>VZTO01018847.1:130449-562418 GCA_013400615.1 Syrrhaptes paradoxus
AAGGATCCTCAAAAAAACGATGCTCAGATAAAGCTTCCCTGCTGCTCCCCCATGCCCTTTGGCAAGGGGTGGGGCAGTCTGCTCCATGGGACCTGGCTGGCAAGGCTGCTCCTAGTAGGATATCCTGCAGGTGCAACGCCACAAGCACAACAGAGACGCATTCACTGCTCCAACAGAGCAGTGGATGACAGGGGTAAAGCACATCACAGGGATGAGAAGCGTCAGGAAGGTGAGAGAAGTGCTGGGGAGTGAGCTGTCAGAGGGAAGCACAGGGCTGACCAAAGCCAAAAGACGAAGCAAAGAGGCTGAACTCTCTCCTGGGTTTGCGCAGAGCAAATCCTCTGCCTCACCCCAGCAGCATCCAGAAGCCCTTCCTGACAAACTCTGCAGATGCTCCAGTGACCATAACTCACTCCAGACACTTGCCATCAACCCTGATTAGCCTGGCTGTCACAGCTAAGCAGACTCACCCAGCATTTACCAACCCCAGGGGAAGCGTGGCCACAGCAGTGAGCAGCCAGGGCAGGGCTAGGGAGGAGGTGAGCTCCGGGCAGCTGGAGCCAGCCCCACAGTGCAGGTGTGCCCGGAGGCTTACCACCACTTCCCCCTGCTCCTGCTTGGCATCACTCTTGCTTCACCTTCTCCCTGCCTGCTTCCTTCCAAGAGTGAGGACCAACAGCTGAGCTGATTCACTCCCTTGCACTAATCACCCCGTAATCTGAAGGAGGAACTGGCTCAGGAGAGGGTGAGAAACCCTGTTATTTCTGGTTTCTATCTCACCCACCTCTGAGGCTTTCAAGTCACCTCCCCAGGTCTACAGTGAGGGAAGAAAGCTAATGCACGTGGAACCAAAAAGAGATAGCAGTTTGAAGGAATCCTTCCCTTGCTTAGAGTAAACCAGATGGAAGAGAACATCATTCTTGCCACCTGTCTTATCTGCATCATGGGCCAAGCCACCAATTGTCATTTTAACTGGAGCAAAAGCAAATCTCTTCCCCATCAGCACTTATGACTGTAGCTGGCAGGACATTTTGCAGAGTGCAGAGACCGAAGCATTGTTCTGTCCCTCAGCCAGGCCGCTTGTCCAAGCCCACCTTCTTTCCTTCCTCCCCTGCCCCAGGACACATGGCAGTCCACTCAGCTAGTGCGGGGTTGGCAGGATTTTCCTATGCACGTTTCCTTACAGGAATTTTCAGAACTGAGGAACCATTCCAGCAGACAGATAGTATTTGTGCAGAGAGCACACAGTGGAGAGCTGCACCTTTTTCCTGTGGCCAAGGCCCATAGTTAAAATAATCTCAGTTTGTGCACACAGTGCAAACTGGTGCTCCGACTACTTGCGGCCCTCCTCACTGATCTCTTGCTGACCCAAGGCTTAGCTGTCATTTCACACATTTCATTAATTTACACTAGCTAAAATATGGGGCCACACCACTACAAAGAGAAACCAACCAGCTGTATGTGCAACTGTAGATGCATTGCCAAGTTCATCATTACTATAACCTGCAGTTTCCCTCACCACTCAGGTCATCTTTACTTTGCTGCATTCCTCCTAACTGAGGCCTCTCCTGCAAACACACGTGTAAGCAAGAGGAGCTCAGCTGGAACATCTGGTGTGCAGCTCCAGATGCCTTCTCCTCAATCTACAAAGCCAGCCTCGTTCACTGTGCAAATGGCTTGCCTCACCCAGATTAAATGAACCCTGCAGAAAAACAGGTCCAGTTGACAGTACAGGACAATGAGAGCTCTTAAACCAGGTCTGCTGCTAAGGAAAACCTGCCCCAGACAC
Organism: Syrrhaptes paradoxus; assembly: GCA_013400615.1. Taxonomy (NCBI): domain Eukaryota; kingdom Metazoa; phylum Chordata; class Aves; order Pterocliformes; family Pteroclidae; genus Syrrhaptes; species Syrrhaptes paradoxus. The sequence goes on from VZTO01018847.1 coordinate 132,239, forward strand.
AAATGTGAAACACTAGCCTCATTCAGAGGTGATAAAACTATTTTCACTGATCTCTCTGTTAGGTTCCCAGAGCATTTGCAGGACAGGTTTAGAGCTGGGAGTTTTGCACTTGCAGGTTGTCAGCATGATCCGTAGTTTAGAAGCATCACTCAGTTCCTCACCACTGCCCCACTCTTTCCAACAAGCAAAGCTTTTTAGCATCTCTGACTGGCTCAAGATACCTTATCCCACTCAATGTGTTAACGAACTAACCTCCAGTTATCCAGATCTTTGTCACTCCTCAGCTTGACCACAAACACAGAAAATATCAAAGCATGACATTTCCAGCACTTATAAAGCCTCAGCCACTACAAAAAGCTGTTGCTCATTTTCGCAGTAGCATGGGCACATCAAGCCTCGCCTCAGTGCAGTGACTTCCCTCAGGATACTGAACCAAGTTCAAGCACTAAGTGTCCTCAGTCATTACCTTCAAAGTGCTCCTCAGCTTAAGCCCAAGGTAGTCAAAAGAGACTAAAGCTCCAGAAAAAAAATGTTGTTCAGAGCTTCACACTGCTGGGACAACAGACCTCTCCAGAGTAGGTTTAAAGTGTACTAATGTAAGAAAAAGATCTCTTTCAAGCTTGCTCTGAGACTATAGAAACAATTCCCTCAGGAGCCAGGGACCAGCACAGACCTCAGTGCTTTTCACGCTGAGAGCAAGACACTTACCTTAGACAGACCAGGTCAGGGCAATGGGAGCATCAAAAAGCAAAGGAAGAAGAGGCAAAAAACACACCACCTGCAACACCACCCAGCACACACTCAGCTAAAACAACCGCCAAAAAGAGAGTGCAAATGAAACATGAGACATGCTCTTTTTCTTGGGGGGGAAGATGCGAACACAAACACATGGGCACTGCATAGCCACAATGCTTAGCACACCATTGAAGGGGGCTCAGGTGCCTGAGCTAGGTCTGAATCTCAATATTCAGTCCCTCAAAGCTCTCCTTCGTACCTGCCCATCAAATGTATAACATATGTTAAGGAAATAAGCCCCTCCTAGTGACACTTAGCATACAGATGTGCCAGCAATCTTGAAAATGAGAATTCTTTTTAGCATAGTATATAGCAACAAGTCCCATGGAGCCGTGGCCTGGCTCACGCCCCAGGTAGTTATTGCCACTTGCTTTGCTGGTGACCTGCAGTAAATCCTACAAAGAAACAGGCCCAGCTTCCAGCACAGGATAGTGAAGATCTCTTTATTAAGAATTTTTTAGAGAATATCAAGATGTCAAACGGGGAAAAAAACAAAACGACAACAATAAACATCCACCAAAAATACTTGGAGAATACTAAGAGATACACACACTCAAGTCAGGGAAAATTATTTCTCACCAGATCATAAATAATGTCAAAAATTAATTGTGGCTTGAAGGGTCAGACTCCAGTCTCACTTCCCAAGCCTTTCACAGAAGGCAGGTGGTCTAAACAGACCTTGTGGAGTCAGCTCGGTCCCAAGCTCTCATATTTCTCAGCTTTGTCCAAGGTGCAGAAGACCCTGCGCACAAAATAGTTCCTCCCTGATGGGTTGGAGCCTCACCAGCCCTAAAGAGGGATCAGAAACCAGGACCGTGGTCCGGTGGAACTACCAGATGGCTTTGAAGAAGTAAGCCCAGAAGCGAGACCTCCTAATTGCAGACCTGACCTCAGTGTTACAGTGGCCTCAAGGATGAGGACAAAATCTAGGGCATTTACCTTGACATCTAAAAGCTGACCTTTCTGGAAAAAGAGAAGCCTCAGTCCAAGCTTTGCTATGATCCAAAGAGAAGGAGACACCTCAGCTCAGCAGCAGGCCCCATCCTATTAGGGATGGTTTGTGTAACCTATTAGGGATGCTGTGAGTCCAGCTACGGTCCACGGATAGCAGCACATCCACCACAGGCATTCACATTCAGTATGTGCCATCATAGCAGAGTTGGTAGCCACATAATCTGTGACATGAGCAGAAACAGACGCAGGCAAAGGTCTCAGTCAGGAGCCCCTTTCTTCACTCTCTCGCTCCATTTAGCCTTGCAAGCTTTGGGCTGTTAAATAACCTTGTCTTAGAGAGTGATGCCAGGTGTCAGATTATTTCTTAGAGAGGTGTCTCTCTGGGGGATTGCTGTCATTCTGTTCTTTTTTCTAATACTGAACATCTAATAAGCAACACCTACTACCACCTGCTACTGTTGTTCATTCACTTATCTAATTTTTTTCCCCATTTATCACTGCAATGATGACTGCATTCACTCTCAGTGAAAACTCTATTAAAAACATACAGTGCTGGCTTTTCTTCCAGAATTGCAGGGGTCACTTAACACTGGGACAGAAGGTAACTCCAGCACTGCGGCTGCAAGCCTCTTGCCTTCCTTCTATAAATACCCTTAAGTTCTTTACATGTCTCTAGTGCTATGTAAGTACGACAGACTAATGCAAAATATTATGTAAAACAGTGTTAATGCAACTTCTGGTTAAGATTTAAGGGAGCTAATTTCCTCTTGCTGTCACTAGCATGAATCATGTTTCTTTCTACTTCAGGCAGTGTCGTGACATTAGGCGAAATGTGTATGAAGAGGAGAATCAGGCCTGAAATACACAAAGATTGAGAAATTTAAGGTTATGGTTGTAAATTGCCCTGCCACCCCACACAAAGTGTAATTTGCATTAGTGTAATATGACATTATCTTTCACCCCATAATACACTGTCATTATTGCTCACATTTCCATGGTATCCATTTCTTGATAGGTCCCATGGGACAGATTTTGCGAAACAGCTCAGTTCCCATTTAGGCAGCAAAATGCGTGGCTGGGCTTTCAAGATCTCTGTGTACACTGGAGGCTGAGCTTGTTTGAACAGGCAGCAGAACTGTCACAATGGGAGCTGTGAGGCACTGAGCACTTTTAAAATTCTAGCTGTGCACGTTCCCCTAGAGGAGAAGGGAGAAATAAAGATTCCAGCAAAGGCCTCTTTATGACTGGTTTTAGTTTGGGGTTTTTTTTTCCAGGCTTGCTTTACTTCCAATAACACAAACTCCGAAGTGCTGTTGCTAACTGTTGTGATTTTTATCAGGAGTCTTGGGATGCATGGCATAAACCTTCAGGCGTGAAATCTTGCTATGACTTGACAATCTCAGATCACAGTAAAAAAAAAAGAAGTTTTTACTCCTCACTACTGTGGGGGAAAAAAGAGGACTACAAGATCCGAGTTACAGGTCTAAAGGTCTGAAAGCCATGGGAAAAATAAAAATAATCTGTGATATTTTCCCTTTCCCTTTTTCAAATCTCATGGTTTCAAACCCATCTGACAACCTACAAGAACACAAATGTCTAACTTTTGAATACTTGATTATAACAACAGTGAAATCGAGCAGACTAGTTCAGAGAGGGAAAGATCGCTTTCTCCCATGATCTGTGACGGTAGAAAGAGGGACTAAGCAATGTATGGTACAAAACAAGGCATTACCAGGTCTACCCTTCCCACACTTCAGTGTTCCCCAGGTCCCTGATGCGAAGCCACAGTAACACAGGCATATCGTTTTCTTTTTGTTTCTTTACTGGTTTTGGTTTTTTGGGTTTTTTTCCCCCAAAATTTACTTTGATTAGCAATTTAAACGTGTAGCAATATATTGCACTCTGTGGAATGCACACGAAAAACAGCACTGAGATCAGACAACAGGTAGATAAAATTGCAGCCTGCCCTCACTGACTGAAGACTCCCTCCAGCACTACAAGATGTGGGGGTCTGTTACAGCCCACTCAGTTTGTTAAAAAGCCCCAGAGAAGCATTGCTTTGCAAACCCATCCAGCCTATTAAGCTGACAGACAATAGACTTCCTTTATACTAGTCATTGCCCTTGTTTCAGTTTTTATTTTCTCGCCTTTTCTCACTCCCTCCACCCTCACTTTCTCTGCATTATCCTACACACAGAGGTGTATCACACCTTCATGCACCATGCCCAGCAAACCCTGCCACTTGCCTCCTGTGCATTTCTCCTTCCAGCTGCCCTTCTCCTTCTCTGCTCTCCTCTCCATTGATCCCCATGCTGCTCTCCTCCTCCTCGCACTGTTTCCCTGTATCCTCAACACACCTGTCTGATTTAGGGCTTGACTGACCTGAAAGTGCAGCTCTGAGTTACATTTCCATCTCCAATCTGCCCCCTTCTCCAAGGAAAGGCATCCTTTAATGGCCTGCTCCGGCTATTGTTCCGTTCAGTGCTTCGCTCCGCTTGGCTAGGAGATTGGGTTGGGAAGGGAGGATATAGATTGAACTTGACCCCATCAGTTAATTCCATCCTCCGTCAGCTTTTCTCCATCCTTTCAGTGCCTGCCTGTCTGCCTAGGACAGAGCCTACACAAAGCTGGCCTCTTCAGCTTTGAATGCATTTGAGTCACACGTATGTTGACAAGGGAATGATAAGGGCTTTTTGGCCTCTAAACTTTTGTGTACGGATGCTGTGAGAGAATATTACTCCTGTTCCTGTACTAACCTGCTCAGGACTGTGGCTGTGCGTGGATAAATCTGTGTGTGTACACATTTGCACGTGGTTTGTGTGTCACCAAGATGTGATAATAAATATTTACAGACCAGCTTATACAAAGAATTGTGGATGGGATAAGTTTAAATATCTGGAAAATACAACAACATCTGAGTTTCAGTTATCACTTCACAAATAAAGCCATGAGGGGGGAAAAAACATACTTCTGAAACAGGCAAATAGAAGAGTACATTTCTGAAAGGAATCAATGCTGGAGGAGGACAAGCAAGTGACAGCCTCTTTCAGAAAGACTGAGACATCTGAAGCAAAGACCCTGTAGGGGTGGTCTTAAAAGAGGAATCTCATAATCCCTTTGCATTTCCAACTGCTAGGGCAGGACTCTGCCCATCAAATGCGCTTGTTTTTTGTCTAATATAGCTGCAAATGAGACTGTTTTACAGCCTAATACATCTCAGTCAGAAGCTAATTTCACACATGCTCATCAGTGAAATTAGTTCTTCAAAAACACATTTAGAGAAGTAAATGTCATCATTTTTCCCCTGTGCCAAGTGTGGGGTTCATAGCCAGACCACTCTGTCTTAGGCACTGTTACAGCACCAAACACAGGCAGCTTGCTGTGGAATACAGATTTAAGGCAGGCAATGTAAATACAAAACATTTGCTTTTCCCATTCCAGGGTTCAGCGGCTTCAGACTATTTTTATATTGGTGCTTTGTTCTAGCAAGCTGAATGCCAGGCCAAGAGTTTGGAGATGCTTGGTTGTATTCCTGACTCTGCTGGTGACACTCACTGGGTCTCGCTCACCTGGTCTGAAACATGAGGAAGACTAAACCAACAAGCCTTGGTTTATACCTCTGAGAGCTGTAGGAGTAGAGAAATTCAATCTATTTGAACTCACAGACCTACTATAATAATAATAATAATAATAGTAATAATAGTAATAGTAATAATAATAATAATAATAATAATAATAATAATAATAAATGAAGAAAAATTAAGATAGACCGAGATTTTCCTACATAGCACTTTTACCAGCAAAAAATGCTATTTCACTGAAATGGAAACAATTCAGTGTTGTGATAGTTATTGAAACATCATTTAGCAAAAAGTAAAGGAGGACAAAAGGCGAGAAAAGCATTTTTATAAAGTTGAAGGGTTCTATTTCAGCGTTTCTAGAACAGCATGGTAGAGGTTTTTTGATTTTTAAGCTTGTTTGTCATGATGAAGTATAGGGAAAATATCCAAAAGCCGAACAAACCACCTAAAATTAGGCAGAATAAAACTATAATGGATGGGAAATGCTTATTTTTGTTGACTGACACATTTAGAAAGAGCAGAACTTCCCACAAATCTGAAATTCCATCTCCTGCACAGCTATAAGAATATAACATTATATTTCTAATGCCTATACCTCCATTTAAGCATTGGTGCACTTACACACCAAGTGTTAGCACATGTATACACTTTCTATTCAATAAAGTTGCTATGCAACACTCTGCAACAGACTCCTTCACTTCCGTACAGTGTGCTCAGCTGAAGTAATCTACTTCCAAATGATGAATCGGTTACTAAATTGTAAGTGGAAACTGGAAGACACCAGGCACAATGCAAGGACTCTTCTTTGCGTAAGACCAATGTGACAAGAAAGAGTAAACTGAAGAAGCATTTTCTGCTCCAGTGTCAAAAAAAGTAATAACAGAAGCAAAAGAAATTCAAATTATCTGAAATGACTACAGACTCCCTGCTCAAAAGCAGGCAGAAATAAAACAAAAACAGCCTCCTTCCCGAATCTTGGGATGAAGGGATGAAAGAGCTAGCAGAAACAGCAACGTTTCACCTAGCAACCTGCCACGCAATCACAAAAGAATGATAACAAATGGATGCAGAATTTCACCCCAAGCCCAGGACACAGACATGCCCAGAGCAGAAAGCAAGTACCTCTGACAGAGACCTGGAGGGTTTTTTTTATTCCTTTTAACACTTGTTTGATGACTCGCAGGGCTTGTCACACCAGCTCACCACTACGGAATTGAATCACATGGTAATAGGACCAGAACAATCTATAATTTTTTGTTTCACACATTTTTCAGACAAAAACCCAAAAGGCATCATTCCTGGGGCTGTAGTCAGGAATGCAAGAGATAAGCAGGAATCCTAATGAAGGTATGATATATATTACAAAACTAGGGCATTTCGTGTTTTCTCTAGTACATTTCGAAGATTACTTGCAAATGAAGGAATGATAGGATGGGTCAGAGCCACAGACTTCTTCATTCCGAAGTCAAATTTGAAATGGTTGGTAGCATATCCTGCTGAGAATTGCAAGAAATGTGATCGATCGCTGATAACCTGTAGCTAAAGATCAGCTCTAACCCTAAAGCAAGAAGGTTTGAAATCTCAAAGTGTCTCCACATGAGCTCTCAACCTTTGGATAATTACATTTTACTTTACTTACACAGTACCTCTTACTTGATTTGGGGCTGGAAGGACTTCCCATTTACAGCCTAATTATGAACTGGGTGGAGAACTTCTTCCTTAATGGACAATTGCCACCTTTTGGTTACACTTGATGTCCTATTGTTTTTCTGTCATGATTCAGGTAGGAGAGCCTATGCATCCTTTACACTATACATAATGAGCACAGCACACACAAATAGCATTTATTTTAAAGCCTCACAAGTCTCACTGTAAGGAAGAGCTTTCAGTAACATGTTAAGAATGAACACAGGTAAGCAGAATTTAGACATATCCAATTTAGGCATTTAAACTTCAGCTTGCCCACCTGCCAAGAATATAAAATAAGTTTAATTTATTTAACAGTTGATACTTTTTCCTCTACCATGTTGCTACTCTTTCCTTAGAGCCATTCTGAATTTCCTCTCTCCTAAATTTCTGGCATAGCTTCTTTTTTTCCTTCATGTAGTACAAAAGTCCTCTCAAATTTCTCCAGAAATTTAGTATGCAGACTTTTCAAACAGTGGCTGATTACTAGAGTGTTACTGTTCTTTGGGAACTAAATAATCTACCCAGACAGACCATTTCAGCACTCTTCCCCTCATGCAGTAATCACTCACATTCCTAATCACTTTGTCCATTCTCCTGATAATAAACTGCCATTATTCAATCCACATGGGCAGACTCCTCTGTGAAAATCAGTCCCTAACTGGGTGCCCATGTGTAAGCCTCTGAAATGGCCACGGGTGAATGCTGGGCCACATTGTCCCATCGCAGCCTTCCCAAACACCGCCAAATATCTGCCTTTGGGATTACCCTCCCTGCTCCTCCTCAGATATCTCACACTCCCACCAAGACCTCAATCTCCCCCTACCTCCCACTGTCCTATTTCCAACTTCCTTTGCTAGCTAGCACCTGCAACACCTCCAACTTGGTATCATCAATACATCTCACTAGTAGACTTTCCTCTTGCTTCAGAACAGTAATGAAGAACTTTAAAGAGACATTAAGAAAAGATCTGCCGCCAAAGGTTCCATTAATTATGTATTATGTTTGCTGTACCCCACTAGGCTTCCAATGCAGCTCATTCCCATTTATCACAAGCCTTTGTTTACAGCCTCTTTGCCAGTTTTCAACCCTCAAGTCAGTGTTTCCTCTCCCAGGTAATCCTTTTTTTTTTTTTTTTTTTTTTTTTTTTTTTTTTTTTTTTTTTTTTTTTTTTTTTTTTTTTTTTTTTTTTTTTTTTTTTTTTTTTCTCATATTTTTTTTTTTTTTTTTTTTTTTTTTTTTTTTTTAATTAATGGCAGGATGTCTTTCTTCCAAAATGTTCTCTGCAAATAAGCACAGATTTATGTAGCAAGAAAGATACATAAAGGTTTAACCACAGAGTGGAAATTAAAACAGCATCAATTTCCCACAGATAGAGTTTTATACTGATAAAAGCAGCAGACAGATTTATACTGATAAAAGGAGCAGACAGACAGCATCCCAGCTGGGACAGTCAAGGGAAATTCAACAGCCTGTGCTCTGCAAAGGTCAGGCAAGATGATCAAAAGCCTCTGCAAGGACAGAGAGGGTCCCTGGTCAGCCAGTTCTGATGCCACTCACACAGCTCCTCCCAGGGCAGCTCCTGCCAGTGAGTGGGTAAATCCAGCTGTTACAACTGATAAATAAGAATAAAACAAGGCCTTGACCTTTTGTCAGTGAAGCTTTGCTCCTGACCACCTGCGTACAGCAAATAACATGGCAGATATCTGCAGGAGTCAACTGGATGTCGTTTAAGATGCTCCCACTCAGGAATCAGCCTTGAAGTAGCGTTTGAGCACAGACTCACGGGACTCCTTATGAAGCAGGGAGGAAAAGGGGCTGCATAGCATGAGGACGGTGCTGCCCTCATGCAGCTGGCTGTACGCTTCACGGAAGGGGTGAGCTTGCCATGCACAACCTCCTGGCCACCTTCTTACAGAAGAGATGTCCCCCTCCCCACTACAGTGCATGCCCACAGCCAGGACCGTATCTTGCTCCCAGCCCACTCCTCTCTCGAAGAGGGTCAGAGAGATGGAGGCAGGCTGGGGGAGCTGTTCTGCTGACAGTCAACAGCCAAAAGTTGTTCTTGGTTCCCACCTTTATCTCCCCACAAGGGATTTGTTCTATGCCTAGGTGTGCACTCAGTGCCCAGACAAGCTGCCCCTCTGCCTGCCACTCTCCTGCCATTTTGGGCACACAAGACGGTGCCTCAGTTCCTCCATCACACCTTTCAGCACCCTCCGTCCCTGGCTATTGCCCAGAGATAAAAATATACTCAGGAAGAGGGACAAGACTCCCTTCTAGAAGGGCTTTGTATGGAGCCAGGGACCCTAAAATCTGTCTCCATAGCATGTTCAAGAAATAGGTGGCATCACAAAAGTGACTTTGGCATAAGGGAAAACGTATGATGCAGACTGGGAGGGCAACTGTGTAAACTTCCTCAGATCTGGGGGGGCGGAAAAAGCATCTGAGCTTGAGAGAAGGATCAGAAGAGCTCTGGCAAGGTCTTAGCCAGTGCAGACAGCATGATTAGCAAGATTATGAGGAAGAGTAAAGAGACTTCCTGCCATTCTGCAACACAGAAAAACTTGCTGAAGAAATGCCTAAAGTCTCAGAGGGCTACGTATGGAAGCTGCTGTCTTTGCACAGAGGATAGCCAGAAACATTGGAGCGACACAGCAAACCCAGTTCAGTGCTCTTGCAACCCCCTGACCTCAACAGCATGCAACCAGCCCGCCAGTTCACTTCTATCTGTGTGGATACAATCACTGTGAAGCCTGAGCCACCTCTGTCGATGTTTCCTGCAATAAAAATAACGGCAGCAATGCCTGCTGACTCGCTCCAGGGTTACAGGGAGAACAACACTGACTTGAGGGGAAAAAAAAAGAAGAAGAAAAAAAAAAAAAGAGAAACAGAGGAAGGGAAGAAGAGGGAAGAAACAGTTCAGCACCAATAAAAGCTGCAAAGCACAGCAAAGAGGCTGGTCTTGTCCTCATCCCCTGGGCAGGGAGGAGGCGAGGGTTATGGAGGGGCCACCAGTACAAAGCACATAGGAGCAGCATGTGTGAGTGGCATATGCCCCAGGGCTGCATCTCACATCCTGGGGCTGCAGCCCATCTCTGGTTTGCATGCAGACCTGAGCTGGGGAACGTGTCTCAGATCTGAATGGTGCCGACGAGCAGCAGTTTGACCGCTGACACATCCAGGCTCATGCGCAGCTCTTGCAGCCCTATGCCCAGTGGCACTCAGCCTGGCTCATACACACACGCTAGCTCACAGGGGGAAGAGAGGAAGTAAAAAACACAGGGTGAGGAGGAGAGAAAAAATAGCTGGTGCCACATGCCCGTGAGCACTAATGGCATGAAAAAATTTTCAGATGAGAGGATCTAGAAAAGTGTGTGAAAGCCTGAGCAAACATTCTCCCTGCTACCTCCAGCTTACCACTCTCCAAGACCTCACATGCATTTCTTTTTGAGGCTGCAGATGCTATCAAACCTGCCACGTCCTACAGTAAGAGCAAGAAGAAACCCTTTCCTTTACTGCACATTCTTCAACTCCTGAGCCATCAGCATGGCTCTGCATGAAGGATGACCAGAACAGATATGCTGGGAGACCGCAGTTTTCCTGCCCATCCAACATCATCTCTTTTCCAGGCAAAAGCCTGCACACACCGTGCAGCAGCCTGCACTCAGGCTGCACCTGAACCCAGCCTGGAGAAACCCACAACACACAGCCTTACTGATCACATACTCCTCACAACCCAAGCTGAGCAGGTGTGAAAGGGAAGCATAACTTACTAGGCACACGGTTGATAGCTTTCAGGGGTCTCAGGACACGGACAGTACGGATTGCAGACAGATTAATGTTTTGGAGATCCAGTGAGTACTCCACCATCCTGCAGAAGGGGAGAGGGAGGAAAAAAAAAGGGTTAAAACAATCCAAAATCCTGGCTTGAGCCACAGAGCTGTCATTTCTTCATTAAAGGATTTCTGGAAGTCACGAGGACTGAGTCTTTGGGAGTCCTCAGAGCAAAGCTGTAGCCTCCTGCAGCAGGACCAGAGCCCATGGCTCCTCCATGCAGAAAACGCAGTCTGTCCGTGGGACAGCAGCAAGGCAGCTAGCAATGAGAGCATGTACCATGAGGATACAGGAGCTGTGATAACTCTTACCTGCTGTGACCATCAGGAGGCAAAAGGGCTGCAAAAAGATCATAGAATGGCCTGGGTTGAAAAGGACCTTAAAGATCATCTAATTTCAACTCCCCTTCTGTGAACAGGGTTGCCAACCACTAAAGCAGGCTGCCCAGGACCCCTTCCAGCCTGGCCCTGAATGTCTACCCAGCGAGGAACACATGCTCCTGAGGAGGACACACAGGCGAGCTGGACATTTCCCACGAGGCCGGGAGGAGGGAGGGCGGCATCAGCCAGTTCTGCTGAACATGACCCGCAGCACAGCAGGGTGCTCCCCGTGTTCCCCTCATCTCACAGTTTAGGTCCCTGGAGTCTGCTTCAGGTGGCCTGTTTTACCCCACATTGAAGCAATCTTTCTACTTGAAGCACGAGCTGCTTCAGCTGAGCGGGAAAGCTTCTCCCATAGCTGTGAAACACTCCTTTCTCACACCAACCAAATGGGGAAAAGCCTAATTTTAGGACATATACTAGACCTTAGCTTTCCTAACCCAACAGCATGCTCCCTAAATAACCTCAAAGTGCAAACAGCTATGACTAACGCATTGGCTTTGCTGCAAGAGCAGCAGGTGCAGGTGAAAAAAACTGACCTGGCCCAGCAGCCCTGCACTCCCCTCCTCTTCCAGTATGGCAGATGTCCACTAACCTGCCTGCCTCTTGGAAAGCACGCCGAGAAAATGGATTATAAGAACTGTTTACCCTGGCCAGCAATTTCCACCTGAGAATCTCAAAGCATTTTGCATGTTTTAGTGAATATAGGTGCATGAGGCCTCCAGGAAGATGTTAGCTGTTGTCACCAGCTTCCCCAGGGTGACCTTGATGTACAGAGGGGATCAAAAGGGTGACAAAGTTGGCAGGTGAAACAGCAGTAGACTCAGGACAGGAACTGCTTCTCCTGAATCTCTTCTCAGATGTGAATAATGAAGCCACAAAATGCTCCCTTTCTTTGGTCTTCTGTGTTCAAGAGACAAAGAGGGAACGGAGGATACAGACTTTTGTTACTGCACCCCTTCCCAAACCAAAATCATCACAATTTATATAGAAAGACACACAAGTCAATGGTCCAGTAGCTTAAAGTCCACCCAAAACCCTCTGCCCAGGAACCACTGAGGAGTGACTCAGAGAGCTTGAGTGAGACCTTGAGAGGCAAATGGGATATAGCCAGTCCATAAGAAATATCAGGGAGAAGACTTGAGTGAAATGGACTGATCCTTCCATCCATCACCCTCTGCACTCAAAAGGACCTTGAAGAGCAAATGTCTAATTATCTGTCTACACCTTTCACAGAAGGGACTTGTCAGAGTGATAGATTTTCAAACACAATGGTGTAAACCTGTCGAAGTGTTGTGATTATTCTCTCTCATGTTCTTTCTTTCTCCCTTATTCCTTTCACTCTGTTCTCTCATGCATTTTTAGGGTAATTGCATGAAATAATTCTTCCTCTGAAGTGCAGTAGCATTCATTTACCTCCTTGGAGCTGTCAGTTCCACATACACTGAGTGCAGAAGGAGAGATGAGGGATTCCATGCAGACAGCAAAAATATTTAACCCCATCCCCAAAAATGCAACCCCTCAAAAAACCCCAACCCCAAACCAAGCAGCAATACTTAGATAGCCTGCAGAAAGCATTAGTGACAGACAGAGGCTTGGGATCCAGTCAGATGAAATTGGGAAGTAGGTATGAAAGAAGAATGCACGCTGACATAAACACACAGACGTGACTACAGGGCATTGCGCAAAGGACTTAACTGTGTGGTGCAAATGAACACAGTGCAAAGGGCCTTGAGTAAGCACTGATCAACCTTGATCCAAAAGCATAAAGCAAGATTGCCTCATCAGCATGCTGTCACTCCAGAATTAGACAAATCTGCTGAAGCTTTGGAACTATTGTTACTGGAAAAGCACTGTATAGATGTGGCTGTATTACTCCCAGGACATGGGCTAACATCTCTTCACAGCACAGAGACCTGACATGTAGATGCAGCTTTATGACTGAAGGAGCCTCTACGCTGCAGTCTGCTATAGGAGGTAGATACATGCACAGAAACAGAAAGGTCTTCAAGATTGGTGAAGTTCCACAGACCTCTCCTAAAAAACATGTCCCCTGGGTTGAGATCAGACCTCTGAAGGCAAAAAAAATATATTTTTGAGCAGCAGCAGAACAACCTCAAACTCTATCAGATACCAAATAAGGTAATAGCCCAAAAGTACATCTGATTTCCAAAAGCCGTCTTTTCTGAACTGCAAGCGACCAAACAAGGAGTCCTGAAGAACACTGTGACCCTCACAGAAACTGTGCACAGGGGAACAGCACAGATCTAGGGCCAAGATGAAACCGGGGGCAGAGATGACATCTTTTCCTAAATGTAGCCATGCAAAATTCATTCAAAAATAGAACCTCTATTTACAAACCATTTAAGTTTTGTCCTCTTGGAGCTACAACTGCATTGCTGGTATTACAATGGGAATAACCTTAACCAGGTGCACATTGCTACCCTCTCCTCGGTAGAATGACCTTTCCACCTATATGTCAGAGTCTACATCCACTCGAAAAGTAATACTCATCAAAGTAGCGAGCACTTTTTGGACAGGGTCAGCAAGACAAATACTACCCTAGCTGCAACTGTGCAGTTGAGCCAGTGAGCCAGCCTCCTGTAGCCCTCAGTGGCTGTGGATTTGTTGCAATTATGTTCCAGCTTAGCTAGGAAAAAAACAGCAAACAGTCAATGACCCTGCCAATAAAAACAGCAGTGTTTCCAAGGGCAGGTCAGAGAAGGGCAACTGTTAAATTTTTCAGAGAGCAACTTTAACAAAAAAGAGCTCAGCCCTAGCCGGCCCCAGGGCTTTGGCTTGCATAGCAGACCCCTTCTGCCTACAGTTCTTCCTAAGGCCTCCTGGTCTTGGTTGTAATGACAGAGACGCATCCAGGATGCTTAAATCCCTGTGGATGAGTTATGCCTATTACAGTCACATAAATTGTGTCCAAAACAACTTAAACACAATACTAGCACAATTTCACATTAGACATGCTCTTTCTCACCTTTTTGTTCCCAAAGACAGCTTCAGCATCAGCATAAGTTCATGCTTCTCTTTGCACAAGGGTAGCACACCCATACAATGATAGACTGCAGGTGACTAGGGTAAAATGAAACTCCATTGGTTAATTAAAAAAAAAAAAATCCTGTGTAGGTAAAACCCATGAATCCCAGTGTTGCCTCCTTTCTCTAAGCAACTCTGATGGAGTCTCTGGGCACCTGCAGCATTTCAGGGATTGCTAGCCCAGCTGTTTTTGCTCTTATCTTTCTCCAGCCAGCCCTGCTCCTCACTGCCTAGAAACCCTATTCACATAATCCCTCCAGGTTTGGGCCACATGTGGAGATGGTGAGAGGTCGACAGAAGCAAAAGGGCACATCACAAAAAATTATCAGCCAGAAACTAGCAGAACATTTATGTCAAGAGATTTGCATTTTCCTGTGTCTGTGTCTCAAGATCTTGTGACGGTGGATTAGGCGCACAGTGCTTATTTGGACTCTCAGGCAGGCAAGCACCCAGCTTTCAGTGCTTAGATCTTTATCATATCAGCAACCTGGAGAACTGTGCGTGTGTTGGGTGTTCATAAACCAAGAGCAGGGAAATATTAAAGCTAGTACAAAATGGTTGCCTCCTTATTAAAGTCCATGAGCTTTCCATGCTCCTTGTCCTTGCTTTGAGGCAGCTCGGTGCCATGAGCAAGAGCAGCCCCCACAACCTGACTGACCTTCATCTACTTCTCCCTTCTTTCTTGGCTGCTTTAAGTGTGTCTCGTCTGTAAAAGCCTTAATTTCTTTAAGGTCCAAGGGCAGTCAGACAAAGTCTAGGAAGTGAGAGAGGAAGAAAAAAAAAAAAAAAAAANGCCTGTGCTCGTTGGGAGCTGTCCTTTCCCCTTATCATGACAGGGCAGGGAGAATGCATCTCTCCCGAGGGAAACGGCAGCTCATTTCTGGCACTGCTAAAGTGTTTTGCGGCCTCTGGTGTGGGTGGGCAAGTACAGGTTAGGTGTGGGTGGGACAGGTTAGGAAGCTGGAACTATCCTACATCAGAGAGAGACTCCTGGTCTGTGATGGAATTTGAGCACTTATCTGTCAAGATAATTGAATTTATACAGTAAATCTTCTTCCCTCGCTAGAGATTTTCTTCTTCAAAACTTTCCACATGAAACTCTTCTGGAAGGAGAGGGGATTGACGCATGCACAGTCCCCACACGATGTGGCTCAAGGTTGATGCACAGTGGGAAGGCTGACAGAGTAGGAAATTGGACAGGAGCACCAGCTGCATGCATGGGCTTCATCCTGCAGAAGCTGAGGGGATGCCTGGCAGGGAACAGCTCTCTGCTTGAGCTCTGCCTCCCTCCCCCCTCTTAAGGTATCCCACCTCCTCCCTAACCCCTCTCTCTCTTTACATCCCTCTGACTCATGCCCACCTGCAACATCTCCACCTCTCACTGTAATCTTCCTCCTTCCAGTTCTTCCAATCACCCCTTTCCTTTCCTTTCCTTCATCTTTTTCCACTTTGCCTCATATACTCCAATTCCCTTCCCAATCCTTTCTTTCCTCTTCCTCTTTATTCCTTTTGTCCCTTTCCCTACTGATCATTTTTCTGCTTCCTCTTCTGACTTAGTCTCTGCCATGCTTATAATGTTAGCCTACACCCAGCTAAGTCTCCACAGCTGAACACACAAGAGACCTTGAGTTTAACAGAGACAAGACCAAGCTAATGAGAGGAACAAGTGAGCAATTTGTTAGCACATTGGCCCTGTCCAGGAAGAACCTGGTCTGGTGTACCTCCATCCCATGCCAAGCCATTGGAGCGGACAGCAAGCACATGGGGACAAGGGGGCATGCAAACCACCAGCATTGCAAATCTTCAGTGCTCATAAGGTCTTGATGAAGCAGAATAGCTTTATCAGCTACAGCTTGGCACTTCTTTTGCTCCTCTGCACCCATGAGCTTGAGAGTGGGTTTGGATCTTGGCACTCTCCAATTCTCCAGCAGCAATGAAACTCAGGAGAAGAGTGATGCTCATTGTCCAACAGCAGAAATGCACAGCCAGCGTGGCTCTGTGCCAGGCATGAGAGAGCAGAGTGACCGGCAGGATGGAGGAATAAAAACTACAACTATTTAACACAGGCAGAGTGAGAATATGAAAATCATGTAAGTAGTCCAGAAAATTCAGAGTTTATCTTGCTGTACGTGTAACCCAAGATAATGTACTTATGCAGCTTCCTTGCAATTACATTCAATGAAATCCATCATTAAAACAGTTCAAACATTACCATTTACCTCTTCATATTTACATCTCCTTATACCTTTATTAAATACTTATTAACTTTCCTAATCTTAGCTCCTGAACTTCTATTTGTTGAAAATTAGCAGCCAAGAAATAATATTTAAAATGTATTCTGGAAGCACTAATGAAAAATACCGAGGCAGTATTTTTCTTATGCCACAAAACCAGTATGTTTTTGTCAAATTCAAAAGCTGTCTAATTTCCCTTCTCTGATAGGGGCTTTCAATTGAAATCTAATTAACTGCAGTCTAATCAATTCATATTTCTCTGTCAAATAAATTTAGGTTTGGTACTGAAGCCAGAAACTCCGTGGCTGTGACTTCCTAGCTGTAATTTCAGGCTTGCTGTGAGTCTCTGTACAGTTAAGCTTTTCCTGCGTGTGGACTTTTACATGGTCCCTGCATCTATAAGCACCTGGTGTGACCACAGCAGAAGATGGGTTGCTCTCTTCTCCAAAGTCCTTCAGCTTCTCAGCTACATCAGGGGTTTAAGCCTGACTTGTACCTATACCATGACTAGATGTGATTTAACCAATGGCTTCTGTGTACAAAAATATGCCTTTCTGTCCTTGGCTCCTTGATTCGGCCATCAAATTCCACAAACTGGAATTTCTACCACTTTGAAGATCCAAAAGGTAGAAGTCCCCTGGAAAAAATAAGACTAAGTCTGCCAGTTTTCTCTATGTGGATTTTTAATTCAGATACCAGCGCCAAAATATGAAGCTAATGTCTCTCCATTTACCAAGGTGTCCATCCCCCCATATGTGAGCCATCCCACAGCTCAGTTCTACCCAACATCCCCTCCCTTCCCCCCCCACAGTTTGTAAGGTGGTAGTAGGAAACTGATTTACCCCTAAATCCTCCCACCTCTGTAGCAGACACCAGGATGAGAGGAAGGTCGCACTGCCTGTGCACTGGCTTCAAAGACTGTGGCTAGAATGCAAGGAAGGAGCAAAGGCAGACCTCTCACTGGACAGTGTACTCCAGTGGTCCCATATCTCCCCTCTTACATTAATGATGCATTCTGATGAAAGGAAATTTTAAGGTATGTGCATCACTAGATCCACCCAGCCCTGGGTCCCTGTGGCCAGCAAAGTAGCAGTGGACAGGGGACATGGAGAACAGGGATGGCTAGGCTCCCCCAGGGGCTGTTAGCTGAAACTGTGGTGTGCAAAAAAGGGAGGGCAGGCAGCAAAATCCATTTACTGGTGCCCATAACTGGCTAGATAGTGGGGACCATCAGCATTGAAACAACAGCAAGGAGGGAGAAGGAAGAGCACACAGCTGAACAGCTAGAGCATGGGGCACGTGGCATTCAAGGGACGCCCTGTCAGCCCTTGCTAAGGCTGGACCTGCCCTAACTTGTACACAAGGAGAGCTGTAAGCAGGCAGGCACCAGTAAGGGATGAATCCAGTCTCTCGCAAACCCATCTGGAGATGTCAGAAGCTGAGCCAGGAGATCGGGACAAGGCCTGTCCAGATACTGGGCAAGAGAGGACGGCCACTGCTTCTGCCACAAGCCTGCAGCTACAGGATGCACATGTACCAGCAGAGAGAAAAAACACACAATGCGTGCAAACAGGATACTTGCCAGCCCCAGGACTGCAGGACTCCCAGGCTGGACCTATTTCTTAAAGATTTCTGCACCATGACAGCCCTTCTGCCCGGCAGCTGGAACCTCTTGCCCCCAAAGGTCCCAGAGGCTATGGCAGAAATCAAAGGCTCTTTCTAGGCATCCTATTTTCTCTGCTGAGAGGGTTGTGTTGTGGCCCATGACACCATTTCCATCACTTGCTCATAGCTGTAAGAAGGCACACCCTTTACAGGTGCATTGGGAACAGACAGGGGCTTCAGACAGCGCCGGGCACCAGCACACATGGGGTGCGCTAAGCGCATGCAGCACCCCAGCCCCATCAGGGCTGCAGTTGCCTATGGACTCCTCCTTAAAAACACTGTCTTCACAGATGCTCTGGCTCCCATCTGACAGGTTATTTTGACCTGATATTTTGCTATATGGACATAGGTTGCTCTGTGGTGCAGGAGACTTGGGCTGGCAGGCAGCCCCCAGCACTGAACCTGCTATTAGCTCTCTTGATACGTACTTGCAGAGCTAGCTGTGCAGGCATTCGCACACATTTTGCACAGTTTGGTGCCTCCGGGGCCAGGCTTCAAAATGCACCCTAAACAGATGAGCCAAACTCCTTTCAATGCCTACCGTAGAAAGGATGGAATAACATCATAGGGGATGTGGCCAGACATTACACAGTAGACCTCTAAATTGCTCTGCAAACCACAGTGTACTCCCCTAAGTAGTCCTGCTTATCTCTTTTAAAGTTGCAGCTCATCACGCTGCAAAAAGACAACTCTCTGCTGACATAAAAACTGAAAGATAAAAACAAAGGGGGAAAAAAAAGCCTTACTAGTAAAACAAGGACTACAAAAATTATATCCTTTCCCCCCCCCTTTATTAAAAAAAATTAAAGAGGCTATAATTCTGTTAGTAAAAAGTAAGACATTTCTTCAGGGAGTGATAGATCAATTACTAATTACATAGTCAGCTACAGAGCTATGATGCTTAGCATTCTTAAAAAAAAAATAAAAAAAAAATAACATGAAAATGTCCCAAAACTGCAGTAAAAAAATTTTTTTTACTTTTTTTTTTTTTTTTTTTTTTTTAAAATTGCTCTGCAAGCTAAATCTGCTGAAAGCTTCCAGAGCCTGTGAGACTGGTCCCTTGCTGCCTGGAATGCGATTATTTCACACCCCTGAACACTCAGATTTCTCTCCAAACTGTGTACTAAGAGAAAACGTCAGAGTTTCTTAATAGTTTTGGAGACATGATATGAAAAGACATAAGCAGGTTTTCACACTGTGATAAGGAAGCCAGAGGGACTCACAAAGCTCCGATGACTGAAGACGAGCGATGGGGCCTCACTTTTGAAAACCAGGAGTCTGAACACAGGCATTGAGCTCTATATTTCACTGCTTAGGGCAGGAAAAAAAAAAAAACAACCCACAAACAAACACACAAACCCACCACAAACTACAGTGTCTGCATTTCAGTCCTGCAAGCCTGCTTGTGGTGTTGTTTTCTGTGTTTGTTTTTTTTTTAAATAAAGCTAACAATTCATGTGGTAGGAATTAGCTTTTAGGCAGGCAAAAAATAAGAGGCTGTACATAACACATGCAGGGTACCACTGCCTCCTTGTTTTGATTCTTCTCTGGTGTGATTCATTTCGTTTTGATGACTGCTTTCATTTCAATATGTTGTGCATCTATGGATAGTTTTACCAGGAGAAAGCAAATGAAATAATTAGTATCATTAAGGAGGAAAAAGTGAGTGTGTGTTGGGGGGTGGGGGGGAAGGCTGTGTTTCTGATATTTCTGCCTTTGGTTAAGATGCTATTTAGCCTACTGCTTGCTGGTTTCCATCTTTATCTGATCACTGCTTGAAACACCTAATTGCTGTATTTATTACAGTTTTCTTTAACTTGACATAATTTTTATGGAAACTTTCATTTGGCATTGCAGATAAGCTAACTAGGATTTTCTGAGCATTCTGCTGTTTTCACTGCTGCTAATAAGTATTTAATGGTCTGAGATTTTGAAGTCATAACTATGCAAATTCTGGCCAGGTCCCTGAAGAACCATAGTTAATTAAAAGCAAAGAGAAAGCAGAAGATTGGCAACATACTTCCCTGTCTTGCAAGATTCAGGACAACCAGCGTGTTTCAGGCTAAGCAGCATCTTCCCAGCAGGGAAGGGCACCACACAGTGACAGTTTTGTTTCCTGGGAATGGGTGAGCATTTGAGGCTCTCATCCTTCAGAGAACTGCCAGCCCCCTTTCCTGGGCTGAAATACAGAGGAATCATCTTGGGGCCATAAGTGAAAACTGGTGGCTTCCTCATAGGAGAGTGTCAGCGTCAGAGGTACATGCACTGATGATGCACAGGTTTGAAAAGAGCTTGGACAGATGGATTTGGGAAGCAGCATCGTTGCAGGTGTACGGAAGAAAGAACACAATATCTATTGGATCTAATCTAAGGAATCAGGGGAAGCAGAAATCAAGGACAGGTTATAACTATCAGAGAAAGAAGGTACAAATAATAATAATCTCAGTTAACAGAATCACAGAACACTTCAGGTTAAAAGGGACCTTAAAGGTCATCAAGTTCCAACCCCCCTGACATGGGCAGGGACATCTTCCACTAGACAAGGTTGCTCAAAGCCTGATCATCTCCAGGCCTTGAACAACTCCAGATATGGGGCATCCACAGCTTCTTTGGGAAGCCTGTTCCAGTGTCTCACCACCCTCACAGGAAAAATAAATTTTCCTAATATCTAATCTAAATCTACTCTCTTTCAGTTTAAAGCCATTACCCTCGTCCTATCACTACAGTCCCTGATAAAGAGTGCCTCCCCATCTCTCCTATAGGCCCCCTTCAGGTACTGGTAGGCTGCAATAAGTTCCCCCTGGAGCCTTCTCTTCTCCAGGCTGAACAACCCCAACTCTCTGTGTGTCCTTAAACAGGAGGTGCTCCAGCCCTCTGACCATCTTTGTGGCTCTCCTCTGGTCTCCCTCCAACAGGTCCATACCTTTCTTACGTTGGGGGCCCCAGAGCTGAACGCAGTACTCCAAGTGGAGTCTCATGAGAGTGCAGTAGAGGGTAAGAATCACCTCCCTCGACCTGCTGGACGTACTTATTTGGATGCAGCCCAGGACACGTTTGGCTTTCTGGGCTGCAAGCGCACATTGCCAGGTCATGTTGAGCTTCTCACCAACCAACACCCCCAAGTCCTTCTGCTCAGGCCTACTCTCAATCCATTCTCTGCCCAGTCTGTATTTGTGCTTGGGATTGCCTCAACCTACATGCAGGACCTTGCACTTGGCCTTGTTGAACTTCGAGGTTTGCATTAGCCCACCTCTGTAGCCCGTTAAGATCCCTCTGGATGGCATCCCTTCCCTCTAGCATGTCAACCACACACAGATGGGTGTTGTTGGCAAACTTGCCAAGTGGAATAGAGAGCAATACTTTTCAGTCTCATAGGGTAGAAGATGCATAAAGCACTCCTGAAGCAGCAGCTAGCAAAAAGGCACAGGGAGCAAGAAGAAACATTCTGCTCAATCTAAGGGACTATCAGGCATGCCCAAGTAGGGGTCTCCAGCTATACAAAGATACCAGAAAACCCTTTCCAAAGGCTGCATAACTACTCAGAAAGGAAAGGATGCTTTGGAAAAGAAATTAACATAGTCAGGACAGCTGTGCTGCCATACTATAAGCAAAACAAGATTTAAAAAAGCAAACTTGGCAAACTTATATTTTAAACTTCCAGGACAATATTTACCCATGACAACGCATTTTGAAATTAATTGTTTTTCTTATCATGAGATGCCACAGGTTATAGACAATTTCTGAGGAAGATAGACAAGAGATATTCAGCTGAGCTCCTTGTTGACCCATCCTGGTCAACAGTCAAAGGAGATGATGGAGGAATCTGGCAGCAGACTGCTGGCTTGGCCAGCCACACAGGGTAGGAGACTTGTAGAGCACTGGGCTTCCCCTGGAGAAGCAGAAATATTAACCGCTATTTCATTAAAAGAAGAAATAGTTTTTAGGGAACTGAGAAACAGACCAGTCAGGAGATTGTTAAATGAAAGACCAGAGGGGAAAAGTGATGAAATTAGGAAAAAAGTTAATTCTTACAGAGCCTCCATGTCAAGAAGAAAACTAATCAAGGCATTAAAAGATGTAAAGAGGAGAAAAACAGTACCGTCTATATGCCAGTGCCAGGAGCCTAAGTAATAAAGAGAATAGGAATTGTTCATTTTATGAGCATAAACAGCCTAAATGGCATTAAGAAAGCCTGGTGGGAAGATCTGCATGAAAGAAATATTAAAATCAATTATTTTAACCTAGCTAGGGAGGCTCAAGTGGACAGAAAGGGAGGGGGAATAGCACACTGTCAAAAATGGCATTTTCTGGTACAAAATCAGTGACAATTCAGAAATGAATACTTATAGATTAATTTTCTGCCATATAAAGTAGAGAACTCCTCCTAGCTAGAGAAACGGGCTGACAGGAGCCTCATTAAATTCAACAGATAAATGCAAGGTCCTGCACCTGTGCTGGACTGACCTGCTGCCTCAGGACCAATGGGTAGTGCCTCTGCTGAAAAGGACCTGTGGGTCCTGGGGGACAGCAGGCAACACACAGTCCGTGCAAGGAAGGCTGATGGCATACCAAGTTGCAGCAGCAGGAGTGCATCCAGTAGACGAATGAGGGAAGAGATTATCTCCTCTGCTTCGCACTTGGCAGACCACATCTAGAATAGCACATTCTGTTTTGCCCACCCCCAACACAAGAAAGATATTGATAAACTGGAGCAAGTTCAGTGGAGGGTCAGGGGGTGGAGCATTTGGCCTGAAAGGAGACACTGGGGGATGGGCGCTTGTTAAACCTGGAGAGGAGATGATTTTAGAGGGACCTAACAGCAGCTCCTTGGTACCTGTGAGGTTGGTACAATGAAGCCAGGCTCTCCACAGCAGTGCATGGCAGGAGAACAATACACAACAGGCATAAATCCAAGCAGGGAACAGAGGTTCAGACTTGTTAGAGCAGTGGGTGTAGTCTTCATCTGCAGTGGTTTTCAAGACTTGACTAGACAACCTTGAGCAACCTGAGTTTGTTGTTGACCATCCTTTGAACAAGATTGGAGTGGAAACCTCACACAAATTATCCTATGATCCTATGAATGTGACTAAGTATACCCAGATCACACTAGAAAACAGGTTGACTAGCTCTCTTGTTATTGGTCTGTAATTTATAGGAGAAAAACCCTCCCCTTATCCATCTGCAAGAGTTTAATTTGGGCAACGCATGTTGGGGGCACTTAAATCTCCTTGCAATTTCCCAGCATTTACACAGATGTGCCTTACAACTCAAAGAAAATCGTATTTAAGGATGGAAGAATACAGAGACTGTCTATTAAGTGGGGTTTTTTAAATCAGAACTTAAAGCTAGGACTACTTGAATACATGTGTTATGTACAAACCAAGTAAGGTCATCAACAGTACTAGATACACTTGTCCTGGCTCCAAGGAACTGGTGAAGGGTCTGGAGCACAGGTCTTACGAGGAGCATCTGAGGGAGCCAAAGTTGTTTAGTCTAGAGAAGAGGAGGCTGAGAGGAGACCTTATCACTCTCTACAACTACCTGAAAGAAGGTTCTAGTGAGGTGGGTGCTGGCCTCTTCTCTAAAGTTACAAGTGATAGGACAAGAGGAAATGGCCTCAAGTTGCAGCAGGGGAGGTCTAGGCTGGATATTAGAAAAAAATTTCTTCACTGAAAGAGTGATCAGGCATTGGAACAGGCTGCCCAGGGAAGTGGTGGAGTCACCAACCCTGGAGGTGTTCAAGAAACATGTAGATGTGGTGAGTTAGGTTTAGTGAGTTAGTTGGTGTTGGGTTGATGGTTGGACTTGATGATCCTTGAGGTCTTTTCCAACCTTAATGATTCTATGATTAGAGAGGCCATATTCATGAAGCTGAAAACACACAGCCATGCATCAAACCAGTTGGTAAAGACTTTCATTCATGAACTGTGGGTGACAATCAAGCGGTGTTTAGGAATATTTATCAAGTATCCAAGAAGCTTCAACAGAGACAAGAAAGCTAAATAGGCTAAAAAGATAGTACAACATAAGTGAAAGCAAAAGCAGCAATGTAATAGCAAGAGTGGGGAAGCTTGATACCAATGAATATAAATTAGGAGATGGAAATTGTAGAAAATTTGTGAGAGAATTGAACGACCACATAAAATGGTACAAGTTAATCACTGGAACAAGAAAACAGAATTGTCACAACAC
Organism: Syrrhaptes paradoxus; assembly: GCA_013400615.1. NCBI lineage: Eukaryota > Metazoa > Chordata > Aves > Pterocliformes > Pteroclidae > Syrrhaptes > Syrrhaptes paradoxus. Next base: position 156,611 of record VZTO01018847.1, read on the forward strand.
TGCAAAAGGGCAGAAAACTTCAATTAAAAAGCAGTTCTATGGGGAAGGTCAGATGATGCATGTGTGCCATAGATGATAATGAGCTAGTTTTAGCTCCAGCTGTGATCAAGTATTCTAGGCTGTGCCTATCAAAACAGGGATATTTTAAGACAAGCAGGCCTAGACAATTTATATCCAAGAGTCTTAAAAGAGATGTCCAGAAAAGATCTGGACCAGTACTGATTATTTTTTATTAGTCTCAGAAAACTGGGAAAGCATCCAAGGGTCAGAGAAATTCTGATATTGCACCAGTACTGTAGAAACACAGTGATCATCAGACCGGACTGATGCTGATCACAGTGCAGTAATGAAATCGCCAATATGCGGCTTTGATAGATTACGGATTAAAGGTGGATAATAAAATTAACCATAATCAACACAGGTTTAAGAAAAAATAGACAACATCAAACTAATGTGCTATAATTTCTTATGAGATTACAAGTCTGGTTCACACAAGTAATTATGTTGATACGGCTGGAATTATATGAAATCATCATGACATATATTAGCTGGAGAAAAACTGGCTAAGTAATAAACCTCATATGCAACAGTAAACGGGGACTCATTCGTGAACAGATGTATTTCTGTAATGCACAGTTCTTGCCACTCTGATCTTTATTTATTTATCACGACTCAGCAGAAAATTAAAAAAAAAATCACTGATGGATTTTGCAGTTGAAGCATATTTTTGGGACAACAGAAAAAAGAAATTAAGAGGACAAGTCAGCAATATAGAATAGCATGGAGTGCTTTGGAAATGCAAATAACATGTATGCCAGTGTGAACAAATGTAACAGCATACATCTAGGAACAAACTTTGCTGTTCCTACTAATAGGAAGGGATTTTCTCTCTTCAGAAGAGGAGACAGAGGGAAAAAACCCCAACCAACCAAGCTTGGAGGCAACGAAGGAAGCAGCTGAATTAATTGATAGGGAGATGCAGTGATTGATTAGATGGGCTACTACAATCCTTGGCTGTAGGAACAGGGACATTTCAGGCTGGAATAGAGACACTGTATTATCACTGAAGTGGCTACACAGAGTACTGTGTTTTGTTCTGATGTCCACCACTTTTAAAATCTGTTAAAATACACTGCAAGGGCATCCTAAAATGCCAAAACAGACAAAATCATGCCATTCCTCTCAAAGGCAACATTAGGATGGGATTTGACCACAGCTTATGAGATCTACATGGCAAGTTCCAGTGCGACAACGGAGAGAGGCAAAGATGAGGTGTCCTGGTTCCGCCTGGGACAGAGTTAACTTTCTTCCCAGGAGCTGGTACAGTGCTGTATTTTGGATTTCATTTGAGAATAATGTTGATAACACACGTTGTTTCAGTTGTTGGTAAGTAGTGTTTATCCTAAATCAAGGATTTTCCAGTTCCCCTGTGCTCTGCAAGAAAGCAGGTGCACAAGAAGCTGGGAGGGGAGCACAGCCAAGACAGCTGACTCCAACTAGCCAAAGGTTCCTCCATACCATAGGAAGTCATGATCAGTATATAAACTAGGAGGGAGTTGGCTTGGGGAGGGATCACTGCTTGGGGATGGGCTGGGCATCATTCAGTGGGTGGTGAGCAAATGCTAGCCCAGAAATAAATTACTCTTCTCCTGAATTCATTCACGTAGAGACACTGGCCTGTGTTTCCAACATGATTACTGTTCACATTATCTCAACTTTCAAAACTTAGTAGGCTCTCAACTTTAGGAACCTGCCCTTTGGATTTGCTTCAGATTGAGCTCTACAAATGCACCCATCATTGTGGGAAACAAATGACAACAGACAAAACCTAATCACAAACACAGGGGAATAGGGACTCCCACCAGGACAGCTGGTGACTAGCACAGCCTGCTTGAAACGTCTGGGAATCTGCAACCTCCTGTCACCAGCGAGCAGTTGGGAACTGGAGAATCGGTAAGCTGAATTTGCAGCCCTGGTTGCTTGTACGCACAAGGGCATCAGCATTCTCCAACCCAAATTACCTCACATGGTTTTAGGAGCTCTGAGGGGAACAATGAAGGAGAATGTTGGCTTAGGACCGTTGTTTTGGTTTTTTTTCTAATTCTTTCTGAAAAAAACATGCTGAAAGTGGTTGGNTTCCTCCATACCATAGGAAGTCATGATCAGTATATAAACTAGGAGGGAGTTGGCTTGGGGAGGGATCACTGCTTGGGGATGGGCTGGGCATCATTCAGTGGGTGGTGAGCAAATGCTAGCCCAGAAATAAATTACTCTTCTCCTGAATTCATTCACGTAGAGACACTGGCCTGTGTTTCCAACATGATTACTGTTCACATTATCTCAACTTTCAAAACTTAGTAGGCTCTCAACTTTAGGAACCTGCCCTTTGGATTTGCTTCAGATTGAGCTCTACAAATGCACCCATCATTGTGGGAAACAAATGACAACAGACAAAACCTAATCACAAACACAGGGGAATAGGGACTCCCACCAGGACAGCTGGTGACTAGCACAGCCTGCTTGAAACGTCTGGGAATCTGCAACCTCCTGTCACCAGCGAGCAGTTGGGAACTGGAGAATCGGTAAGCTGAATTTGCAGCCCTGGTTGCTTGTACGCACAAGGGCATCAGCATTCTCCAACCCAAATTACCTCACATGGTTTTAGGAGCTCTGAGGGGAACAATGAAGGAGAATGTTGGCTTAGGACCGTTGTTTTGGTTTTTTTTCTAATTCTTTCTGAAAAAAACATGCTGAAAGTGGTTGGGGGGGGGGTGTGCAAGAGGGGAGAAAGTTCTGGTGATGTCAGCTCCTATCGCCATGGAAACTGAACATTTTTAGTGACAATGGAGTCTTCCTCCTTGAGCTGCTGGATTGCGTGGGGAGCAGAGGCAAGCAGGGCAGGGGCACACGAGGGAATTCAGCTAACTAAAACTATAGCTTCTGGCTTTCCAAGGAAGTGATGAGAAAACTACAAATGAGTGCCTGAGTACATGGTTTATGTAACCAAAGCACTGTCTGGGGCAATAACAGCAAATAATCATTTTGCTCTTTGATAAAACACACTGTCACGCAGCTAGCTAAATGGTGGTATCTCAGCTACCCAGGAACAGTCCCTTGCCTGAACTTTGCTTTTCACTGATGAAGTTTATTCTCCCAACCTTTGCTGCCTTGTTGATGTTTATTTGGAAAGGGAGAAGGGAAGAGAAGGGACTGGGATGTGCGGTCCTTATTCTTGAAACTGAGAGAAGTGGCACATCATCTAGACAGTACATTACTTCCCAACGTCATTAATGTTTTCTTGAGAGCTAAATTTATGACCTCCTTTGTAGGCAATGAGTCCAGGACCGTGAAAAGAAGAAGGCTCTTAGAGAAAACCAATTAGTCTCTGATCAGCATCTAACTCACTGGCATGGAGAAAACATAAAAGACCTAACGCAGGATGTCTTCTCTTAGTCAGAAGGCTAAGGCAGCATCTGGAGACAGAGTAAGCTGAAGCCATGATCCAGGTGTGGGACCAATCAGGATAAAGCTTGAGGCTTAAATCCGAGGTTAAATAAAAGCCTACAGTCTGTATGTAAGGGCAAGTTTGAGACTTGAATTTGATTTAAACAGTGCAGACAATTTTAATGAATTTCAAAGAATAATGAATTAATAACCACAAGCTTTTATAACTCGAAATACATTATATAGTCATTAGTTCTTTATAACTAAATGGAAAAATCTTTCTTTAGGAGAAGTCTTTTGAGACCAGATATTCTAATGAGATTACTATCATTTCAGCCTGACACCTCATGAGGACAATTGTACAGAAATCAGGAAACTAATTTCTTTCATTTTTGGACCTGAAATGAAAAATCCTCCACACTGATTATTTTATACGTAAGGAGTTGATTCTAAGTCTCCTTGGCATTGAAGAATTCAGATATGAGCTTTTTTCCTAGTACTGTTATAAGAAACACAAAAGACTCTCTCTCAAATTTCTACCAGCAGTGGCAACAGAGGGAAACATGTAAATGGGATTTACTCCCTTCTCATCTGGGCAGCATGGATTTCACATGTTTCCTGGATGGAAAATCACTTGATCTTACCCTCTTTCATTTAGCATTGCCTCACTGATTTCTTAATCTCTCCAGATAGCACCACTCACATACCATGCTTGCAGAGACACCAGGCTGAGCAAGACCCCCAGTTCCCAAGCCTTTCACCTCTTATGCTGGCAATCCTGTGCCCACCTGGACCAAAGCCTTCCTCCCAGCATAATGCAGCACATCATCCACACGGAGGACCACCATGAGCTCCAAGGTCCCCCTTTCAAACACATGCATTTCTCTCTTTCCTCCTCAAAGGCTGCTGTGGTAGGGTCTTGCTTTCCTTGCATCCAGTCACCAGCAATTTTGCCAACAGGAGCTCTCTGCACTGCCCAGAAACAATTATATGCCCCTCCAGAGGGAATGATTTTCAAGTCTTGCTGTAGAAGAACAGTGTTAAAAGAAAATATAATGACAGTACTGCTTTGCACCAGGGGGGGAAGCTCTGCAAAGTGAGCTTGAACTCACTGCTGGCTCAGTCAGTAATACATGTGCTTCCAGGTGACTGCAAATGAGGGTAATTCCTTGCTGGGAGGAAAAGGAAAGCGCAGGTTTCTCTCTGAAAAGACGTTCACTTGTTTGCTGTGAGAACAGCAACATTCCATATTTATTTCTGACCTTTTTTTTTTTTTACTATACCACAAGGCAATCTAATAGAAAATGGACAAATTCCAAAAAAAGCACATGCCCACTGATATCACAGATGGGACATTTTGCTGTGATTCAACAGGCAAATCCAGGTAGGCTTTCCACTTATACACACAGAGGAGAAAACAGAGCTTCACCATAGCAACTTTGTTGTGAAAAACACTCAAATGTCAACTTGTCCCAATAGTACCATGGGCAAGACCAGTGCAATACAAAGACAAAAAGCCCAGAGTAACAAAAATTACATTCCTACTTTTGAAACACTGCTGCTGGAAACAGAAAAGCTAGTTTGGTTCTGGTAAAGGTTACACCTCTTCCACTCAGATATTTTTAAAACAACAAAAAAAGTTCCTGGTACAAATTAACACCCTCTGCTGATGTGCAGGACAGATGTCTGCACATTAGCTGGAGAGCTAAGCCACCTTGTCTATTGTTTCTTCCATAGACTGCTAACCCCAGCATGTCTGATTCCAGTTCAGCAGATGTACTGAAGGAGCACCATACTGGAAAATTTATCCTCAGTTACATCTTTTCTGTTCCATGCAAGACTCTAGCAAACACAGAACAAATAAACCCAGAAACCAGGAACCTACCCAGCCATGACAATAAAGAAATCCAGGCGGTTCCAGGTATCTCCAAGGTAACACTTCTTGCCAAAGATCCCCAGGGCCACCATCTTTAAGACCATTTCCATGGCAAAGAAGATGAAGATGAAGTCATCAAATACCTGCCAAACAGAAACCCAAGAGCACATTTGATAAGAATTCTCAGCCTTGGACTTTAAAATGCAGAATGTGAGATAAATACAAATCTCAGTACTTCTGAAAATGAGTTAGAGGCAGTGCTGGAAAAGTTTCCTCCATGCAGCGCTAGCATCACAGCTTCCTTCTGCTTAAGTGAAAAAGGGGGCTATAAAATAGTTCTTTTCCCCATGGATGAAGTAATAGATGTAGACTCAGAGATTCGTTACATAGACTCCAAAGGAGGTGTTGGCTCAGGACCAGCAGGTCCAAATCTGGCCAAGGTCTCCCAGGAAGGACTCTGTTGCAAATGGCTCAGCTGAGGACATAGTGCAGCTTCACACACAGCTTGGACAGCACACAACAATCATAGATAGGTGCTTCAGATACCTGAACGTTACACCCTCAGCAACACTATAGATGACAACCTTTGCTGTCACCTGCTCTTTCAGGAAGCAGCAAGAACAGCTAGTGCATTTGTAGGTTGGATGTACCCATGGCCCTTCTTGGCATCCCTTTTGTTTTTTCTCCTTTCTTGGCATCCTGAATACCACATTACCTGTGGACTCAGTAGCACCCTTGCTCCTCAACAGAGTAGTGAATGAACTGGAGGATCCTATTCTCTCCTGCCTATATAGTGTAACCTTATAGTTATTTCTCCCTGGTTTACCTCTGAGCTATATATCTTGTAGCTGTTTATGTCAGGAAGCCCCTGCTTACGTACAGGATCAGGAAGGTTAGCAACTGTTCTGCATTGCATGGTCACAAGTAAACTTCATTCATTATCTCTTAACCCATTCCTTTCGTCAAAGCAAGCTCTTGCCATCTTACAACAGAACAGGTTACTGCCAGGGATGTTCTTGCCAACCTGCCTGGGAAGATGTTGCCCATACACTGAAGGAAAGTATGTGTGCAAATTTGTGACTTAGATTGAGATGCCATCACAAAAAGAAGGAAGTCTGCTTACCTGCAAGATTTTACACCTGTCAGAAAGGCAGTCCATATCCTCACACGGCTGGTACATCCCCAAGGTAACACAGTTTAACAAAATCACCATCATGCTGACACACTCAAACCAGGTGGAAAAGAGTCAAGGAAGACATCTGTAAAAGCATTGTGGCTGAGATAAGCTTGGGAGAACAAGATAGGAAGATTAAGGGAAATAAGAACTGCTGGTGGGCTGATTTATTACATTATTTTTTTCACCCTCAGTTCCTCACTATTCCACTCCTGGGTTAAGCCAAAACTCTTTTGAAAAGGGGCAGAGTAGAGGTCACACAAAGACCTAAGGTTTTTATACAAATCAAATCATGGCCATAGTTAAAGACATGCTCACTCCTCTCTTGTTTGTTTGCAGAGTTCCTCCCCTTGTTAGTTTACTGAATCTTCCAAATACATTGTCCTGGTTTTGTCTGGGACAGAGTTAACCGTTTTCATAGTAACTAGTAAAGAGACTATGTTTCGGATTTGTGCTGAGAAGAAGGGAATAACATACTGATGTTTATAGTTGCTGCCAGGACAGTCAAGGACCTTTCAGCTTCTCTGCTGTGCCAGTGTCTGCAGGTGCAGGAAAAGCTGGGAGGGAGCACAGCCCCAATTACTAGCCTGGGATTCAATCTTAGGTTTAGGATTGAGACCCAAATTGCCCAAATAGTATATTCCATATCGTGTACATCATGCCCAGCATATAGATGAAGATCTGTCCAGAAATGCTCTCTCTCTCTGGGTTGCCCCTCTTCTCAGGGTTATCTCGCTCTCAGATGCTCAGGCTCTTATCTCTTTTTCCAGGATTGCAGTTTCAGGACTCTCCTGGGATTGTTAGCCATGAATGGGCTGAGCCTTAATCATCACGTGGTGAACAGTTTCATTGTGTATCACTCATTTGTACATTTGTATATATTGCTATTAGTATTATAACTTTCAATATTATTATAGTTTAGTTATTAAATTTTTCTTAACCCACAAGTTTCTTTTCCCCTTATCCCTTTAATTCTGTTCCCCATCCCTGGGAGTGGGGAGGGTGGGCAAGCGGTTGTTGTGGTGTTTGGCTGCTAGCCAGGGTTTGAAACCGTAACATACATGGAAGAGAGTTTCCATGGTGGCCTATACTCAAATGTAGCAGAGATCTCTGTGATCCAAGCATCTAAATGAAAATTGACAGCCAGATTTCTATGTGAGCCTAGTGATTACTGTGCTTGTGGGAATGGGGTAAAACACAAGGCTAGAGTGTCCTTCTTCCTTTCTGAGAGGAACTTGGAGATAAAGAGCTGCCATACTGGAACAGGTCAATGGTCCATCTAATCTGTTATTCTGCTTCCAGCCGTGACCCATGCTGGATGAAACTCCACAATGTGCCTAATTAAGTTATTCAGTAACCATAGGGGGAAATTGCGTTTCTGACCCCAGTTGGTGATCTGTTTATGCCCTAAAGCATGAGGATTGATAGCCCTTGTAATTGTTTTCTCAGCTACACTGGTGTCCCTGCAGATGCTTTGCTTATTCATTTGAATCCTTTGTTGATAATCTTACTAAAATATCTGCTTTGATAATAGTTGGCAGCTATGAGCTACACTGACTAATTATACTTCACATTAAAAACTGTTTCCTCCGATTTATTTTTAATTTGTTGCCTTTTAATTTCATTCAGTGCCACTTAATTTATGTATTACAAAAGAGGATAAAAAGTTATGTATTTGTGTGGCCTTCTCTGTGCTCTCCACACCCTCTACCTGCCTCCTCTTCACCACCCCTCCCTTCTGGAGTCTTAAGAATGGATAAAAACTTATCCAAAAACTCATTTCCAGTATTTTAGCTCTAAAAGCAGGCACATTTCTGCGATATCTTTCCAGCGCTTGCATTGCAAAGCCGTAATGTAGATTTATTGAGAATGGACCTCCAGCCTCTGGCAGAACCATATTTCTTGGGTATTTTAACACACCTCACATAAACATACCTGCTCACTTTCCCTTTTCAGACAAGATTTAAAAAAAAAAACCCACAGAACAAAAACACAGAGCCAAGAAATTACCCCTTTAAAACACAACCCACAGAGAGCACCCATTTTCAGTCCTAGCAGAACCAAATACAAAACGGTGGCCTGTATCTCTGGTCACTTCTGAAAGACACTCAACATCTGTGGTTTGTTCTGAGCAACCCTTACATACTCATTTTCTGACAATGATTCATGACTAACCCACACAATCTGATCCAGAGGATTGTTAATTCTTTCTCTTCTCCCTTACCTGGTTTCCAGTGAGCCACCTTCACTTGCGAAAATCAGACAAGAGCAGGGCACCAGCTCTACTGTGCCAATCATGCCATGAGATGATTTCAAGAACGTGTTATCACTGTCTCTCACTCCATTAATCCCAAGTGCTGTACAAAGTAACGCAGATGGAGCCCACACTTGATGTAGGCTTCAAAACCAGAGGCCTTTTCTGAGAGGAATACACCAAAAGGGCACAAATAAAACATTTGCCCTGTGAAATCTACACAACACAGCTTCAACTTCTCCCTTTCTCTCTCTCTCTCGCACATTTCTTTAATGATCTGATCAAAGCCCAGGAAAGCAATTGGAGAAGTTTCCATTAGCTCCCACAGGCTTTTTGGGTAAGACTGCAATTCTCTTCTGGACTTTTCAAAATCTGTTCAGCTTAATTTTTCACAGAATTACAGAACCACAGAATGTTTGATGATGGAAGAGGGCTCTGAAGGTAATCTTGTCAAAGCCCCCTAATCTAAGCAGCATCACCTATGGCATGTTGCTCAGGGTGACCTGCAGTTGGATTCTGAATATCTCTAAGGATGGAGACACCAGAACCTCTCTGGGCAACCTGCTTCAGTGTTGGGCTATCTCCACAGTGAAAAAGTGTTTTCTTACATTTAAAGGTGATATCTCATGTTTCGGGCTGTGACCATTGCCTCTTGCCCTGTCACTGGGCACCACTGAGCGGTCTGTCTCCTTTACTCTCCCCATCAGGTATTTATATGCATGGATAAGATCCCCCTGAGCCTTCTCCAGGCTGAGCAGTCCCAGCTCTCTCAGCCTCTCCATTCTGCAGCAGGTGCTTTGACAGCTACTGGAAAGACAGCATCAGTGAAGCGCTGAGGGATCTGTTCTGAATTACACTCTTTAAGGGGCCAAAAAAGTTTCAGTGTGGGCTGAGACAATGGCTGCAAAAGTCTCTCTCCCAGACATAAGGCAGTCAGGAGAGGTACAGACAGAGCCAGTGCTTAGAACACCCCCGGACAAAATTAATATGTAAAAAAAAAATTAAAAGCAGAAATTGTTTTAAAAGCCAGGATTTTTCTGCAGCAAACATCTACAAAACATGACACAAGAGACTTGGAGGCAAGGAGTACTCTTTTGACTGCAGCCAAACTCAGGGAATTCAGGCAAAGGGGCTCAAAGTCAGGAGTTTATTCATACAGATCTACACTTCTGTGCACCTGCTTCAGCAGCAGCAATGCATGAGTGGTCAGGATGCTCCCATGCTCCCTTTGCTCGTCTCACTCCCCTTGCAGTGCACCCTGCCCAAGGCCACACAGACCACGGCAGCACGCCTTCAGGCAGCTGGTGAGACCCCAAAGCACAAGACGTGGCCAACCACCAAGAGCACTCCCAAAAATGTTGCAATTCAGTGCAAGGCCCTCATTTTGTGCTCAAAAAGCTGTAGCCGGCTGCAGTTTCTCCTCCTCTGCTTTTTGGATGCCAGCTCTCTGAAAGTTTGCCAGCATTGTCCAGGCTTCCTGAGGATGCTGCTGAATCACTGGCTGCTCCTGGGCTATTAAAGTGACATTAGGACAAGCTGCCGCCCCACGGTTTTCCTTTCAGAGCAGGTGGGGACCCTGAAAATGCACATCCAACCTGTGGCAGAGAGGAAGAAAGTGCTAGGAGAAAACCAGAGCATCTCCTGCCCTGAGTCAGGAGGGGTTGCTGCCTGCTTGGGTTGGTGGAAGGGGTAATTAGAAGTACCTGCTGCCTTCAATGTGTCAACGCTGTCAACCACAGCGACTGCCTCCCATCACCACGGCAACAGCCTGCAGCCAGGTTTATCATCCTTCTTTCAGTGATGCCTCCCCCTCCCCACATCCTTCACCCCCTTCCTTTTCCCCGTGCCTGAGCCTGTAATTAATTTCAGCTGCTGACAAAGCCTGTCTTCACAATCTGCATCATTCAGTCAGAAGTTTCATTACTAATTAACTTCTTTTGAAGTTCAAATCTCCTAATTACAAGCAAACCCATGCACACACTATCCCACTCTGCCCCAGCCCTTCGTTGCCACTGTTCTCCCCATGTCCCCAGTCCTGACACCTTTCCCAGTGAGACCTGGGGCCTCTGATAGGTTTTGGAAACTAAAAGGAGATCCAGGCACTTCTGCCCATGGTCAGCTCCTCTCTCTTGGCCACCGCAAGATGCTTCAGAGGGAAGCAGCAGAAAACCCACAGTAATCCGCTATGTAATAACTTGCCCTTAAAGGGAGGTTTTTCCCTAACCATGACAGTTCAGACTTGGTTCAAGCCCCCAGGGACAAAGGGGTCATGGCGGTCATTTGAAAAAGGAGAAACAGCAAGGGAGAAAGGTTTCCTGACTCCTTTAACCATGGGTTATTCTCATTATCCACTTAATTGTCTCATCCTTGTAAAAGTCCTATTAAGCTCTTGGCATCAGCACTGCCTTGTGACATCAAAATTCATATCTAGGTTCATTATATTTTGCCTAAAACATATTTCCTTGAACTGGTTCTATAGCTGGTGCCTGCTTGTGGCAGTGACACTTTGCTGATGGATCCCCTTCTTGTCCTTCCACACCCCAACTAGGGTCCATCCAGCTGTTGCCTGAAGGCAGCCACCATTTATCCATTGACCCTCCACCACATCTTCCAATGGACAAGGCAAGCCTGGGGGTCTGAGAGGGCGGCGGGAGACCCAAGGGGGACAAGTGTCACCAGCACACACCAGAGGAGGACCATCCATACTCCAAACTATCTGGGATGGAGTCAGTGCCGAAAGCTACAAGTTACAGGACAGTTAAGGAGATGTCCAGGTGTTTCTGGGAGCCGGGCATGTTGTGGTAGTGCTTGATAATACAACTATGTATAATGTGAGATGATGTTAGAAACAGGTGATGGGATACTGGCAAAGCTTTTGGGTTCAATTCCTGAATGACAAATAACAGAAGCAAGGTATGCTGTATTGGAACTGTAAATAGTTTGCACCTAGAAAACTGGATACCACTTAATGTTCTTGGGATCAGCCTCAATCTCTGCTTTTAATAGCTGACAAAAGTACAATAGAGAAAAATGATCCAATACTTCGAGGTCCCCTCTCCTCTTCCTCCTTTATCATCAGCTGAAGAGTAATAGTACACCAGGCCCAAAGAGCTCCCCAGCGGATGGCACTCCTAACAACACAGAAAATAAGTTCTACAAGCATGGCAATCCCCCAGTCTTTCCTGCTGCTATCTCCAAGTCACTCCTATACCTCTTGCCAACTCAGGTCTTGAATATCTCAGACCTGTTTAATGTGAGGTAGGAATGCCTAGGCCACAAAGCACTTACAGCAAGGGGAAAAAGCCAGCTCCATGGTGTGGCTGATCAGGGTAGCATCCATTCCTGCTCCTAAACAGAGAGAGGAGCCTGCTGTGGTAGAGCAGTTCAGTGGCCAAACTGGAAACATGGAGCCCCATGCAATGCCTCCCAAACACCGGCCACTCACACACACATCTCCTGGTGGCTTCCCACCTCCAAGCCAGCGGCAGGCAGGCACAGCTGTGGGCACCCTGCAGGTAAGACATCACATTCACATCATCACTCCTCTTTGCCTCCCCTTTGGGCTCCCTTCCAGCTCTCTCATCCCACCAGCTAAACGGCTGCACCCTCTGATTCCAGTTTGTGGCGACTGTTTTCTTTCTCTGCTTTTGAAATAAGATAAAGACATTGCTGGGTTCCTTCCCTGCTTTCCTCTCCCGCTTTGTGACCCTCCTGAAGAAGCCAGTAGGATGCCGTAACTGCAGTAGGACAGTTAATATTTCATTTATAATGGAAGGAATGATTTGTGCTGCAAAGGTCAGAGAAACAAGTAGCTCCAAGGAAAGAAGCGCTTATTTTCTCTCCCTCATTGCTGTTGGCTTTTGCAGACATCCTCACAGGTGAGTTTAATTTTCCCCCTCCTCACAATTTTTTTGTTATCACCACTCACTTTTTTTTTCCTTCTATGCTGATGCATAGGAGTTTCATGGTCTTTTTCTGCAAAACAAGCCAACAGAAGCAACAGGGTTCTTTCTCTTCAGCCTCAATCTGCTAAGCTAACCTACTAGAAAAAGTTGAATGTAACACCTCATGTTCACTCAAAAGAAAATACACCTCAAAATGTGTTTGTGTTCAAATAGATCAAAACAATCAAAACATTTCTCAGAACAAAAAGCTTTAAAAATCCTATTTTGGAAAGGCTGAAACATTTCTTTGTCTTTTTCAGTGCAAAGAAATATTTCAACATTACAGAAAAAAAGGTTGTGGTTTTTTGACCTTAGAATTCTTTTTTGGAGTTGTGAGTCAATTCAAAATTAAATGCCAATACCCAGCATTGCAATGCTGGGATTTCATGGTGGCCAAGCCATAGAGGGCAATTTATAAAGCCTTTCTGCAAGCTCTCAAGGTCAACATGCTCTAGACCTTCCCATGACATGTTATCTCTTTTACATGTTTGCTTTCATCATATCATCATTTATACACTCTTCTCACAAAAGAGAAGCACCTGAACTTTAAACAGCTGGCATATGCATCACTAAAGGTCTTCAAGCTTTTCACAAAATTCACGCCAAGGAAAGGACTGCAGTACTGCCAGACACGGCAGGACTGTTACGTTGATTTGAGAGGCACTAGGGAAGACTTACATGACCTTGTGATGGCATTACTAGGAGGCAGGACAAGAAACTACAGAAGAGAGGCAGCAGAGAGATTTTTATATGCTTGGCAATAATTCCAAGTTTCTGCCCTTTGGAAGGGACTTTACATCAAGAACAGATTCATTAGAAAAGGACTCAGTGATAGCCATTTTAAATCAGATAAACATCAACAAAACAAAGCACCAAAAACAAAGCATCAGCTTCTCTGATCAGTCTAACTTTCCAGGACTGCTTAAAAAGCAGGTCCTGTACCAGGCCACGTGGGCTTTTGGCTGCATAGCTCAAATTCAGATTTAGCTTAGAGACTAATGAGAACAAAGTCAGTTGCATCTCATACACTGCACCATATCCCTCTGCAGAGTTAGGCTAGCATTGAAGACAGCTTTTGGCTTTTTAACTTACAGAAACAAAATGAAGCAAATATCTCATTTCTTAAAACTCTTTCAATAATGATTTATTCAGACCTGCTAATTGCATCCATTAAACTCTCAAGTCCAGCAAAATGAAAACTAATAGAAAGAAATTTAAAATGTGCAATGGAGATTAAGGAGTCTGCAGAGCAAATAGACAGAGGTATTAATGCAGCGAGACAAGTCTTCAGATATTCCAGGAACAGGAAGCAAACAAGAGAGCTCTGACCTACCATAGGGCCACATCTGACCACAGAGGGCCCCAAATCAAATGGGAGGCTGCAAAGAGAAAGGAAGACTTCTTTACCATGCTCTTCACCAAGCAACCACAGGAGAGTCTATTGGTCCTAAAGCCAGCATGAGTCATGCCAAGAATTCTGGCTGGCTGTCACACCACCTGGATGGATATACATTGGTTTTCTAAATCAACCAGGTGTTTTCTTCAGAAGAGGTGTGCAGATCCCACTGCTACCATTCAAATATCTCACAAATACCATGTATCTTCATCAATGCTGCTACACAGCCCCATTATTAACTATTACCTCCTGCCTGTAGCAGCTGGGCCCCACGGCTTCTCTGCTGATAATGACCCACCTCCAAATTGCATCTAGCTTTCAGGGTGCAACAGAGCATCTGTTTAACAGCATTTAACATTCCTACAAAGCTGTTTACTATAGCAAGCATGAAAAAAATATAGCATTAGAAGAAACCACTCAAGAATCTTTTTTTAGGTCAGAAGAAAGTAATTACCCAAATTTAAAATTGAGTAGGGTATTAGAGGTAATGACTGTTCCTGGAGAAAGAGCTTTTTAATATCCTCAGCATGGCTGGGACTGTAGCTGCATGTCTTACTTGCCAGCAAAGCAATACTCCACCATGCTGTGGGATCAGTTCAGGACTGACTTGAGGAATCACACCTCCTGCTGACTCCCAAATGGTGCCTCCTGCAGCATTCTGGCTCTGGCTTGGAGATTGCCATCCAAAACCTGACCTGGCTTCACATTAGGAGCTTCAACAGGGTCACAGCATGAGACAACAGGACTGCAGCTTGGAATATTATTATGCCATATGACAGTTGAAAGAATTTTGCTCTGAAATCTCCTGTCAAAGTAGCAGGTTCAGCAGCTGTTTCCTGCTGCCGATGAAGCTGCAGGGGTAACAGACACCAGGGAAGGACCACCAGAGGAAACCTCCTGAACAACAAAACTGGGATCTAAACTGTAAAACTTAGTGCTTATTGATATTTCACTTTGTGGAAGCAATTACCTACTGACATCAGTGTCAAAGTAGGGATCTTAGAAGAGTTAGTCTTTGTTTTTGCTCTCAGTTGGACCTCTGCTCTAGAGTAGACCTGAACTTGGCAGTCCAAGGCAGGAAGGCATTTGCAGTCCAGGAGCGATTTGCTTTAAGGATGTGCTCCAGAGTAACAAAATCTGAAACTGAATGGGGCAGCTGACTGCTGTGCTACAGGGCCCCCACTGTACATGGCCCCAGAAAGGGAGAAGACCAGTCAGAGAGGCTGGTGGAGTCACCTTTCTCAAACCAGAGCCTGAACCACAGTGGGGTTTTTTTGTTCGCTTTTTATCCGATTTAATCTGGATGTGGTCAAGCTTACCTGGCGGAAATTTCCTTCTGAAGTATAAAACACACAAAGTGCTTTGGAAAAAAAAATTTATCCAAAGGCTCCCTCTTTGCTTATGTGCTTTATTACCCTGCCTCCAAGAAACACTCTCCAAAGTGGTGCAAGTCTTCCCCAGCACCTATCAAACTGATGTAACAGTCCTGCCACGTTTGGCAGTACTGTAAGTCCCTTTTTCGGCCTTTATATCATGATAGGTTTAAATGGGGTCCTTATCTTAGGTGGGTCCACTAGACATGTCCACCAAATAAATACAGCACTATAATAGCAGTCTCTGTGTGACTCAACTTCAAGAAAAGGAGAAGGAAAGGATTAGTGATGATGGATTTGGGAGGGCAGGGAAAGAAGGAGAATTTAAAAAAATGAAAGGCATTGCTTTTTCCACTCCCTACTGCTCCTAATTTTTTCTGGTTTTTTGGTGGTTTTGTTTTAGTTTTTGGTTTTTGGGTTTTGTGTGTGTGTGTGTGTTTGTTTTTTTTTCCTTCTGCCTTGGTCTCTTTCTCTTTTGCTTTCCAGAGCTCTCCTTCCCGCATTCTAGTAAAAAGAAATGTTTAAATGTTTGGAATGAAACAGCATAAAGAGGGGAATAAATGTTTCCTCAGGAAACAGGAAAAAAGGGCCAGGTTTTGGAAAACAAGCAGGCCCTTAAGGATACACAAGAACATTTTTGGGGACCTTTTACAGCATACAGATCCCTGCCTCCTGTTGATTTTGGTGAGACTGATTGTGCCCCTCAAGCCTACTCGATGAGCTCTCTGGTAGCCCAGAAATGCAAAGAGGTAAAAGAACAGCACATGTGAAGGGAGATGGTTGGCTGCAAAGTACCAAGCAGAGTCTAAAACATGGCCAAGTCCTTCCATTTCCAGTACAACTTTGATCTTCCCAGTAAAGGGATGTCTTCTTCCTTTCTGGTGCTATATAGGTGTAGAGTTTGTCCTCTTGTTGTGGGTTTTAGGCTCAGTGAGCTTTGGGGAACAGTCTGTGGGGTGCAAAGAAGATACTCCAATGGACCTCCTGAAACAGGCACTGCTATGCAGCTGCCTGCCACTTCCCAGGTTTGAAGGACTAGGGGTCACCTCTCCAGGATGACAGCACACACATGCGGAGGACAGACAGATGTAAGTCCCAAGTGTTGCTTTTGAGGGTTGTTTTTCTCCCCTACTACAGCAAATACAAAGGGATGGTGGGAACATCTGTCTTTGAAGAAGCAGCTGTTTCCCTGGAGATGAAAACAGGTGGAACAAACCTCACCAGCACTGAAGGTCTAAAGCCCACCCTCACTGTCTTCCTGTTCCTGCTCCTTTTTCTTTCACTGGTCTCTGTTCATCACGGTTGCCTTTCTAGTCCATCCTAGTCTTCAGATGTCACAGGCTGCTTTTTCCACACTTTACAGCTTCACACCCATCTCTGACAAAGGTCACAGGAGTCCAAGCTGAGCTCACAGGGACGCAGAACTCAAATATGGCTGAAGGGAGCACAGGGCACCTTTGATAAAAGGCCTGTCTCGTCTTGCAGTAATGTGGAGATAACAATGAAAGCACAAAGGAAGGAGATTGCGGACCTTCTCACAGTTTAGAAGGAGTATGCGTCATCCTGTGCAGGGGCTCTGTTCTCTGCAGGTGCCAAGGCAGTATCCTGTACCCCAGCACATCACTTTGTGAAGGATGTGGAATTGAGCACCTTGCTCCTCCAGACAGCCATTTTCCAAGGCTAACTGATCTTAGAGGGTACACTGACTCCAGTAGCAGTCCTGAATTAGAGATGCAGAAAGAAAGGATAAAGCCACTTTGCCTTTCTCCCTTCTCCCAGCTAGGTGATGCTTTCAGTGGATACAGCATCACTAAATCATGTGCTTGGTGCTTAGCTTAGCAGGCTTTTCTGACGAGTGCCTCACTACAGAAAAGAAAGTCATGCGGTGACAAAGCTTTGCAGTAAAGTAAATAAAGATTAATACAGAAGTGGAGGGAGCGCTTGGTAAGGTCACTCAGAAGAAACTGCATACAGTCTAAGCAAAATGCAGGGCAATAACAGTAAGAGCTGGGTTTGAGCTCCTGTTGTTTCTTTCATTATTCTCTGTAATTAAATAAGACTCATTTTTTTCTGAGTTTCAAGATGCCACCCCATCCCCCAACTCTGAACGCTTTTCCCTCGCTGTATTTCATTTTTTGAAGGCTTGTAGCTGGATGCATCCCAGGCCCCTTTGCCCTACTTCCCAGAGGGTACATGGAAGAACTGGCACTAATGGCCTGCAGGACATGCGCTTGGAGGAAGGACTGATTGCAAAGGACTGAGGCAATCTGTCTCAGCAGATAACTGGAGGCTAGGAGCTCCAGCCAGCATGCAGCCTCACAGCACCTGCCGGAATCTCCTCAAGAATACAAATGGGCTATGGATGGCCTCCTGAAAAGGAAGCTCCTGACACTTATGTGTGACAGGGGTACCTGTGAGGGGAGGGGAAGAGATGTTCATTATTTAAAGCTTCTCATCTGAGGAGAAGGCTCTCTGTGGCAGACGAGCAGATGTGCCAGTACTCTCCTTGTACATCTTCTCTCTTTCTCTTACATCTTGCAATAAAGATCACTTCACGTGAGCACTCAGTGAAAAAATTATTTAAACCATCTAGTGCTTCCTTCAAAACTACATTAACTTTTACTAATTTCCACAACTACCTCTTAAAGTACCTAAATACTTCCCCTTTGTTACTAATAAGAAAGCAAGCAGGAGATGAGCAGGTTTTTCCAAAGTGGCCTCTGATTTGGGCTCTCCAGTGCACAAGCTTCTTAGAACCTGATTTTCAGCAGTGTTTAATACTTGTCATTTCTAACAAAGCCAACAAGAATTGTGAAGCTCCAAGCCTCCAAGTATCTGGATCCCACTGCTTCAAGTCAGTTGGCCAAAGATCAGAGTACCCTTTAGAAAATAACATTACCCAGGCATCATACAGTAAGTCACTGCCTGGGACCACATTAGAATTCAGGTGTTCCTGACACCCAGTACATATTCACTAAACCCCTCAGCTCGCTGGCTAGCTGACAGATTGCACCATGCCAGGGAAGGGAGCCAACATGACTCATACTCAATCAACTGCGATGCCGACAGTATTGAGTGCTGTTTTAGGAGGGTTAAATGCTGTGAATGTGCTAAGTGTTATCAATATTAAAATATTATTAGTATTATTTATGAGGTATCTCCATGTGTCCTAGATGACACTAGCCATGATCAAATTCAAATTATGCAAAATGTTACATAAACATGCGGTAAAACACGCTGCCTGCTCCAAAGAGTTTTTAATCTAAAAACAGGACAGGCTAAGGATGCATTACGATCTCTATTTTGTACACAAGAAGTCAGAGCACAGAGAAATGAGCAGATTTACCCAAGGGCAGATAGGAGACATGGGGCACAGCTGGAAACTGAGCAAGGGTCTCCTAATTTGCCTTCCAGCATCTTTGACTTAAGATTGTTCTCCATCTCAACTACAACTGCATTTGATGAGGACAGTGCCCACTTGGAGAATAGTGCTCCCATAAATCCTTCCTGAGAACAATGGAAAAAGTCTCCAAGTTCCACATTATGGAGGCAAGTAATGTACTGCATATAGATTAACATAAATTTAGTGATCCCTGAACCCATTCAGAGAGGTCTCTAGCTGTTCAGGTGTGCAGTGCACAGACAGCCAGGAGCCAGGAGACCTATGCTAACTCCACCTTCTTTTCACTGGTACCTTCATTGGGATCTCAAGATAAAATTCAGCCTATTGTTATGATAGCATAACACTAAGTCCAGTCTAATACTCATGCATCTTTCATTTTCCCAATCTGCTGAAAAATTTGCTACCTTGCAAGGGTTCTCCAGGTTCCTTCAATAAAAGTGTGTTTGTAAGCCCAAATTATCAATATGTTTGACTGCAGAATGACCGGCTCCAAAAACTGTGGTTCCTACACAACAGGTTGCTAATAGCATAGGCTAGCTAGTGTCTCTATCGTGACTACAGCATAGTTCAGTTACCTCTATGAAGTCTTCTGCCTGTTGCATTCATCACCCCTCTTCAGATTTAGGACTAGTAGTACATTGCTATTACCACATTCGTATTCCTGTGACCTATTTGCTTTCATATAGATTCAACTTCACACTATTTATTTTGAAGTTTTGACAGCCTCTGCAAATATATGCCTCTTCCTCTTATTTACAGCCTTATTTTTCCCTGTACAGTTTCCAGTCAGAAACTATGGATGTACATTAATCTCCTCTCATTTTGGACATACCAGTTACTGCCTAGTTCATTACCCCATGCTTTCCAGCCATGACAAGCATTTCCCTTTCTCTTTTCAGAGTCTTTCTTATGAGCCTATTGGTTTTGCTTTGTTTTAGCAACTATCCCAAATTTTGTGTGACTCTGCAGGAGCTGCTTCTTTATTGGATTACTCTTCACTGTCTCATAGCCATCCATCTTCCATCATGTTAATTACTGGGCACCAAAGGATCACTTGCATTTCCATTGTCCCATGTGGGTTTCATTGCCTTCTCCACTAGTCAGCTACCCTCAGATTCCTCCCCCCTCTCCACAAGTACATACACTGTTTAAATACTGCCCCACTTAACTACCTCATTTCCAGCAGCCTAGTTCCCTTTTGCTTATAGCAATACAATGACCTTACCATAAAGGTGGAATTAAGATTATTGTTTAGCTGGGACACAGCTAGTACAAATGTCGGTGAGCAGAGTACAAACCCAGCCATCTTTCCCTGCCCAAGAGGACAGGCCTCAGGTGGCATCATGGCAGCCTGCGAAGATCCACAGCAGGGAAGGCTGCACCATGATAAAGGTACTTCACCTCCAAAACCCCCTGGATTAGTACATCACCAAGCCAAAGAGAGACACCAAGTTATTGATAACCTCAGCAAGACGAGACACTGGCAATGGTGGGCACCAGTGACCAGATACATGTGATAAATTCATTCTTTGTGGATTAGGACAGCTCCTTCATGCCCAGCACAGCACTGCCAAAGGCCTATCAGGAGCTTCATATGCTGTTCTCTAAGATAACATACCAGCTGCTACTAGACTCAGAATACCTGCAGTTTGCAGATCCATCACCTTCTGCAAATTCATTCTCCTACCCCTTACATGAAGCATGTCCCTTTCCAAATAGACTTAGCATTGACTTCACATAGTTCACATCTTCTCTACATAATATTTTCCTTCACCTGAGAATGATTCTTCCTGTGTGTGCAAATGGACACAGAGCCAGCAGTGTACTAGAAAGACTACCACAGAAGCTTTAGTCTTTCTTGCTAAAAATCTACCCTTGTATTTCAAGACTTCTTTCCTACAGATTCTTATATCACTGACACTAAGATGTACCATGACCACAGGCTTCTTCACAGCTGTCTCTAATACACTCATATACCTTGTGGCAACTGACACGCTTGTATCCGTAGGCAAATTATCTTACAGGTCTCAGGCCATCACACATTCAGCTGTCTGCATGGCAGACAACTGAATTATCTCCTCTCCCCATAACCTGCTTACACATCTCATACGCTTAGCTAATGCAGCTAACGTAGTGACTATCGAACCCAAACCAAAAGCTCACTGTGCTCCTGCACAAGCTGACGTCTCTCAAACCCAGAATGCCACCTGGCTGGGAAAGCACCACAGATGCAAACTGACAGTACCAAGTGTGTCCTCATCATCACCATCAGCAAGGTGCTACTCAGCATGATGGGAGCGCTGGAGGCAGAAGTTGGGAGTTGGAAGGAAAGAGTTCCTTCTTCTAGTCGCATGTCTAATACAGTGCTGACCACATACGTGTGCTTCTCCAAGCAGAAGTAAACTGCAGCCCTTGGCCCGTCCCACTTCAGCTTACCTGTGACAACCCAGCAATGACAGGACTTGACAAAGAAGGTGAGAAAAATGCAGAAAATAAGTTTTCCTGGAGAGTCAGGAGGCAGAGAGAGGTCCAAGGTGTGAGAAGTTATTGCTGTAACCTGTGCCTCAAGCATCCACCCGTTTTGTTGCCAGGATGTGCGTTGCTTCACACGTCCATTCCCACGAGACATTGTGCTGTGCAGGAAAGATGTTTATTTTGGCCTGAGTCAGGTAAGGGATGAAAACATTTTCCTTCAGGTAGCTGCAGTCACTACTTATCAGGGAGGAAAAGAAGGTACAATCCTGACATAGCATGTCTTCATAAGAGGAGAAAACCCCTCTGCACCACTGCTTTTCTGGAAAAGAAGTTGCCATACCTATTCCTACAGTAGGAGGCTGAAGCAGCAGTTGTCTGCACCTCCATGGTGTGTAAAGCCCAGCCTCCTCTTAGGCATGCTTTGAGCACCCACTTAGCTTCACCGCATTTAAAGAGCTTTCACATTATTTACAACAGTGAGTGGAAGGAAAAGAAAAACCAGAGCTTAGGTCAGGATAGTAAAGACAGACTTGGCATGCCTGGAGGAGCCAGCTGCTGAAGACTTGCATTAAATCTCAAAAAATGAGTGCAAAAGAGCTCCCATTGCTTTCCCGGAAAGAACAGCCTGTCCCTGAAGTCAGGTCTGCTCCCAGCCCCTCCACCATCAGGGAAGATGACAAATCACCAGCCAACAGCCAGGTGGCCAAGGTCCTGCTGCCCCACAGGGCGAGGGACCCTTGCCAGGCAGCAGCTGGGGGCCAGGGCAGCCACCATGTGCCAAGTCTGGAGTCAGCCACATGCTCAAACCCCTGCATGCTGCACTGGGCTGATAAGG
Source organism: Syrrhaptes paradoxus (assembly GCA_013400615.1). Classification (NCBI taxonomy): domain Eukaryota; kingdom Metazoa; phylum Chordata; class Aves; order Pterocliformes; family Pteroclidae; genus Syrrhaptes; species Syrrhaptes paradoxus. The sequence goes on from VZTO01018847.1 coordinate 178,785, forward strand.
CAATTTTTTCCCCCCCACCCTCTCCCTCATTCTACACCTTTCCCACCTACCTGCCAGTAAGACTGGGAAGGAGGGTACAGAGGAAAATCACAAATTTGCACCAATATTTTGTGTGCAGTGACCCCTTTTATAATTTTTTTTGTTTAAGTCCAGCTTCATTTCTCCAGGATAATTAGCTCTAGTGACCCTTCAAATATACTTCTCAGCCTCACAGAGCCATAAATGTCCAAGTGACAATCACTATGCCAGGCTGCACTGTCATGTAACAAAGCTCTTTGTTGGTCCTGCCTATCTCTCCATGCTTTAAGACCATTTCCATGAAGCCTACGCATACATGCCTGATCCTCTCCTCCCCCATTAGCAGTCACACTTCTCTCTCACACTCCTCCTTTCAGTTTCCTGGATGCTGCCTTACAGGGTTTTGTTTGAAGGTGTATAAAAAAAAACCCTAAAATGATAGACTTACGGTGGCCCTGTTATAGGCTGCTGCATGACAGCTTTTCAAAGGAAGTATGCCTATGCATGTGTAACACGTACAAAGATATAGGCCACATACATAGGACAATCATCAGCTGATACAGGCCTTCCATTGGGAAGGTTCAGATATTTTGATGGTTTGTCTAGTGTTTTATTTCTTCACCTAGCATACCCAGGCTTTTTGATGACACATTGGATGCACATGTTATTTTTAAGTGGTCAAAGTCCTCCATTTTAAGCTAGTCATACTTATTTGAGAATTTAGTCTCTCTCTCGAGACAGCCTTTCTCTCACATGTTTGAGAATTTCTCTACTTTTTCCAATTAACCCTAATTTAAAAGAAACAGAGCAATAAAAGAGATCATTATTGCCTACCCTCACTGCCCTGAAACCCTGTCCTCTGCAGAAGGAACTGCTGTGATCCTTTAGCACCTCCCCCTGTAACTACCACCACCAAGGTCCAAAACAAACCCACTCAAGTCAGCAAATTCCCACCAGCTGCACAGACAAGGTCCTGAGTAAAGCAGCCACCTTTCAGGCTGCAGCAGAGAGACTGTGAACTTGTCCAAACACAGAAAATCTTGTCAATTTGAGGTGGGCCTAGACAACCATTTCCATCTTCCCTTTCCAGACTCCATCAAATCTTGGCCACCACACCTCTAATCTCAACAGTACATAAATTTGGGGATCCATATTTAATTCACTGCATCAAACAAACAGGGAGCAATGTGGACATGCATGTATATGTTTGTCTGCTTGCTTGGGGAAAGAGTGTAATTAACTATTTGCTTTTCACCCAGTCACTGTGACCACTCTGGGTCAGTTATTTCCTTCTTGTTTCTCATTGCAGAGCACTGTCCCCAAAGACAGTTCCATCAGCAAGCTGGTGAGACAAGACTGGGATAAAGCAACTAGGGCAGAGGAGAGCAGGAACCCATGAAACACATCATTCCCAGGGAAACACAGTTTTGTATGCAATCCAAAGAAAGAGAATCACCCTTCCACAGGAAGGAGCCTCCCTCTTTCTAGCAGTGCTTCTGCTTCCCTTCTAGTTGTGAAATGCTTCAAAACAGCAAAGTAAAAAGGGCAGTTTAACATTGGAGAAGCTATCATGGGTCATCTTCTACAAACGGAGATGGTTCTTTCCAGCCCCAGCAGAGTGAGGCTGATGGTAAATTATGCACCTGACCCTTGCAGGGACAGAAAAACAGCTGCAGGAAAACAAATCCAAATTCCCCAAGCCCTTCATAATGCAGCTGCTTTCTAATGTGCTTTAGAGCATGTGGTGGTGTGATAGAAAGGCTTTATTAATACAGAACCTGCATAACTCAATTGCAAGTTTTAATCCATTCCAAATCACATCAATAAAGGCTGTCTGTCTAATCCCCCTTCTACAACTGGAATAGCAGAGGATGGTGGCTCAGTTTGAGGAAATATAAACTGGGACAACCCCAGTGCTTACCACTCCATGGCTTTCCAAAAGGTTCATGTGTTTGTACCCAGGGAGGAACAACCCGTAACTCCATCAGTCAGTGGAGCTCTCCATCAATTTACATATCTCAATGCACAATTCTGCAAGCCACTGTAGTAGATGGGCAGACACCCATCCTGCTCAGCCCTTCTTGCTGGGGGAAACCTCCAGCAGAGGAACAGGATGGAGAACAGAAGATGGCAACTTCTTCAGTCTTGCCCCACACTATGTGTGGGACAAGATCAAGCAGCTGCAGTCAAAAGCAGGGCTCAATTTTGTAATGGCTGATTTATTAGACCACTTGCACATACATAATCATATGTTCTGCAACACAGAGATAGTGTTGGGAATCCTCAACCTGGTTTTGAGACAGACACTGAAAACTGCTCAAAAAACTACCTCGTAGCAGGTCTGGGATAAAGATCTCACACCCATGGGAGCTGGGCTCCTCAGGAATGTTTAAGTGGAAGCAGAGAAACACCCAGCACACTCTGTCTAGTAAAGAAACCAGTTCCTAAGCCTAAAGACTTTTCTCAACTCTAACATGGAAGATAGCGAGATACAGGGGTTTTATCAGTTATCACAGAAAAAGCTGGATGGATTTGGTGCTTCTGACAGCACAATGAAGAGAAGCTAAAATCCAGGGCAGGGCTTGCAAGAACAAATTCAATCACTCAGCTATACTACTGATTTCAGATTAAAACTTCCACTTCTTTATGTCACAGTACCTCCAGCTTTCCCAGCCCTATGCACAGGCTGGTGAAACTTTTAGCTGTGGTTATAACTGTAGTTCAAGCATAGGAAAAATCTTTCTCTACTGTCAGGCTCCTTTTGCTGGTGTCCTGTGGACAGGATCTCTGCTCAAGCATTTCTGCTCTCTTTCTTTGCCATAAGGTTACTCTGTTCCTAGACTACACAATTATATTATGAAGGGTCATTTATGAAGGTTCTCAGCAACAGTATCATTTATCATAAGATGATCAAATCTAGATTAAAAAAAAAAGCAGATCCCTATCATATTGCTGGATGTGCAGGGAGGGAGAAATTGTGTGGGTTTTACTGACCCTTTAAAACAAACATTTTCCTGTCTGGATTAGAAAACATGCCAGAGCTGAGTAAAATTTAACTCAAATCTCCTTTCTGTTTTCTGTTGTTCTTCAAACAGGGAATTTCAGAGACTGCTTCACTGATGAGAAAAAAATGGATTTGGTTTATTTCAGGAGCGGAGGCTGTGCCTTGCTTCTCTCTGATATATGAAACACCCCTTGATTGTGCAAATGCATCCTGATGGTGTCTTTGTGTTCCTGTCACTCCTGATTTATGGGGGCCTTTTCTCCACTCAGAAGAAGAATTTGCATTTCAATTTCCATTACTTGCACCTCTCCCTGCAATGCTCCAGCCCTAGAAGGGAGTTCGTGCTCTGCTTCCCCCCAGCTGCCCCACATTGCACCGGCATCAGGGAGGGTACAGGAGTAGGGCTGGTACAGGCACTGCTCTATGGAAACAAGCTCACTCTGCCAAGATCTCCAGTGAGAATATCTGGTTGCTTATGACCAATGAGTATCCTTGACATGTTTGGTCCTGTTTCTCACCCCCTTCCTCCATGCTGTTATGACAGGGGAAGACAGCAGCCCTGTTTCCTGCCTGGTTCCCAACACAGGCCCTTGCTTGCTCACCCATTTGCTGAGAAACAGCAGCCAACAGAACAGCAAGAAGGACTTAGATATGCTCAGGCTTGTCCCCGAAGATGACTCACCCTCCTGCCTTCTCCATTCTTGCAGGGGTGGCATGAGGACAAGCAGGAAGCCCTCCCTTGGGGACTCATCCCTGCCTTGTCTCCTGCAGGACTGTCCCTGTTCTGACAACATGAGCTTGCAAGTAGACTCCTATCCAAACATCAACTGAGAGCATAGCAAACACCTTGGACAGGTGGGTTGAACAGAGGTTCAAACGCCATTCTTCCTCCTAGGCTTCATCCTTACCTCCCCTACAAACCCAGGTGGCCACAGTAAGTTCTTGCATCAGCCCAGGCCCTGCACTCCCAGCCACACACTGCCTGTTCTAGTTTGTGCAGTCTGGATGGGTTGTCACAGGCAGCCTGAGCACAGTATAAACCCCCCCAGCCCTGCACGAGGGGTGGGCTTGGAGCCCAGCAACATGTGGGAAACCACACAGGCTGCATTGCAGACCCCAATGTTCACCTCACAGGTGAACTTGTGCTTTGATGGATGTAGTTCGTGTCTACCTATGAAACATTACAAGCTTTGAAAGAAAAAAAGAGAAAAAGATAGTTTCAGAAAAGGAGGAGAAGTCGCCAGGACACATCAAGCTTTAAAGATGTGAGTTGCAGAAATACATTCAGGCTTGTTCTTCAGAGCTGTCAGCCCTGCAGCTGTTATCAAAACTAAACTCTGTTAAAAAAAGAGAAACAAACTGAACCTTGTTGAGTGCTTGTTTGGATATTAGGGCCATGGGATTCCTAATAGGCTGTTGGAAGTTAAATGTCATGCCATGTGCCATAAGCCTGCATCTTCTTAATTTGCAGTTGCCCAAAACAATATAATCAAAAACACATTTTGCTTTCACTTGTTTCAAGTACATTGTTTTGACCTAAGGGTTTTGACTGTCACCCATTACAATGTTGACTTTTACATTATCATACAAAGCCAAAAAGAAATACACTGATCCGAATAAAACATACACATCATTTCCAGGGTGTGGAGGGATGACAGTAAATTCATGCTGATTCAGTGAAATCAGCAATTTCCAACTGAAACCAGGGCAAAATTCTCCAGAAGCACCAGTGGGAACTCACATGCTGTCCCCAGTGCGCACCTGAGACTCTGTAGAGTATGTATAGACAGATTCAAACACCCAAATTTGTTCCCTTTTTCTCCACAGAGCTTTTTTTTTCTCCTTTCAGAGGTTTTCAAAGAGTACTGAAAGCCATTATGTTAGGCAGTATCTGCCCTATTTATCCAGCTCTCAGCTGGCTGCAGAGGAGCTTTCATCAGTGGGTCTGAACTCACAAATGCTGACACAGAAATTATTTGTCCTGTAAAGAACAGTTTAACCAGATTAATCTGTGGGAGATCCCATCAGCCTCTTCCCTGCAGAGCCCTACAGTGAAGGACCAGCATAATCTCACAGCTATGGCATGTGGCCCCCCCAAAATGAATCTATCCCATTTCCCCAGGATGCCTAATCCTGTTTTCCTCCCTTGGCTTGACCACTTTACAGTGCTCTCCATCCCCTCCAGCGAAGGGCCAGCCTGAAGGACACAAGGGGCTGTGGTGGGATGGGGCAGGAGACTGCACCCTCATTTTTCTACACCCTAGAGTTGTCAGCCCTGCTCCCAGCACAGCATACCACACTGATAGGGACACAGAGCAAAGCCCCATAGCCTTCAGCCCCTTAAACCTAGCAGGTTTACACAGCAGGGTGGAGTAACAGGAATTACTGAAGGTCTTTTCTCATCTGCCTGACTCCAACTTGCTTGCTGTCATCACAGCAGATAAAAACGTAAACCACTTAGTTGGCAAATCCAAGCCCAGAAATCACATTCCGTCAGCAACTCTCATAGTTTCAGAGGAGACAGGAGCAGGAAAGTCTGATCAAGTCACATCTTACACAGACTTTCAAATAAAGGAGGAAGGTTCAACATTAGCATTTCTACTACTGGCTCTTTTTTTTTTTTAGTTTTTCTTTTACTCCCCCTGCTCCCTTTCAAGTCCAGCTTTAAAACATCTTAAAATGGGCTGATCTTAAGGTGAACTGGAAATCCCAGCAATGGATGATGACTAATACACTATGAATGACAGAAACTTGGTGGAATGCTAAAAAGCAAATGGGATATTATAATACCTGTCTGCAAGTTATATAGAAAAGAAGATTCAAGCCAAAGAGTTGGAGGAATAATGCAGTCTTTTGAATAACTCAGTGGAATTAACTCAAATCTTATAACTCTAAAGGGGGAAAGCTCTAACTGCAGAAGACCATACCATCAACTCTGTATGAATTCACAGCCCCAGGAGTTATAATACATTTATAATCCCATGCTGCACATTTATCATTAGGGGTCTAGAAAAAGACAACTGCGTGTGCAGTTTTGAAACAAACAGTGGCACAACTTAAACATAATTAAGATGGGGGAATTCACCTGTAAGCTGGCAGAAAGAATACAACAGCTGCTCAGTGCTTTAAGCAATTGCTTCTTGGAACAACTAATTTGAGCACCCACAACCAAAAGCAGCTATTCCTGACTTCATTTTCAGTAATACACAGGAACTAATTCAAGAAGTGACAATATCCGAGCCCTTAAGTAATAGGGTTCACAACATAATTAAGTACAATGCCCTAGGAGGAGGCAGTGAATGAAGAGATACACAAGTGACACTGGATTTTAGGAAAGTGCTTAGAGCACAAGAAGAGTCATTCAAAAGGACACTGGTTCAGAGTAAAGGAAGCGAGTGCTGTACAGACAGTTTGAATAATATATAAGTGATGTGGGAAGGAAGCCTTTGCAGCATCGGCAGAGGATACAGGTTATTTTGGGTAAGCCAAAACAGGCTTTCAAGACCAGAGAAAACTCTTGGGTACTGGAGTGAGACTTAGCCAACCGAGGCAGATGGCCAACATGATAAGTGACACTGTGTCAATAAAAATAAAGTAATTATCTTAGAAAACCTGCATTTAAGCTTTGTCAAGTAATCTTGCAGGATTTCAAGAAGCAACAGCCTGTGTGATGGAGCTGGGGTCCCCACACCCAGCTCAGCGCTCCTCGGCCAAGCACACCGCCACCAGGCAAGGTTGTCCAGCTGCAAAAGGACTGGGAAGAGGAAGGCCACAGATACCAGGCAGGACTGGTCACCTCAGGTTGTGATGGATTTTGCAGAATCTGAGGAGGTTCAGAGAAAGGCAACTGAAGTAATAGCCTGGGAACGCTGTCCTCTGCCAGGAGAGAGGAAAGTTTGGGCCTATTTCTGTCCAATTTTACCAAGGAAATCCTCCCCCAACTACAAGCACCAGTTACATTACCAGCACCCTTGATTCCTCCCAGGACTGTCACCACAGCATATTCTTATTTGAGGTTTTCTATCTGCTATTGCATAGGTTCTACATCTGCTGTAGAGCACACAGAAATATCTCATGACCTCTGACTCTGTGAAGGTACATTTTTGGCAGCACATTCTGGAGCTAACAGCTCAGTGGCTCATGGTTGCAGGGTACTGGATAAGGCAACTCCAGCCATCCCTTCTGGTCCCAAGCTCCTCTGAACAGGAAAGATTATACCAGTGTATAAAGTAACAAAAACCATAACTGGGAAACTTCTGTGCTCTCAAGCACTGGGCCAAGAGGATATACAGTCGTGTTAGAAGATAGCAAATCCATATCTGGCAGAGGGGAAGTACTGCTCTCCCCCCGCCTCCCAATTTCAATATATGATCAAACAGCAGAACTCACTGTCACAGGAAGACAGCAAGACCAGGATCCCCCCCCCCCATCATTCAATACAGGACCAAGCAATCCATAGGGAAATAAAACCATACCCGGAGTTATCATCACTAGAGACTCAAAGCCCTAGCACTTACACCAATCTCTAACCCTTACATACGGGATTAATCCATACCTGCCTGCAGAGAGGTCCGGACACCTTCTTGTGACATGCTCCCTGCTGTGGTTAATCACCAGCAGCTATGTGCTGGACCAGCCCCAGCTCAGCCATTCCTCTTTTATCTGAGCTGGACGACATTTATAATCAAGGCAATCACATTGACTGCTTGATTTTTTGAGTGCCTAAGCATAGACAGACAAGCAACAGGACTCCAAGCTGGAGCATGGAGCAAGTAAGGCATCACGTGAGGGCAGGTGTGAGTCACAGCAGATGAAGTGGGCATCACCATTAACTTTTCTGATGCTCATTCTTTTTTTTGCACCCCCTTCCAGGATTAGTTTGTTCTCATCATTTTGAGTCAGACCTTCACAGATCAAGCCAAGCAAATCAAGTTTAACACCCCATTTTCAATTTATAAAAATAATTTTGTATTAGTACAGCTGCTGTGATTCATGCCAGTTAATACCCCAGAAGGTAGAGACACCTTTCAGGCAGCTGTCACCTTCTACACCAGTCACTGTCAGAGAGGCCAGATCAACAATTCAGACAGCCCAGCACTAGAAGTGCCCAACATCCTTATCCTCTTCACATCAGCTTTTTCTGTAAGATAAACAGGCAGAGGAATGTTTGCTTAGCTCAGTGTTCAGGGAAAATGCAGCTACAAGATTGTATTGCACTGGGATGTTGCAGTGACACAAGCCAGCACCAGGGTAAGTAGATTGCTTTGCCAGCCAAACTTTTTTGCAATGTTTTATCTATCTCAGATAGCCCGAGTGCCAAATGCCCAAGCCTTCTCTAAGCTCCAAGCTCTTTTTCAGTCAGGGCACCTGCCAAGCCAATCTGAACAGTGCTCCCAATTCCTAATTAATTTGTTGCTCATTTCCTTATCATTGAAAAAGTGTACACATGCAGGATTGCAACTTACACATGTGTATTATGAGCAGCTAGAGCACGTCGTTTCCTTTCAACGTAAGATTGGTCTAAATCTCGATAATGTTGCTCCCTGCCTGCTTCTGCTTTTCACTGCTCCCAGGATATAATTTACTCCTTGTCACATCCCTCAGGGTATTCCTCATCTTCTTGTTCTTTTTGCACCACTTCCCACTCCTTCCACCCAGCTCCCCTGGCCCGCTGTCACGATCCCAAATTTCTTCTCCTGCCACCTTGCTAGATGTCACTACTTACACCCCCTGCACATTCCCACCTTTGCCCTGACATATTCTCACTTTGCAGCTCTCCCTCCCCTCAGGAAAGCAGGGAGGGAGGAAATGCCACCTCTCATTTTTATATGCAGCATAGACCCAGCCTGTTTTTTAGATCAGGCTCTGGCAGAGACAGAGCACTGGAGCTGACTGGGATAGCTAATGATCTCATCTTCTGCAAACCATAAGCTTTTCTCTTGGCTCGTTCTCTTTGACCTTAGCACAGCCTTAAATATTGAGCTGCTGCATCCTCCTGGAATTCAACATTGACATCTCTTGCTCCTGCCCAGCTTCTCCTTGTTTGTGATACATCTGCTCTCCCTCCTTCCTTCCACAGGTAACTCATTTTCTGTAGTGCTATCTCCATACACGCTCTTGCCTACTGTGGCCTTCTGATCCCCTTTTTTAGAATGAAACCATAAGTGGTCCCTCCTGGACTGCAGGAAACTGCTGTCATCATGGATGGAGGTGCTCCGAGCTTTTATCACTCCTGATGCAGCACCCAGTAAAGTCCAGGACACACTTAAGACTTGTGGATTTTGGCTACAGCCAAGGAAACAGGTATACGGCTTCCAGTCTGGCTGACCAGTAATTGCCACATTTCTTCTTAATTCTGGTCTTGAGCTGGTGTTTTTCTCCCTAGAAATATGCAAGGCAGCAGTGACAGAGACACATGCAGCAGCCAGGCATTTTCTCGAGGCTCCAACTAGAAGGATCCTAGCAACACAGTTTCTAGTGCATTTGAGCTGGGTTGCAAGTGTCACAAGCCATGGGGCATTCCTCAGTTTAACAGCTTCACAGGCACAGAGCTCTTCTGAATATTCAAAATATTTTGTCCCCTTCCTCCTCCATAAGCTTCCAGCATTTCTACAGTCTTAAAGCAAAGTCCTGATACAGAAACTTTTCCTATTGTCGTAAATTCCTTCCATGGTCCCCCTTGACTCGTTGCTAAGTCAAACAACCCATGATTGGCACTTTTAATCTTTCCTGATTAAAAAAGCTCAATCTTTCCAGATCCTTCAGCATTTCCTTTTTCTCTTTCATGGCTTTTTTTCTTGTCTCCTTCTTCCCAGAATTCTCCAAAAGCTCAGAGTACTCAATGTGTAATGACCCCAATACCGTAGGAAAAAGGAGCGCTACATGCCAGGTCTACAGTATGATGTTTTGCTGTACACCTAGACAACAAATTCGTTCAACAGTTCAGGGACTGTCTTCCTATATTTAGACAGGGTCTACCTCAACCATTTTCTGATCCTCACACATAACAGTGAGAGCAAGGTGCTCTGAACAACAGAATTTATGCAGCTTTTATGATTTGTGTCTCATCCCTCCAGAAAGCCCCCTTTTCAGGAACAGGTCTCTGCCTCAGTGCTCCTGAGGGTGTCCCCTTTCCCACTTCAGAGCGAAGGTTGCAGGGGATGACACAAACAATAGGAATCTTTCGTTCTGCTGCTCATAAAACTACTCTCTTCATCCTGTTTGGGTTTGCCCATCTTCCTTACACCTTGCAACACAGCCCAGGTCAACCTTGCAACTCTATGCACTCTGCGTCACACCAAAATATTTTACCTCCTCCCTATGTTCCCAACACCTTCTCAAGTTTACTCCCTCCCCAGCTTAGGTCCATTCCCTGTTCCCACCAGTGCACACTCCTCAGCACAGTGTGCCCTACCAGCAGCTGCTTCTGCACTGCACAGGTGCTGGTTGGTCATCTGGCATGGCATGCTGACTGGCTAGCTGGCCACTGCCTTTCAGTGGCTTGTGAACCAAGCAGACTAGATGAGAAGAGCTCTGCCCATCCTTCCTTTAGTGAGAGCACCAGTAGGACTGTTCTCCTTTATCCACCCACCTCAGGTTATGACACTGAAACTGGCCAACAGGTTCTTACAAGGGGGCATCAATCACCTCCACTGCATTTCCTTAGCAAACAGAGCTAAAAATAGCAATAGCATTAACAGTGCAGCCCAAGACTGCACTGAACTTTTCTTGTGATACATTGATTTGTAACTTCATATCTAATTTACTTACCTTTATTACCTGTAGGACTCTAAACATGTGCTGCACAGATGGGAAATGTTATCTAGTAGAGGAGCCTTATTAATCACTTTATAGTTTCCCTAAGTCTCTCCTTCCACTGCAACCTTCATCCACGCTGTTTCCTCTTATTTTGACCCATTTCCCTATTTTGCCTGGAGTCCCACTTCACTTGAACATGCCCCAAATACCACTGTCACTCTTCACATTGTAAAAGGAAAAGCTATCATCTTTCTTACACTTGAATAGCTTCATTAATCTCAAATTCATTTTTTAAAATGAGTTTAACATTTGCCCTTTAAAAAATTTCTTCTCTTGTCTCTTTTCCATATTTTTCTGCACTAAAAATGAAACAATACTGCAGAAGATTGAGAAGGGCAGGAAGAGAAGCAGCTCAGAAACAAACCAATGAAGTAAAAACCAAGAAGTTGCTATTCCCAAATATTACACCAATGATCTCTAAATGACTTGCAGCATGAGGCAGCCCCATCACTTAATTCAGTAAACTTGGCCAAACTGGGGAATGAACAGGCCACACAATACATTTGGAAACCATCTCAGGACCCAGCCCAGAGACCTGTAGAAAAGGGACTTTTGAAAACTAGGCATAGCAAGTGGAATGAAATGACCTTCAAAAGTAGAGTATCTAAATATTGTCCTGTGACAAACTATGGGTTTTTTTATATACATATACACTAAAGAAAATCATATCTTACCAGCCCCCAAATATTTTAAACATGACAAGCTAGTGAATGAATCAAATTGGTTAATGCTTATGCCCCACCAGAATTAAAATCCTTACTATGGCAGTGAATTAATTTTGTGATGGATGGATTCTTTTCTAGGCTATGTCACATTTTACTTAAGCATACTTATCTGGAAATGAGAACACCCAGTGTATGATAAAACTGTAGACAATACCAACTTATTTGAGGTAGCCAAGACTAGAAGGAACAGAGAACTTGAGTGAGACCCAAACAAATAGACAATGAAATAATAAGTTATATTCAATCTTGGTAAATGCAAATAATACCTCTAAAGAGGGGAAAACTGTACATTCTTCACACATCTTTCAGATTTACAAAATAATTGTCTTAGTAAAGAAAGGAATCAAGATGCAATAGGAACAGCTGAATGCTGAGCTCAGCTCACTGTGCAGCTGTGGCAAGAAAACCCAACCACGACATCAGAACACAGGAGGAACAGGATGAAGCGATGCAAAGACTGTGATGAACCTTCTTTAATTCAGGGATAGGATCACACCCATATTATATGCAGTGCTGGTCACCATCTCAAAGGAAAAAAAAAAAAACACAGAAATGGGGAGGTTGGGTAAAACATAGCCATGACCATGATCACATTACACAGTTTAGGAGAGGGTACACTCTCTTGTTGATGGAATACTGATCTGGTCTAAGGCCATTCCCCATGTCTCTACCTTTTCCATTTCAGGCAAAACAGACACCTGGATTTCTCCACATATCACTCCTTATCAAGGTGTTTCAGTTGTTTCAGGACTGGCCAACAAGAATCAATTTTCCATTGAAGAACTCCTGGGAATATTAAAGCTCATAGCTGGGAACATCTCTTGTTTTTTCAGCGGTTGATTTCCCCCTTCCCTCCGCTGTTGCTATTATTGAATTCCCGACTTCTGTTACGTAAAGTAATTTGTGCTATTGTGTTCAGAGAATACAGCTAGTACAGCAGATAGTACACAAAATAAGATTATATTGTATCACTTATCTGAAAATCTGTGCTTACATCAAAGGAGAAAGGAGGAGAGAGGGCGCCTTCAGAAACAGCACGTGGGGGGTCTGCAAAGGTACCTGGACTGGAGCAACAAAGTGGGCACTGCCTCATGGCACTGCGTGTGCCACTTGACACCAAGCAGCCTGGGGAGACAGCACGCGTGTATTGCAGATCCTTGGTCCCCACTGTCCCAGATGATGCTTGACAAGGAGCAGAGCAGACACATGCAGCAAAAGAGGTCTTTCCATCCCTCTCCTCCTATGCCAGAGAAACAGCCTGCAGCCACACAGGCTCCTGGCAGCTCTCGAGGTTGCCAGCTACTGGATCCTGCTTTGTGTTTCTGAAAGAGAAGCTGTGGCAGAAATGATAAAATTCTCCTCCATTTGGATGAAGGAAAGGATTTTGTAGCACATGGGTTTGCTTCGGCTAATTAAAAGCATAAGGCCATGCAAGGAAAGCAGTGCTTTAATCGCTGAAAATAGCTGGAATTAAAACTAATCACGAGCATTTAGCACGTCACAGATAAAGATGTTTGAAAGTGTTTCTGCCAGGGACCTGTGGGCTGCCTTTACATAGCTACAGGAAAAAAGGTACACAGATCCCCTTGCTGATGCAGCCTGGCGTAAACCTGTCTGCCTCTATGCTCTGCCACCCTCCTCGAGGGCTTAAGAGCCCTACAACCCCAACCCCAACCGGCCAAGGAACAGAAGACCCCCAAAGGCAGAGGGAACCAGAACACCCATTCCCTTCTTCAGTTTCCTGCTGCAGCTCGTTACTCCCTGCAGTCATGGCTCTGCATTCAAGATTTTCCTCTCTTTATACTCAGTGGTGGTGTACTGGGGCTCTCTGGTCTGGAAGGTGCTACCAAAGTGTCTCCAATAACAGCAAACCACCATCTGCTCCACCAACCTTAAAAGACTCTGTAAAGCAAAGTCCACCACAGCCCTACAGTACCTGGTGGGTGTTTGTTTGCAGCATGGGGATGGACAAACATTGGATGGCTCCTAAGCGAACAACATCAGACAATCACCACGTACCTCATGTTGCTGAGGGAGGGTGGCCAATTCACCCCCATCTACCTCCTGCCCCGGCCTGAAACCCCAACTCAACCAGCAGTTCTGTCAACCAAGCCCTGCTTTCTATCCAAAATGGGAAATCACTTGAAGCACGTGAACACTCATACAGTTCACGAGCCACCAGCTGGCCTTGGCAATTTACTAGTGGGGCCTTTCTTTTTAATTTGTTACATTAAGACCTCGGCTTTATTGGATATTCCCCCAAATGTGGGCAGAACAGCTTCAGCAAGTCCTATCTCTGAGCTTTAAAGCAAGGTTTTTATTTATTTCAGGTTACATCAGTATAGTGCACTCTTTCCAACTTCCTGGGAATTTCCTACATCTGCATTTTCTAGTATCCTCCTACAAACCCTAATCATGAACGATTTGTAACCAAATTCAAAAGAAAAAGGACTCGGCTTGCAATTCTGAATGGCTTCTCCCTACAAATTGTCGTTTCTCCTCTTGCTGACTTCATACTGTATTTCTGAATATTAAAGCTGCTTAGGAGATGCCCTGTAATTCATTATTATTGCACTTCAGCTACTTACGCACAGCAAAGATGTACAAGTGGATAATTCTAGCCCATAATCACACAGTCATATAAAAACAGCACACAAAATAAAACATCCTTGGAATAACTACTGGAGGTTGTATTTTTGTGAACCCATAGCTCAGCAGTCATGCCAGGCCACACAGGTGAAGACATCTGCTTGTGTGAAGACAAGCTTTTATTGTGTGAATGGCAAAGGTCTGTCATGCTACACTGGGATTCAAAATTTAAAGTCCACAGGAGAGTCTAAACAGATTGCTTCAGCAGCACTTCTGCAGGCATATTTTTCTGCCCTTGGCCATGCTCAGAGAGGCCTAAGACTGCTGGAGGACTGAAATTCTTTAAACTGACCTCCTGTGCAACAGACGGCCAACATGACAGTTACCTTGCAAATCTAAACAAGATTCCAGTGATTTAATGGTACCTGGTGGCACATGTTCAGCCATATGAGTATCTGGCCATCGAACCTCAAAATGCTTTGTTTCCAATGGGTCTGTTTTAATGCTATTAAATGACAGATCCCAACACTTCACTGAAAAAATATGAGAAGTTTTTTTTGTTATCTTTTCCGTAAGAGAGGCAAGTTTATCCTTATCCAAGCAGCAGATCCTTTTGTAATAACTTCCACTCCCTATCAAATCCTCCTCTTTCGCTGACAACAAGGTCAGCAGCTCCATCTCACCTTCAGAGCCCTTACCACCACCACCAGCCCCCCCAGGAGACTCCCTCTCCCGCATGCCAAATTCACAGCAGAGATGCTGAGCCACATCCCTGCCATTCAGGACCAAGATGGGGAACAGTCATCATCAGCCCAGTGACACCCACTCAGATGGCATAACTGATCAAATCATACAGCGTGCTTTACATCAAAGAAAGGTTCAGGAGTCCACACTCTGCCCCAGCAGCATGGGCAGCTAAGAGCACACAGGGCTGTATGCACAGGACTGTAACCAGCAGGTTAAGGAAAGTGACTATTTCCCCTCATACAGCACTTGCTAGACCATATATGGATACATCCAACACACAAAAGGAGATGGAGCCAGGCTCTTTACTGCAGTACATGGCAGGAGAACAAGAAACAATAGACTTTAAATGAAACGGGGGAGCAAAAGAGCTTTCCCTATGTAGATAGTGAAGCTATAACAGACGTTGCCCAGAGGGGTGGTACAGACTCCATCCTTTGAGGTTTTCAAAACCCAACTGGACAAAGCCCTGAGCAGCCTGGCCTGAGTTCAACGCTGACCTTGCTTTGAGCAGGAAGCTGGACTCCTGAGGAACCTCCCAAGTCTCCTCCAGTCTGAAGGATTCAATTTTTTTTTCCCCTCTCAAAACTACAGCACTCATTTCCTCAACTTCCAATCCCATCAAGGCATTCAAGTACAGTGGACATCTCCGTAACTGAACAAGATGGGATGGCTTTGGAAAACTAAACCTGTTCCTTAATCACAAAAAAAAAAAAAAAAATCAATAAACATATCAGAGGTAATCTTCCCTCCCTTCATCCTTCATGCAGGTAATGTCCCTTTGCCCTCCACACAGAGTGTCCTTTCCTGTGGACGGATGCTCCATTTGCTCTTTCACTGTCATTTATTAGGTTACAGCTCTACCACTACCCTTACTCTACAATTTGGCAGCCTTGTTCTCTTGCCAGAGAAGGAAGAAGCTTCTCTGCTGTGACATGAAGAGATGTCACTTTTGTATTCCTGTCATTTTCCCCAGATGCACAGCACTCTCCCAGTCTCCAAGGGAATGTGCACATTCACATCAAGCTGGAAATGAGTGTGCCTGGATCAGCCCCCAGACTGGGCATGCATACACAGCCTTGTGCTAACACACCCACCCACTCAAAGATTAACTAAATTTTGACCTGATTGCATCCAATTAACCTGAATTTCTCACTTTCTCGCAAAGCGGTTTTATTCACAAGCCCGTTGGCCTTTGCCTTGTGGCTATAAGTATGATGCCCTAGAAAAATAGAATGGGAGAAGAAAGCAAGGGTATGGAGAAAAAAAGCAGTATAAGATAATAGTATAAGAAAAGACAAGGCAGCAGGAAATTATCAGGGGTATAATTTTCTTACTCAATATAATTTTGCTAAACCATTTGTTTCGTGCCTCCTCTCTAACTGCCTGTAAATTCAGCAACAGGACAAGTATTTCACCTTTCGACATGTCAGGAAAGCACCTCCCGTTCTGCAGATGCCTGCTGAAGGAAGGCACTTGGGCACAGGCTTTAGGTTAGATGCATGCCAGGGGAGACACTGCAATCCCAGAGATGAGTGCAATGCAATAAGATGAAAATAAAGCAACAGAAGGCATTAAGGGGAGGAAAAAGACATAGAAGTGGGAAGATGTGCAAATAGAACAAAAGAGAGAGGAGAAAAGAAAACAAAGAAGATAAATTAAAGTTAAATAAGACACAAGCAAAAAAAAGTGTAAGGCTGGTGAAAGGCATGGGGGTGCAGTGGATGGAAGAAGAATTACACTGAAATATATTTGGACCAAGAGAAAAAGGCTCCAGTCGAGGAAAAAAAAGCCACAAAGCTAATTAGACAAGATAAAGCTACAGCTGACACAGAGTGAGTTCCCGCAGCCCCCAGTGCTCCCCAGGCAGAGCCACCAGTCTCCTTCACTGCAGGTGCAACTCTGGCACAGCAGATCCAGCCTCACCTGGGGACATCATGGCCCAGTATAATTCCAATAAATAGTTATGGTGACATTGCAGAGAGAACAGGGGCAGACGGAGATGGAAAGAGAGAAAACCAGAAATGGGATTAAATGAGACCAAGTTCATTTGTCAAACAAAGCAGGAGAAAGAAATAGGGACTTATTTTTGGATAGTGCTTCTGAAGTGAGTAACCCTGCCCCCTCCTGCTTGGTCCTGTAGCCCACCTCCCTCCCTCGGTTCACTGGTCTATTTTGGGTTTAATTATACACCGTGCACAGGGACTGGAACACACCAAGATCTTCCCTGGTGCAGAATTTAAACTCTTCTGTTTTGCCTTCTCCCCTTTTCATTTCACACATAGACTTATTAAAAGAAGAAGAAAAAGAAAAAACTGTTCTTTTGTTTCTCAGATGAACAAGAACACCAGTTGTTTCCCCCCCCCCTTCAATCAGGCTCATTCTCTGTGGTCTGGTGCTGAGACATGTCTGTCAATTATGAAAAAGGTTTTACGGGACCATTTTTTCTTCCTTTCAAAAGAAGGAGATAGCCTGAAAGGGGAAAAATGCAAACAACTGCCAAGTAAAATAAGCGGGGGCAGAAAGAGACAAAGGGGAGAGAATATATTTTTTCTGTGAGAAAGCAAATGACCTCACCCAGATACAAGAAATTCTTTCCACTACTCTGTCCCCCTTGGGCAGGTCCCCCCTAAATACCACTGTATGCCACCAGGCAAGACCAGATAGTCACACGGTGCAGTGACAAGGTGTGACAGGTCTGGTGCATGTCCTTGGTCATTAAGGTGTGAGGTGACAGCGGGGCAAGACCTCCAGCCAGCAATGGACCAGCATCAAGGACTGGGCAGAAGTGATGTGGGGCTAGAGGAGCCCCTGTCCCGTATAGAGACTATGTGGCATCAAGAGACCAACATCCTCCCTGCAGCCCTGGGCTGCGACCCTGCTCTCAATGAAGACCCTGCAACAGGTACAGCCCCTATTTGGGAGCACCCTGACCCAAGGAAGGGAGAGCACCAGTTTTGGACACAGAACACAATGAAGACTATGTGCAGGCTAAACCAAAACAGCTCCTCCTAAGCCATCAGTGATAAGCGCCAGAACCCGCACAAGGTTAAAAGGAAGCTGCCACCACTGAAAAAAGCTGTGCTGATGGTAGCCAGCATAGACTCTATCTAGACATTTTTTGTCACAAAGCAAAGTCTTCCTCTGCCCAGCCAGCCAGCTCTGCACTGTTCCTCTGGTGCCTGAGAGCATGCAATTAGTGCTACTAATTGTTTTCACAACTGCAGCACTTACATGCCCTGGTCAGAACTTGTATGCCAGATGCTGCACAGACGAAGCAAAAAGACATCAAGATGATTTCTTCCCTCCACCATAGACCACCAAGGAAACCACAGCAGCCATGGCATTAGAGGCAGCAATATGGAATTAGGGAGGAGGGGGTGGCTCTTCCTCCACAGCCTCTAAGAGCAGGCAATGCGACTTCTCCTTGCAGCAGGGTCCCAGCATAGCAGGCATGCAGGGCTTTTAGATGAAGGGGAGGATGACAGAAAACAAGGCACAGGGTACAGACAGATACTGAGGCAACAAGACTTTTCCATGCAGAGAGTTACCAGTGTGGGACCTTCCTCTTTTATTCTTCATGAATGGAAAGACAAATCAGTAGATGCATACGACAGACTTAAAGCTCAAAGATGTAAGTCTGAGGAAATATGATTCTTCAGTGAAAAGATTAGGTTCATACACAGAATACAAAAGGACTGAGCAAGTCCCAGACTCATGTGGGAAACTGATTTAACCTTAACCCAACCCAGAGATTTTTCAAATTCTGTGAAATGCAAATTTGGACTAGAGATGACAGAAGAGCTATTCCAGATGACATAATTCAAAAAAAGACAAAGAAAAGCCCAGAGCTGAAAGATGCAAGAAAGCTAAAGCAACAATCACAGATCTTCAGACTAGAAGTACAAATGGCTGACTCCACACTCCATCACAGCCAAGAAAGATCCCCTGGTGCCTCCACAGTGTAGCTGTACCAAATCTTACCCAAACAGGAAAATAAGAGCTAGAAAAACACTTAGCATTTGGTCAATTGTGTCATTAGTGCTTACACAAGAAATGTTTTTTTCAAAGTTATATTGCAGCTATAGCCAAAGCCTCTTGCCTGCTTGGGCAGCACCGTGGCAACGATCCATATCTTTTGGTAACTGTGGTGACCACAGTGCCAACTGCTTTAGGTTTGCAGCTACAGTTGAACAGAGACAGAGCTCTATCTTTTTATGCCAGGCACTGGTGCTCTGGGCAGCATTAATCCTAGAAAATAAACAGAATAGCTAAGGAAAAAGGACAGAAATTTAAGGCAAGGCATGCTGCTTATTCAGGACTTGACGTACAAGGGCAAATAACTATTCCCATCCTGCTCAAAAAGAAAAAACAACAGTAGCACTTAGTGACAACTTTCCCTACAGTGCGTGCAGATTAACATATTGTAGTTGAAAGCCTGCCTCACTGCAATGCCAGACACGAGGAGGTCAGCTGCAAGTGTCTTCTGCTACAACATGGCTGTCTCCAAGGCCCTGCAGAGAAACACAGGGCTCCTCCATTTAGTCGCCCTCCCATCGTGAGCTGCATTAAGATGGATGGTAATCACTGCTGAGTCATTCAGATGGGACAGGAAAATTACCTCCAAGCATGAGAAAGAAGAGGCAGAAGCAACCTTCAGGCTGGAGGTCAGCTATCAGATGCATTTCAGAGTCAGAGCAGCAAGGGAAAAATTTAAAAAAAATTCTCATCTTCATTGTGGTCAAATACTCCTCTTCCAAGCTGCTGGGGCTGCTGAGGGGTGAGGATTTCCCTCTGTTGGCAGGACTCAACATTAATACAGACAAGTGGCAGGCTCCCAAGGCACAGGTAGCGGCTCTGCAGGGAGTAAGGACTCCTTTGTGTGCATGTGTCCCAAGGCTGAACAGCCACGTGGAGTCCCTGATGTCTGATAAAGCATGAGCGCATACAGCAGGATCTGTGCTGCAGAGGCTTTTGTACGGTCTTTTAAGTTTACATGGTCTCCTTGCAACAGTTTTGCTTTGAGACTTCTGCTCTTCTGTCAAAAGGGACTGAAGTAGGACCAAGGGGTTCAAGAGGTGAATAGTCCAGACATCTATGCTCTTTCCCTAAGGAAACTGAGCTAAAAATTAATTTCTCCTAATATGCAAAAACCATAATAACATAGAAAGTCTGGAGAGTTGTAGAAAAGGTAAATCTTCCTTATAAAGTCATAGTCTGTGACTGCTATTGAAAGGCCATGTTAAGTACGGCTATCCAGCGATTCGTGGGGATTACATAAAGCCATGTGAACACTGTCTGAGAAAAACCCACTTCTGAAGAGAAAGTCAAGTTCCCAACAGCCACAGGCGATTATGTATGTACATACAAGCATTTTTGCAAAAGACAAGGGTTAAACTTAAATTAGTGACAGTGCACACATAGTCCAGATGCCATCTAAGAGCTCTCTACCTGCTTTTAAATCTTCTCTTCAGGTCTTGCAAAGACTAACCACTTAGATCATTACAGAATTACAAAATAGTGCATTTTAATTATTAAATAATGTATTTCTAATTAGGGTAAGCCATTAAAGGAACAATTAGAGAACAGGGCCTAATTGTCCCCTGTATTATTCCACTTTTCCAAGGTTCTGCCATGTGGTGAAGAGTACTCCACAGACAGGTTTTGCTGCAAACATACATGCATTAGATATTAAATATATTAAAAGCATTATTATAGTAGAGAAAAGCAACTGTGCTCCAACTGTTGAGACTCCTGAGATGAAGCAGCTTACAACAAACCATGCAACAGTACAAATCAGAACCATAACACAGGCTTCCCAAAACAAGTTTCCTGCTGATTTTTAAGATCACTGAACCCCACCTTTTGAGATAACAGTCACGGACTTTAAGGTATCCTGCCACAGTAAGATCTCACTGGCTTTGGCTTATCATACTTCACCTATCCATTTATTTTCAAACTACAGGGTGGTGAAATTCTCTGGTGTCCTTTCACTTGCCAGGGGGAGGATTTGGGGGGAAAACTGGATCAACATTCCCATGTCTCATTAAATGCAGAGAACTTCAGCATGCTTGTACATGCACACTTTTGTGCTGTAATAGTCACATAAAGACTTAAGTCTTGCACTGTGTTCAACTCAAGTAACCCACATAAAAAATCCATAAGCTATGGACTGATCACAACTGTGTTCATGCATGCAAAAACAAAGTGAAGAAGTGCATCTTACATGTGATAAATTTGTGTATAGCATACACATGTATGCACAGAAGCAATCATATTTCATGGTTGCATGTGCACAGAAAATTGATACGAATGGACATATATATGCATTATATGCAAAGCTTTATAGCATATGTTTCTTATCTGTCAGAGTAAAGATCCAGCAGTACCTTGATCCAGAAAACGATATGGACATTTGTTAATGTTCTTCTCTGTGGGGCGAACAGTTCACATCTGCACAGAAATCACAACTCATCTTTATTTCAGGAGTCCAGCTAAAGGACTACCTGGCATGCACATAAGCTCCTAACAAAGTCCAGGCAAACACCACAGAGGAGGATTCCTCACCTGTGTCCACCTAGGATCCAACAAACAGCTATGGTCTGGGTCATCTCCCTTTCACGGGGAATTTGACTTGCAGTGAATGAAGGTGGCATTAAAAAAAAAAAAAAAAAAAAAAAAAAAGCAAAGCTATGGAGGAAAAAGCCACACTAGAACCTAAATGGATCTACAAGGATTTGTGAGTGAGATAAAGCTTGAACAAAAAACACTGCAAGTCTACTGTTAAGCAGTAAAACCACTTCAGGAAAATGCTGGAACATGACTTGCCTCGAGCAGCTGGTTTAGGGGTGTAGAAAGGTATCAGAAAAGTTAAACACAAAGATCATCAGGCCAGCTTTATTCTGTAATTTAAATATGTCAGCTGCAATGTCAGCATTTTTTCCTATGCAAAAAAAAGAAGTACAGAAGGTGTTTTGTCCCCTCAAGAGCAGCAGCCAGTTGCATTTCAATTGCAGTCTCTACATAGAGCTAACAGAAACCACATCCAGGTGTTTTGTTATCCTGCTTTCAAACACAGTACTATATAGGAGAGAAAGAAAGATTCAACTGGCTGAAAACCTTTTGAAAGGTTGTATGCCCTTTAGCTTGGTTTATTTTATGCCTGCCTTTTAATAGAGAATAATAAATTCCCTGATATAAAATTACAATCTCGTAAATATCAAACAGATGGCTGCAGGCTCCTCTTAAGCATGTGCTTTGGAACAGCACCTAGACTACAATATACAACACCAAAGCTGAAAAGATAATGGAGCTTGTTTCACCTGCAGTTCAATAAATCCACTTTGCACTTCTAAAAATGAATATGCTGTGGTGCGAGAGGGGTAGCAAAAATGGCCCTTTATTTCCAGGTAAAATACAAACTGAGAAAAGAACCGAGCACACCCACAGCCACACCAGCATTGCTTCAAAGCAACATTCCTGAGTACACAGGTCACGCAGGACCAGCTTCTCCCACGGGCAGAGGGAGAAGGCAGCGGTTGCTCTGGGCAGCCTCTCCCCACTTTCATAGCAATACTTAGACTTGCAGTTCTCATCCAAGCGTTGCAACTGGCAATCTCAGATTCCTTTAGAAAACTTGCTACCTGAAAGTGAATTTCTCCTCCATGTAATTTCAGTAAAAAGTCTTGAAAACCAGCACCTGCATTCTCCCAAGCATAAGGTGGCTTTTGAAGCAGTGTACCCTGTGAGCACATCACTTTTCTCAGAGTGGGCAGCATTTGTGCAAGCATGCTTTCACAGCTTTGGGAGGACCAAAATCTGCCCTGCCCTTGTTCTCCGTGGGAGAAGTTTCACACAAAAGCAATGTCCGCACAGTGCCTGCCAAGCAACGCACACACCACGTTTGTTTTCAGAACCAGTGGGAAGCTGTGACCACATCAGCACAGCACTGAGCCCAGCATAACACCGTGTGCCCTCAGCACAATTTGTTGCTTTATTTCAGGGCCACAAGTAACTGCATGGCTTGCCTTTGCTCATACTGTGCCAGTTCAGAGTGCATACACACAGAATTTGTGCCTGCCTCCAAAAGATAGAACAGTCATAGCCTTAGCAAAGCAGATGTTTCTCCACATCCAAATGTGCAGCATTTCAAGTTGAACGACAAAGAGACACCTAATTTTGCATAAGCTGCAATTAGCACTTTCACAAAGATGGCTTGCAGCAGAAGCAAATTGGGATGGCATTGGCCATTGAGGGAAGAAACCAGTGAGAGGAATGTTCTGTTAAATGGAGCAAGACAGATTGCTCTAGAAATACCTATAAAAACAAGACACTTGCTCAAATGCACAGCAGTCACTCTTGTCCTGGAAACATGCAGGTAACAGAAAGTTATTTAATTCTGCAATGGAGGAAAAACTCAAATGGCAGACTAGATTGTTTGCTGCAAATAGAAACACAGGAGTCCAATACTCAGCTGGGAAATTTTAGAATTTCACTAAAACACACAAATTTCATCCTTTTGCCTCCTCATCAACATGTACACAGAGAACCAGAAGTCCCATTGGGCAGCAAATATGTACGTCTAAAGAAGATAAAATTGACAATAAAGAGCTTCATCTCTCTCTGCTGGATCCTAGAAACACACCAATGGAAGGATTAGATTTCCTATCACAGATGCCAACAAGTAGACAAACAAGGATTTTTTTTTCCCCACAAGACATCAGTTATCCAAATCCAAGCAAACACCAGCCTTGCACATACAGCTGGGAGAGAGGCAAAATAAACCAAAATTTTTACTATGACATATAAAACTGTAATTTAGACAATCAACCAGCATGGCTCAGATCAAACAATGACAGCTGGAAGTCAAGAAGTAAAGCTGCTAGCCCTGCAACAGCAATGCAATTATGTACTGCAGAGTGCAGCAGGTCACAAAAATGTGTCTCATCTCCCCAGAGAGAAGTCTGTACTTTTTGGCATGAAATCAAAATATTTATTACAGCAAATAAGACGAAATATTTGGATTCCAAAATGCTGCTCTGTGGAGCTCTTAGCCACTCACTCAGCATTCAAACTTTTCTCTCTGCATTGGGTTCCCTGTTCATACCCCTTTTGTAAAGCAGGGCAGCTATTCTGGCAACCAGGAGCAGCAAATCCTGACAACTAGGCAGCTATAATACATGGTAAGAAAAGGTGCCAGACTGACGTCGTGCCCTGCAGCTGACCTGCTCTGTTATAATGAGCCAGAATGTACTTCAGAACCTGGATACTCAGGGCTTAGAGCAAGCATCGCAGGCCCTGCAGCGTTACGCTGGTTGCCCCAAATAATCCTTTTCTATGAAAATGAGACATCTTCCACGGCAAAGCTTCCATGAAATTGAAAAAAAACCGCTTTCTTTTGAAAGATGGTTGTGATGAGAAACTCTCTGGAGGAGATCAAAATGCAAAGGTACAAGAGTAAATAACTAATATTTACCCAAAATACCCAAGACAAGGCACACAGAAGCTCAAACAGGAAGACAGACCAAAATGGGGTTGCCTCAGAGGAACTGTATTTCCCATATGGGAATATCCTCATATTTCACAAATATTCCCCATATGGAAAAAGCAAGGCCCATATTTCCCTGCTTGCAAAACTGGCAAGAGTTTAACACAGGTGTTCATCTCCAAATCAAGTAATTGATGGAAGTTCCCACTAGGTGCCAAGGCAAGATCCCACTGATCAGCTGTCCCTGAGGAGCCTGCAATTCCCAGCCCCATTGAATTTCAGCAAGAGCTGCACGGCCAAGGGTCTCGCTCTACTGCAAGCTGAGGGAACAGCCACTATAGCATCACCTGGAGCAAAGCATCAGCATGATCCCAATGTGGTATGAAGCATCAGGAGCCACATCCCAACCTTCACACCATCCTCAGTCCTTGCTTGTCTGTGAACAGCTTTTATCACCATGAGAAGGGCTTCTTGGGAAGACTTTCTCCCGACTTTGGCTGTAGGGCAAGCAATCTACTCCAGAAAGGTATTTGGATTTCCTTGCTCTACTGTATAATTTTGGTGGGAAAATAAATCCAATTAGGAAGCTTCCCATATGGTCACTCTCTTGTGCCAGCACACATGGACTAGCCCACCCAGCACATCCTCTTGTGTTCTGAGAGCATGGTGCAATTGCACCATCTGGTAACCCATTGTAGTGGTGGCCCACAGGGACTTTCTTCCAGGGGATGTTGCTGTCACCAGGCGGTCAGAAGAGAACCAAGCACAGAAAACATCTGTCCAGACACTGATCTCTGGGCAAAGTAAGACACTTTAAACAGTTGGTCACTAATTCTGTGATTTTCATTATGCATTATGGACCAGAAATACCAAGTCCAGCTTGAGGGACGACCAACAGCTCACTTCTGCATCGGAAGGCTCCACGCTTTGAATACAGGAACTACTACACTCTGCAGGCTCTGAAAAATACTAGTCCCAGGTATGTCTAATTAGGATTTCAAAATTACTGGATGCTTCCAATTTCAATCTGTGCCCACTGCCACCCCCTCTGTATAAGCAGGGAGCTAAGAGCAGCCCTTTCCTCCCAGGGGTGTTGTAAAGATAAATTAATGTTTGTGAAGCACTTGGGTTCTGTAACGATGAACACCCAGATACTACTGTGATAAAAAAAAAAAGACTACAAGAAAATCAATAATCTCATCTTCAGAGCAGGACTTAAACAGTGTGTTGTCAATAAAGCCTAGAGCCACGCTTTGAACAAACACAGGAAAACAAAGTGTAACCCAGCTGCTCATTAAGTGAGCACCATCCTTTGAGCACCTGAGAGAGGTAGGAAACCGATGGGAAAAAATTACGGTCTGTGAACACAGAGGAAAAGGCATTGGCCAACTTAATTCTGCACTTCTGAACGGTAGAACGCTTGGTTTTGCAACAGTTCCTTATGTTTCCATCCTCCTCTTTGTCCCAGCTTCTTCAGTTACTCACGGAGGCCTTAATTAGTCATCACAACAGGTGGTGAAGTGCAATTATCTGTATTTTCAGTTGAGCAGGAAGTACAAAGGAGTCCAGCAACATGCCTAAGGCTAACCTCAGAGAAAAGTAAGGGGAGAATTTGTATTATTTCAGCATTAAACTTTTGCTGCAGGATAGCTCATCCACTAGCCAGGTCCTTGACTGAAAGACTGCTTGCGGACAGAAAAGCTGTAACAATGATGCTTTCTGCATCCCGACTTAGGCAAAAGGGAGGAATGCTGGAACAACATTAATACTGACATACTCTAGAAATATTGAGAGAATGACCATCAGAGCACTGATAATTGGGGGGGGGGAGGGGGGGGGTGTTTTCTGTGGAAAACCATCTTCACAGCATTCAAGTAGCATTTCCAGACAAAACTGAGTCCACAGGTCCAAAGCCCGATTCCCATGGACCCAGAATTTAGCACTGCAACTCTTGCCTGAGCTGAATGGGCAAACCTGGAAAGTCTTGCTCCCCTAGGAAGAGGAGTCCAGGTCTCGCTGGGCTGCTATTGCTTCAGCCAGAGTTATTTTTTTATCATTAATAAAATAAGGAGGAAAAACCAAGCTAAACGAGGAAAGGATGCTTCCCTTGACCTAGGGTTAAAGAGCAAATGTTAGCAATAGGGCTAAAGTATGTGAGTTTGCATGTGCTGTGAGATAGCCATTCACCAAGAAGAACAGCAAATTAGAAGGAAAGTGCCAAGGACAGCCACTGTGCCTTGGATTAATGACAAGAAACAACATCTTTATGTAATAAGATCCAGCGCGTCTAGCACTGTAAACTGCAAGGAAAAATTGAAACGTACAAAAAAGCTGAAACATTTCCAGTTCTGCCTGCGTTTTTTCAAGCCTTGAGCACACTGGGACACCTCTTCCTGCCAAGGCAAAGAATAGAGAGGATCTGGGGAGTGAAGGCAGAGAAAAGGCAGCGTCAGGAAGAGCTCAGGAGTCAGAGAGAGTTCCTCACATCCCTACACCTGAGGAGCAGCCACATGTTCACAGGCACACGCCACTCCACTGACAGCCCCATCATCTACTGAGAACCAGCACCAGGGGACAAAGCACCCGACTGCCAGCATGCAAAATGCCAGTCTCATCTCTGATGAGAGCACCATACAAGGACAGGCTGCCATTACCAAGGTGCACAGAGAGCTGGTGCTATATGGCTATTAGCAGTCCATAAGAGCAGAGCAGCCTGCTACAAAGCAGGAGGACAACCAAACGACACATGTTCAGCACAGGTAATGGCAAATACCTCCCACACATGCACCCTGATTCAGATTCTACTCATGTCACTTCAGCCAGCAGGCAGGGAGCCCATGGGAAGGTAGGGATGCAGTTTAAGCTAGTAAATCAAGCTCCCTTTCTAGTCATTGATGGGGAACAGGCACCTCCACAGCCATCCAGCACACCTGCCTTGGATATCAGCAACTAGACAGCTCGCTTAGATAAAAGAGTTGTCTTTTAGACAGCTCACCTCCCCATCTCACCCCCTCTGACAGACATGTCTGAATTTGAGAAATCAACTCTCAGCCAAATAAACCCACTCCCAGGAGATCAGGCACTCTCTGAAGCAACTTGGGTCTATCAGCACACTGCTCACCTGAGCTCAGAAGCCACTGCTATGTCAAGCTGATGAAGACACCTATACTATCAAGCCTGCAGGTGCTCCACAATGAGGTTGCAACTGACCACAACTCCTTTTCTATACAAGCAGATCTTGGTAGCAGTTCTCCTGGTGGTGCCCATGCAGACAGTGTCCTGCTCTGCACAGGCCGCAGGCACCTGGGGCTCTTTGACTGCTCTCTGCCTCTAGGGTGAGGCTGGCTGTTCAGACAGGCCAACACTGCTGGAGGTGGATGGAAATCCATCCTGCAGAGCAGCACCATCAGCTGCCTTCCTGCCAGCTTCACATTCTTCCAGCCAGTTCCCTGTCACTCCACTTTGGAAATATGGATCTGTCCCCAGGCCCTGGCCAGCTTTAACCTCTGCTTATTCCAGGCTGCTTCAACTTCTGCTCTTATCATCAAACCCTCTCTCCATTTGACACACTGTGTTTCCATGTCCCTTGGCTGCCAAACTGTCCTTGTGCACCAGAACCTGGAGGGGAGGAGAGGAGATTCCCCTGGGGTGAGCCAGTGCAAGAGCGAGCAGATCCCCACTGCAGCATCTGTGTGCATCACCTGCAACATCGTGGGCAGCTGCTGACACCCATAAATTACCTCCTTGCATGAATGTAGAGGAGAGGCTTTCATGGCTGGTTTGTCTATGCCACCAAAAGTCAGAGCTGACTTAAGTTACGCTGGCAGCTTGAAGGGGTCTGTTCCCAACCAAGGGGACATCAGATCTCCAGCTGCCCAAGGCACCACAGCCACACTCCGTACACATTTCATCCCTTCCCCATATCCATACAGTGTTTCCTCACCACTGCTGGAAGGGAAAGCAGAAATGTCAATTGAGGTTGCAATGCATCAGTGAGGGATGGAAAAAAAAAAACCTAGGTAAAGGAGTCACTGAGAACAGTAAGAGACAAAGGAGAGAGCACCCTGGGGAGGTGATGTGAAGAGATTAGAGTGATCGAAGCAGACATACTTAATAAGGTAAGAGCTATCAAGGTGATAAAACATTAGATAAGGACCAAGGTGCCTACAACATAAAACAGATGGAGAGAGTGATTTGGGGAGAGGGCAAATATGCTTACATACTACTACAAGAGAGACTTCAAGGCAACATTTCATGTATACCTGGGAGCTCTGCCTACAAGCCTCCCTCTCTGAGGAACACAATATTCATCCTTCTTCCTCTTATAATCAGGGCGCTCTCACACTGTCTCATCTTGCTTTCTGCCCAGACAGGGATAACCCACAAGGGAGAACTCAGACACTTAAAAAAAAAAGTGCCCCTACCCCACAGCCCACCAGGCTGTGCCACCCACTATCAAGGAAACCACCTCCTGAACTCCCCCTGGGTTCATATCATCCTCTGCCCTACTGAACAGTCATTTCTACCCTCTGAAATTTAGGTCAGCACCAGAGAGAATAATTTTTACAACTTGTCATCTCCTTTAAGCAACCTTTTAGTCAAATTAGACATTTTATCCAATTTGAATAAATCTCTCCCTTCAACATCTGTCCTGCCCTCCACCATAAATTCCCTCCAGAGATTGCTAGCATCAGCCAAATCCATGTATTTTTTCATTTTCTCTTTCTACTTATTTAGGCACACAGGCTGCTTTTATTAAGAAGGTGAAGCAGGTTCACTGATGATCCACTCCTCCAAAGCCTTGGTCAGCTTTGTCTCTGTTAGTATTAGGCTGTGTTACTGTCATAATGCCTGTGAGCAAGCACAAGTTTCACAGAGGTTGAAAGCAAAGTTTACCCAGCCAATAAACAGCATTTTCCTACCCCTTTCATTAAGACATTAAGTAACCACTCCTGCATGACCCTCAATACTTTACAAAGTTGTTTCTTGGATGCCCATTGAAGCCTGTGTTCATTCAACCTTTATCCCTCCCTTTCAAGTCACCATCCCTCAGACAACTTCATTCTTGCACTCTCATTACGTGCTGTCCTGGAAATTAAGAATGGGTCTAATGGATTGGTTAGCATATCTTAAAACAACAAACTGTGCTGAATCTAAAGAAATAGGCACAAGAACAGCCCCCAAAGCTAACCCCATGATAAAAGAGAGACCTTGGGTTGGTATTTTTTTTCTAAAAAATAACACTTAACTAATTTTGAGTACAATTTGACTAGAAAAGCCAGAACTAAGAAGTGTTTCTCTCACATAGATGCCCGAAAAATGGAAACAGAAACAGCACCCTTTGAATCACCTGCACCTCTTGCTGACAAATACTGGTGGTATGACTAAACCAGAACTTCTCAGCCTGTGGGAGATTGAGCTGTTGTGAGAGCACAGAAAACATTGCAGATCTGGTGTAAAGCCACAAGTGAGGCATGTAAGATTAAGGCAACAGGTCTGGGCCTTTGCACAATGAAAGAAAAACTTCTGTCCATTCAGTGCTTTCCCACAGCAGCCTCAGGCTGCTGCACTGCCTATGCACTTGATTGCTGTGCTACAGGTTCGTCCTCAAATGAACTTCAAGACACATCTGAGCCTCCAAAAAGTCAGAGAGTTGGTCAAGATCTTTCTTTATAACCAAGGACTGTATCACAGACTAGAAGGAAAAAGTCACTGTAATTAAATTTTTAGATTAAAGGCTCATATACACTCAAGGAGGAGAGAAAGAAGATGAACATAAAGCCAAG
Organism: Syrrhaptes paradoxus; assembly: GCA_013400615.1. Classification (NCBI taxonomy): domain Eukaryota; kingdom Metazoa; phylum Chordata; class Aves; order Pterocliformes; family Pteroclidae; genus Syrrhaptes; species Syrrhaptes paradoxus. The sequence goes on from VZTO01018847.1 coordinate 208,956, forward strand.
AATGAAGTGGTGGCCAGATTAGTCAGAGACAGGCTGACCTGTCCAGCCAAGAGAGAGAGAATCTTCTCCTTGCAAGCAGCTCATCTCCATGTCACATCTATTTACCCAGCAGAGGAAAGTCAGAGCCCATATTTACCTTTCTGCTCTCAGAGGATGGCTCTTACTCACAAATCTGTTTTCAGCAGAAGGGATGGAGGGTGGCACACCACAGAGCCTGGGCGGGAACACTTACCCAGCATGTTCACACTCGCCGAGCTTGACATGCTCCTTCAGTGATCTAGTCAGCAGGTAAACAGGGGGTGGGCACAGCCAGGTGATGGGATGGCAATCTCCAAACCCACCCCATAGCTACTGATCATGAGCAAGAAATCCCCACAAAAAGGCATTAAGTAACCTAGAGCAGCTCCTGTTCCCTCCAGAGCTGGAGGTCTGACTAGGAACACCCATCAAAAGGGCAAGTAACTTCAAAGTAAAGGGGTAGAAAAAAATGGTAATAAGAATTAAGCAGAAAGGATGTTTACTAAAGCAAGTGACCTGAAGTGTTTACAGACTCTCAGAAAGCCTACACAATTCAGGGAGCAGTCAGGAGAATATAACAAAACCAAATAAATGAGCATCTTGAGTTGGGCCAAATGTCTGTCCAGACTGGGCTGCAACACAGCTGCCCAAGAAAGCATGTAAAAATGGGATGAGCAGACACAATACTTCCCTTAGGCACTCTTCCAGCTGCCAGCCACTCTCAGCTCACAGGCTTCTTCAGCCAAGTCAGGTTTCTATATTTTTCACTCCTCCTTCATGGATTCCTCCTAATGAGGGAGGAATGGGAACAGCCAAAAAGAATAACAACACTTGAGGAAAACTAAGGTAACATTTGGTATCAATCTTGATAGAGGATAATAGAGAGACAGCATCAACATGTAGCCTTCCCATACATAATCTACTCAGATGTGAGCTGCCATACCGCTCTTGCAAATGCAGATGCATGTCTCATATCTTTGGATAAAAACTGGATGATAGGCTGCTGTCTTGTACTGCAGATATTTTATCAATAGCCTTAACCAGACATTTCAGTACCTGGGATCCTATTACAAAAACAATGACGGGAAAAACCCAAAAGATTTTCTGAACATTTTCTGGCTGTGACTACCAAAGGGTGGAAAAAAACAGCTCAGGCTTACTGGAAGCCACAAGTCATAGGGAAGGACGCTAGTTCATTATGAAAGCCTGTTATTTTGTCATCTGCGATAATATTTACTTTTTAACTCATGCTGGTATAGTCCTGTAGCACATTTTACCTTAAATACAGTAATATTTGTCTACCGAACTGTGTCTTGTGATGTTTTCTGATGCCAGACAGACAAAGAGCAATCAAGAAAAGGTGGAGACCAATGACCCAGGCTCACTTGCTTTGTGAACCATGCCAAATGTACTTCATATCCTTCCTTCCTACTCCCTCCCACCCTCACCCCCCCCCCCCAAAAANCTATTCCAAATACCCCCCCCCCCCCCCCCCCCAAAAAAAAAAAAAAAACACAACATGCACTTGCTGACCTGTCACCTGCAGACCTCAGTTGAATCAGCAGGAAGAACAGACAACTCCACCCTCTTGAAAAAGATCAAGTGTTGTTCGCAGGGATGGGAAGGCAGCAAACAGTGGTCAGGACACATCATGCACAGGAAGATCACAAAAGCAAGATGCAGTACCTGTCATGTCTAAATAAGGTCTCCAGAGCTGAAACATTCAGAATTAATCCTGGACTGTTTTCTACATTTAAAAAGTGACTGGTACAGGTGTTGACTTTTTTTAACCTAACCAAAACCTGATCTAAATTACTAAGTGAATTTAACACTGGATTTTGGCAGGCAGTGTGGTCATTTATTTTATTTGTTCACTTAATAGGCATGGCTTTCCGCCCCTTCTAGATTTAGCTCTCAAACTGGGTTATGGTGATTATACACATCCAGTCTGAAGGCAATACCTCTCTGCTGCTCTCATGGAGGGAAGGGAAGAGGCAGAAGCAAAGGGTGATGGTATCACACATGACATCCATTACTTCAAGAGCTTTACCTCTGCCAGCCAAAGTGGGATCAGGTCAGAAAAACACTTGTGGGCACTTTTACAACCAGATTTTGCTCCTGCAACACCTTAAGTGAGCCCAAGGCTTCACTGTACTGGGCACAGTTCAAGCTATCTCACTCCCAAGAGCAGACAGTCAAAGGGACCAGACACCCAGTGGGGGGAAGGAAGGGGCTTGAGGAGGTGACTCCCCACCTGGTGTCCCCAGCCACAGCAAAGCAGGGGTGAGGGAGAAAGCACATTTGTGCCCAAAGGGGACAGAGCTATATCCTACCTCAGCAATAGGAAGAGGGGAGCAAGACCCAGCTAGCCTGAAGTTGGTGACTGTCTGATGGATGCTGTCAGCTTGGGGAATGGGAAAAAGAGGAAGAAAGTGAAGAAGAGTAAAAGCAAACTAAAGCCTCAGAGGATGAAGAAACCTATCCTTGTGTCCAGCATGATTAGACAGCTTGTCACCTCTACAGAAGAGGAAAATAAGAGGTAAGAGAGCTGTAAAGAAGAGAGCTGCATGTTATCAGAATATATTTTTTAAAGCTTCTCATTAACAGACAGATTTTTCTTGTCTTCCCCCCACGAGTCATCTCATCACCATTGAGAAGCTAGTTTGATGGACCATCTTAAATATTTAATGCAGCCTTCAGACTCTCAATCCTTCTCATCTGCTTCAGCCTGGCCCTGATGAAACTTCATCAGGCCCATGACCTGCCTAGGCAAGGGTTCCTTTGACCCTCCTTCCTCTCAATCCACCTTTCTTCTCCTCTCACCCTATTAAACCTCCCATTTTTCCTCCTCTCCACTCTGCCTCCAGAGAAACAAGTCCCAAACTTAATTTCGTCCTCCCGTTTCCATACTTCTTCCTCACAATTCCTTTTTCTTCAGCCGTCAGCCTCTTCATTTCCTCTTCTATTAATTTTCTGTTTTATTTTCATTCTTAATGAGACATTGCCTGAGGTCAGGATTAATAATCCACACTTCAGACATCTGTTAATCTATCAGTAATCAAGTATGGGCACAAGGAGCCTGGCAGCCCGCTGTGCAGGATGAAAACCCATCGGCAAAGCTGTATGGGGGCCTGGGGACCCTGTGGTGCTGAGGGGGTGATGGTGATCAAAGGGAAGGGCAGCCTGAGGCAAGAAGGTCGCAGGGCTCTCTGAGGAGGGCTCCACTGGGGCAAGGCACCAGTAGCAAGACTTGAGCCCTGGTTTTCCCAAGTGAAGGGTGTTTGCACTGAGCCCTTCAAGCACAAAAGGGGAAGGTTTCTTTTCATTTGAAGTGTTTCTGGCTAAAACAGGAGTATTTCTGGCTGTTGTGGAAAGGGGACCTGACATGGGGCAGGGAACTTCTCCATGAAGACGCAACAGTTTATTAAAGCAAGGAGAGGAGAGACTCAGCACGCTGTACTCTGAGAAACAGGGTCATTCCTTCACCACTTCAGAGCTGCTCCCTCCTGGAGCAGGGGTTTGGCTCACCCAGGAACCCCTGTGGCAGCTCCATCTTGCTGAAGGGACCCCACCTCACCTGAACTGCTCATGAACCACAGGATGGTTACCTCCATGCAGAGGAACAGCAGCAGCTTCTCCCTCTATCTCCACGGGCCCTTTCACTCCCTTCTTAGAGATTATTCCCCCCCATTAGACGTTGAGGGAACAGTGGCTCCACTGCCTCCCTATCAAACAAGGGGAGTGAAAAAAGGAAGTGATTTTGCAGATGGAGATGGAGGATAATTGTAGGCAGAGAGGAGTAAGAGCCATTCTGGCTGTGCAGGGACTCCTGTACCACAGTAGCTGTTAGATAAAGAGACCACAGCACGCAGCAGGGAGAGATGTCGGGCCACAATCAGAGGACCGGGGTAAGATGGTGAGATGCGATGGGTGAGGAGGTCAGCGAGATACAATTGAGCTGGTTCCCAGCACCCTGCAATGGGGGAGAGCATGGCTTACCCAGCTTAGGGACTGAGGCAGGGTCAGCAAAGGCACCAGCAGGTAGGAGATGCAGAGATGGATGGGTCACAAGCATGTGAGGTGGTTGATGATGACAAGAACTTATAGAAGAGCCAAGAGATGAACTAGGCAAGAACAGGGTTAAAGTATCACCTCACATCCTTTCCTTGCTACTAATCTCTCTAGGTCATGTTACCTATAACATCTTGCAGTCAAGGATCTTTTGAAATTTTCATTATGGCACCATTAGCTTCCTCTTCGGTCACTAAGTATATGAACTAACACAAGACCTCCACCAACCCAGTTCTGCTCTTGTTTACCTTAGTGGGAGTATTGCCACTAGTTCTGCTGCCTCCAGTCCTGCACCCACACTCCTGGCTTCCCAGAAANACACCCAGTGGGGGGAAGGAAGGGGCTTGAGGAGGTGACTCCCCACCTGGTGTCCCCAGCCACAGCAAAGCAGGGGTGAGGGAGAAAGCACATTTGTGCCCAAAGGGGACAGAGCTATATCCTACCTCAGCAATAGGAAGAGGGGAGCAAGACCCAGCTAGCCTGAAGTTGGTGACTGTCTGATGGATGCTGTCAGCTTGGGGAATGGGAAAAAGAGGAAGAAAGTGAAGAAGAGTAAAAGCAAACTAAAGCCTCAGAGGATGAAGAAACCTATCCTTGTGTCCAGCATGATTAGACAGCTTGTCACCTCTACAGAAGAGGAAAATAAGAGGTAAGAGAGCTGTAAAGAAGAGAGCTGCATGTTATCAGAATATATTTTTTAAAGCTTCTCATTAACAGACAGATTTTTCTTGTCTTCCCCCCACGAGTCATCTCATCACCATTGAGAAGCTAGTTTGATGGACCATCTTAAATATTTAATGCAGCCTTCAGACTCTCAATCCTTCTCATCTGCTTCAGCCTGGCCCTGATGAAACTTCATCAGGCCCATGACCTGCCTAGGCAAGGGTTCCTTTGACCCTCCTTCCTCTCAATCCACCTTTCTTCTCCTCTCACCCTATTAAACCTCCCATTTTTCCTCCTCTCCACTCTGCCTCCAGAGAAACAAGTCCCAAACTTAATTTCGTCCTCCCGTTTCCATACTTCTTCCTCACAATTCCTTTTTCTTCAGCCGTCAGCCTCTTCATTTCCTCTTCTATTAATTTTCTGTTTTATTTTCATTCTTAATGAGACATTGCCTGAGGTCAGGATTAATAATCCACACTTCAGACATCTGTTAATCTATCAGTAATCAAGTATGGGCACAAGGAGCCTGGCAGCCCGCTGTGCAGGATGAAAACCCATCGGCAAAGCTGTATGGGGGCCTGGGGACCCTGTGGTGCTGAGGGGGTGATGGTGATCAAAGGAAAGGGCAGCCTGAGGCAAGAAGGTCGCAGGGCTCTCTGAGGAGGGCTCCACTGGGGCAAGGCACCAGTAGCAAGACTTGAGCCCTGGTTTTCCCAAGTGAAGGGTGTTTGCACTGAGCCCTTCAAGCACAAAAGGGGAAGGTTTCTTTTCATTTAAAGTGTCTCTGGCTAAAACAGGAGTATTTCTGGCTGTTGTGGAAAGGGGACCTGACACGGGGCAGGGAACCTCTCCATGAAGAAGCAACAGTTTATTAAAGCAAGGAGAGGAGAGACTCAGCACGCTGTACTCTGAGAAACAGGGTCATTCCTTCACCACTTCAGAGCTGCTCCCTCCTGGAGCAGGGGTTTGGCTCACCCAGGAACCCCTGTGGCAGCTCCATCTTGCTGAAGGGACCCCACCTCACCTGAACTGCTCATGAACCACAGGATGGTTACCTCCATGCAGAGGAACAGCAGCAGCTTCTCCCTCTATCTCCACAGGCCCTTTCACTCCCTCCTTAGAGATTATTCCCCCCCCTATTAGACGTTGAGGGAATAGTGGCTCAACTGCCTCCCCATCAAACAAGGGGAGTGAAAAAGGAAGTGATTTTGCAGATGGAGATGGAGGATAATTGTAGGCAGAGAGGAGTAAGAGCCATTCTGGCTGTGCAGGGACTCCTGTACCACAGTAGCTGTTAGATAAAAAGACCACAACAGGCAGCAGGGAGAGATGTCGGGCCACAATCAGAGGACCGGGGTGAGTAAGATGTTGAGATGCGATGGGTGAGGAGGTCAGCGAGATACAATTGAGCTGGTTCCCAGCACCCTGCAATGGGGGAGAGCATGGCTTACCCAGCTTAGGGACTGAGGCAGGGTCAGCAAAGGCACCAGCAGGTAGGAGATGCAGAGATGGATGGGTCACAAGCATGTGAGGTGGTTGATGATGACAAGAACTTATAGAAGAGCCAAGAGATGAACTAGGCAAGAACAGGGTTAAAGTATCACCTCACATCCTTTCCTTGCTACTAATCTCTCTAGGTCATGTTACCTATAACATCTTGCAGTCAAGGATCTTTTGAAATTTTCATTATGGCACCATTAGGTTCCTCTTCAGTCACTAAGTATATGAACTAACACAAGACCTCCACCAACCCAGTTCTGCTCTTGTTTACCTTAGTGGGAGTATTGCCACTAGTTCTGCTGCCTCCAGTCCTGCACCCACACTCCTGGCTTCCCAGAAAGGTCCCTTCTCCCTCCCTGCTTTGTTTGTGCAGAAGCTGTGGCAAGTGTTCTCCCAGGCTCCCACAACATGGAAAAGCAACATATTTGTCTTGGGTGGCAGGCACCAGGGAGGCTGTTCTACTCAGCCCACATGGGGGAGTAAGCTGCAGAGACACCCAGGCAGTGGAGAGTGTGGGGGCCAAGGAGAGTATGCTACAGCAGGAAACAAGAGTGCCTTCGCTCTGCATTGTGTTTAATCTCCTCGCCACTCTTCTTTGCCTGAATGGGATTAGAGAAGCAACATGGGAGCTGCAACAAGGGAGCTTCACTGACAGGCATACTCCATGGCAACACATCAGGTTTAACAACACACCAGCTCCTAGGAGCACTGCCTCATCTTATTCCCCAGGTCCCCTTTCCTGCACCTTCTCCACACTCCAGCCTGCCCAGCCATCCCAGGAGGTTCTGCCTAGTCACTTTCCCTCAGATGGACAGATACACAGAAGGCCAGTGAAGTACCTGAACTGAGAACCTCCACAATGCTTGGGCTTCCTATTGCCTCTTCTCTTCCACCTTCCCCTTCTTTTCCTCCAGCAACACCTGCCATGAGCATCCCTAGAGCCATGTCCCACCAATTCACAGGCAGCATCTAAGCACAGGCTCCTCCGGGAGCTCAGCTCCCCACTTGCAGTCAGAGGATAAAGCAGAACTTCTGTTTCGTCTCCTCTTCCCACTGGGCTTTAGTGAAAGTGAAGAAATGACAACTCAACAGCTGCCTGCCTGTCTGGGGGACAAGGTGGGAGGTACAAGCATTTGGAGGAAAGGAGATTTAATTTAAACAAAGCAAAAACCAAGTGAAGCTGAAATTCAAACCCAACTTACCAGCTCAGATTTTGTTTCAATAAGTGCCTGGTTTGAGCAGAAGCATGAAAATAGCACAGATACAAAGGCTGTCCTTTATGGTATATTCACCCTGGTCAAAATAAGAAAGGTGGCCAAAGTCTTGCAAGAGCTTGTTCCCTCTTGTAAGATTTACATCCCAATTTGAGAAACCCAAGAGGCCCTGAACCAGGGTTAACAAGCAGAGCTCTCTGAAAGTCAGTGGAGTGGTGCCAATTTATTAGCTACAGCACATACGACTCATGAACACTTGAGCACTTACTTGCACTGAGTCCAACATCTCTGAAGCTCAGCCAACCTTGTATGCAGGGGCAGCCCCATGCCCACCTCTGCCAAAACAGGACCTCCCCATCACCAGCCCACAGACCATTTCCTGGCTATGAAACTCCAGTCCCTGTAGCATATCTCACTTTTCAACCAAATCACCACTTGCACCCCTCACTGGCTGCCCGGATACATCAGCCCACAGGATGGTGCCCAGGAACTGCTGGGAGGGCTCCAGTCTCACCATCAACACACAGTTCCTTGCACTGGTGGTTTACACAGGGATCCCAAGCCATGAGAGCTACATTTGGGAGCCCACTGATTTTAACTCTTTGATGCACTTCAGGCACTACCCTCCCCATCAGTGGCCTCCATCTGGCCCAGAATACAGCAGCCCACTAAATTTCCTCCACTGTGACCTATTCTCTCATCTTAACTCCACAATCTTCTCCCTAGACCTTGAACAGTAACACCAAGCTTAAATCCTCACCTTCCAAAAACTTTCAGGTCCTCTCAGGACTGTAAACACCAGTTGAAAGGCCTCTTTTCCCTGTATCCCTCTGCCATCACCCAGTCAGATGCACAGGGAAAGTGCAGCAAGGTTCTCCTAGGGATAATTGCAGAGGAACTCATCAGTAGGTCAAATATTTACCTAAGCCTCATCAATGCAAATGTCTTCTAATCCTCCTCTATCTTTCAGGGACAGCAAGAGACTGGTGAGTACACCTCTGATTTATACAGATGCATATAAATTAGAGTAATAAAGAACTCATTTAGAATCATAGAATCATTAAGGTTGGAAAAGATCTCAAGGATCATCAAAAGTCCAGCCATCAACCCACACCACCTAACTCACTAAACCTTGTCCCTAAGCACCACATCTACACATTTCTTGAAAACCTCCAGGGATGGTGACTCAACTGTATCACTATTAGTGAAATATATTTTGTGTATGTATCATCAATATACAGCGTTAATAATATAAAAGCAATACATATATTGCTTTTATAGTTCCTATACTTTCTTCTGTCCAATTCTCAGTGCATTTTGATGTTCTGACTGCTGCTTGCACACAGGTTTTTGCTGAGAGCCATATTGGCTCCATAAGAGTTATCTCCCAGCCTGCATCTCAGCATGTGCATGTTGAGGTGGATGGGGGGAAGGAAGATTGAGACATAACAATCTCATGACAGCGCATTTGAAGCTGCCATGCAATTTCCAAATACAAGCATGTAGCTAAGTGCCCGGGGGCACCAAGCATAAGCAGCGCAGTTGGTGGGGAAGGGATGCAGAGATAAGCCTATAAATACAAAGCCTCTCTGCTCTTTGGGGGAAGCAGCAGGGTGTCAGTAGAGGTCATGCAGTGGGATGAAATAATCCCAGGTGCAACTATTCAGTCCAGAAAGTAAAGACTTTGCATCAGATTATCTATTGGGAATTTCTCTTTGTGTGCCTGAAAGGCTGCCCGAGACCCATGAAAATGTTAATCATCAGAAAAGAATAATCCTGCATCCAGAGGGGAGAGGAGTCACAGCACGACGGATGAGGAAATCCTTCAACATGCACAAACAAGAATGGGAAATGCTACAAGTACAAGACAAAGTCTCAAGTGCATGACACTAATCTGTTTAATCGCACTCAAGAAGTACCCAGAGAAATCAAGTGGCCAGGGAAGGAAATAATCACTTGTGCTCTCCTGCTAGAGCTGCCTAACCCAACACCTGTTCTTCCACCAGTAGAACGACAGACATCCTCTGTCCTGTGGGGAACATCCCAGGTCATTCAGCCACCTACTCCCTCACCTCTCTGCCACAGCACAGCAGCTCACATCTCTATTTCAATTGATACCCAGCACCCTCCTGCTTTCCCCACTGCAATGCAGTCAGTGACAGCTTCCCCCAGGGCTATGTTCTTCTGTCCCTTGAAAGCTCTGCCCAGAAACGCCTTGATAGCAGCATGCCTGTGCCCACACATACCAGCAGCGAGGACATGCTGGCTGCTACCACAGCCAAATAAGTCTTGGGCATTTTTATTGCCCAGAAACTTAGGAACATATCTCCCAGGTTGAGTGCAAGAAGAAGGGTGGGCCAAGTGCTACAGACAATCTTTTGAAATGTAAAGCTGGAAGAAAGACTCAGCTACCCCAACATGACAAAACAGGGTCTGTCAGTGTGCTTAGCCGCTCTTACAGAGACACCTGGTATTTATCTCCACTATGCTTTCCTCAGCAAAGGGGAGATGTTGGCACAGGCACTAGCTTCTGGTGCTTGCAGCAGTTCTTCTGCTCTACCTCCCTGCTTTGCCTCTCCCTCTGGCGTTGCAGGGGAAAGGACGGAGGGGCTTGCCTCAAGCACAGTGCTCAGTCCGTCTTCCTGTCTATGGGGAACAGGAAAAAGAGAAAATACAGGGACAGGATTCATCACAGCACAAGGGCAAGGGGACACAATGCCACATTCAAACAGGGTAGAGAGGAAAAGGAGTTAAAACAGAAACACACATCAGGCCCCTGCAAATACAGGTATCATTGGCCAACACAGTGATGACAGATTCCCTTCTGTCCCTAAACCACAGTCATGCAATCTTAGCCTGACACATCCAAAATTACTGCAACCCTGGCATTTATGACTCCTCCTAGGAGTCAAATTCAGGAACACCCAACCCTGAAGTCCTAGCTTAGTTCCCCCCTCAGGAACCTAGGTCACAGAAGTAAGGAGTTTCCTAAAGGTCTGAGTAACCTCAAAGCCGCCACCTTCCTCATCCTCACAGAGGAAGGTCCAAGTACACAGTCAACGTTCCTTCTCTATCTCCAGAGTATCTTGAAAAGTGCTATGGAGCAGGATATCCTAGAGCAGACCTCCCCAACCTATTCTCCCCTCCTTGCAGCCCTCGGGAGATGTTCTTCCATGGGAAGTGCCCCCTCACCCAGGGAAGGGAGTACATTTCAGTTTCTGCAGTCTACCTATGATATGGATTCAAGTCTCACACCCAGCCAGAGAATCCCTGATGTGACAGCTCAGGGAAAACAAATGAAGTGCCAATCCTATTTCATTTTTCAGTGAAATAACCCCCATATGGGAGAAAACACAGTTTCCCTAGACATCTGCCACACATTCCAGAAAAATGCATTACAGGCATGCCACTAAGTGTGAAATGGATTTTTAAAAGTTAAAAAGCTATTGGATATTTAAAGGATGTGTGACATATCACAATATGCTGGAAATGCATTTTAAAGAAATAACAGCACCTCAAAGATACTGTGGAGGGATGCAATTAATTCTGTGCTTTAAAAAAAAATAAAACACAGGTTATGGTTCTCTGGAGGAGGAAGGGTTTTTTTAAAGTACTTACTTTCATAGTTAATTATTGTATTGTAGGGGAAACTTGAAGCTTCAGTGAGAGCTGAACTACACGGTAGAAGACCGTATGCAGCTACACTGATAACACTAATTTTAATTAATCCTACCCCAAACTCTTCTCCCTTCCAACATCCAGTCTCATTTGCTTAAAGCTTCATCTGACTGGCAGCTTGAGCTGAAACTTCCATAGCAGGTATGACTATTTTTTTTTTGGTGGATAACTAAGTTGAATTAAACAGTTGCAAAAAAAAAAATTGTCTGTGCAGAAGCATTCAAGAGGTTTTTTTGACTAGCACTTGTTGCTGGATGCTCTGAAACATTGCTTTCACACTGGGCAGCAGGGTAGCCTCAGACCTCTCTTGTTCATCCTGTAACAACCCATCCAAATTGAGACAAATTAGCAACTGCCATGGGAAAAAACAATTGTGCTTTGAATATGCTCAGGAGAGATTGTTTTGGTGTGACTCAACCCAAGAAATTAAGACAGAATTAAGGATTAATAGGGAACCTCAGTTTCTCCCTCCCCACACTGCCTTTTCAATACAATCTTCCATTGCATATTCCTGTGTTTTTTCCACAGGACCCATGCATCCACAGGGAAGGATGGCATTCAGTGAATACAGTGATGTGGTGCCTATATAGCCAATGGGCCTTACAGAAGTTTGCTGACAGCAGGGAAACAGAAATAAGCAGGAATGCAAAGCATGCAGGCTCTAGGGCAGGAGCATTACCTCACCTTATCAATCCCACATGGGGTGCTCCCATCCCACACCTTGTCCCTGCAGCCCAAGGCCTCCAGCCCCACCAGCATGCCTCCAATTGGGCTCCCTGCCCCAGCCTGTGACTTCTCAGCCAGCTTCTTCCCATCAGATCCTCACCTCCCCCAAACCTGGTTACCTGCCCCTCCATCAGCCTTGCCCAGCCCACCCAGTCCCCTGTCATGCCATCACTCCACAGTCCCTCCCCTCTGGTGGGCAGATATCTGGTGGACAAGTTTTCCACCTCAGCTCCCTGCTGTCTGCCTGATCCTCTGGACTTATTTTTCTCCTGGGCTTCTCAGTCTCCCATTCCAGTATCCTTCCCAGGCTTTTTGCCTGGTCTCTGTGTCCCAGACCTCAAACTAAATTTTTGTTAAGGGATAAAAAGTGAGTTACAATGTGAAAACTTGGTCAGCTTTAGAAAACTATGTTATCACCTCACACAACAATGAAAACTAGAGTCTTCAATTTCTCTGGTTCTGTGTGCGCAGCCCTCATATGAACTGTATAACTTTAGAGATCCTGACAAGCAGAAGATGAAGGAAAAACGTGACTCAGCACCCAGGAAGGAAGAAACCGTGTATCATTGGGAAGTCACCCATGTAGGGAAAGACAACAGGGCCAACCTATAAGAAACAGAACTAGGAGGCTGTAGCATGGGACAAACAAAATGCTACAAGGAAACAGTGAGAAGACTGCTGCCTCTAAAGGCTTTTCCTATATAAAAAAAGTGGGCTACCGCCAGTCACTAAAATGTCATTTCCAAAGAGAGCTCCCGGCAGGAAGACAAGAGTAGTTGCCCACACAGAGGCTGCTCAACAGCAGGTCAACAAGTATGGAGAAGAGAGAAGAAAACTCCAAAGCACAGAAGGATCTCATTCCATCAAGGAAACAAATCAGGAAGGAGCCACAGGGAAAGAAAAAAGCCAGCAAAAAAAATTGCCTTGAGGAAAAAAATAACATCCTTTATTAAGAAATATCACAGCTGGCCAGTGGCACCAAACACCAGGCGGTACAACAAAGGCAATATGTTATTATTAAACTTCTTTGAGCATGTCTTTTTAAATATAATTCACTTATGACACACATGCTTTCAAGGCCTGGCCTGAATCTCACAGGTGGACAAAGCAGAGCCTGCCAGATTCACCCATAAAGCCAGGAGGCTTACTCAAGCAAAAATTACATCACAAGTTGGTAAATGTGTAAACAAAAACAATGACATAAAAATTGTAATACATCGCAAAGCATACTTTTCTCAAATATGTTTTAGCTTAATTATTGATAACAATGCTTGTTAAAAATGCCTGCTAGCTGGCTGGTAAACCATTTGTAGTACATTTTGTAGAAAATAAGGATCCTGTATTCATAGGAGGGACTTATTACCACACTAGAGTGCCAAGCTCTTGGCTGAGAAGCAAGATACAGCATACAGGTAAATGTAGGAAGCATCCTTTTGGGGTGTGTGAATGATGAGGCAAGGCAGATTTGCCAAGTACACCCTCACAGTGCTTTAGTGTGCTCTGAAATAATAAGCAGGGCTTGGAAGGCAAGCAGAGATTTTGGTTCTCTGACTTCAGATATTATCAGCCTCTGCATGGAAGAAAATATTTCTCCACCCTCCAATATTGAGCTCCTGACTCTTCCATGCCAGGAAACAGAACAGGTGCTGTTTGCTACAAACTGCCTGTTTCAATAGGGAGGCTAATATTTTACCATTTATTTTCTTTCCACTTCTTCCCTTTTTCTTGCCTGTTGAGGCAAATCTCACGGCTAGCAATACAAGCACTGGATTCAGCAGCTTTGTCCTGGATGAATTTGTACTGATGTTAGCCCTTTTCATCCATGAGTCTTTAAGAACTGAAATCCCACAAGAGGTACATTTGGTTCACTCTGCCTCTCAAGACTTCCAGGTACTTCAAGCTACAAGCAATCTGAAAGCCCTTGTGGTATTTCAGCACTTATGCTAGTCTGGGGAGACAGAGATAAACAAAACCAAGTTATTAAAGTAAAAATGAAACAGCTCTAACAAAGGTTTGGGGGTCAGGAACACAGCCGAAATAGCAGAGCTGGTTCAACTTTCATAAGCACCTTGCCCAGCTTCCAAGCTGGGGCGCAGGGCCAGAACAACATGCAGCTCCCAGCCAGCATGCTGAGCTCACATCTGCCTGCATCTGCCCATGACAGCCAGCCCTGGTGAGCAGGGATTAGCAGAGAGCCAGCTACCTCCCAGAGGGAAACAGGTCCAACTGCTCCCACAGAAAGTCCCATCCAAGCAGGTCCTGGGAAAGCTCACCTACTAGGACCCTGCCTCTGCTCCCACAGTGGACGCACCCCTTATGCCCTGCCATCTATTGTACTTCTGTTGCAGTCAGCACAGCGCTCCTGCACACCGACAGCTCGGGATGAGGATGCCACTTGCACATCGGAGGGAGCAGGAGGCTAGGTGTGGACCTAGGCAGGGAATAATGCTCTAGATGGGGGATGGAAGCACCCTGTGATGATGACGAGAGTGAAGAGGCAACAATCTCACCCCATCATGGCACAGCCACCAAGGTTGTGTCACCCCTTCAGATATCACCATCCTTCCATCCATCCAGCCGTGCTTCTCAACAAGATCACCTAATTTCCCATCACCCTCCCTCCTTAACTTGATTCCTCACTCTGTCCCCGTTTCTGCCCTCCCATAGCCCTGTAATGTCCCTCCACTCTGGGAAGCCACAGATAGGGGAAACCCACTCTTTTCACAGATCAAGTTCTATGCATCTCCAAAGAGCCCTGGCCCTTTCCCTGCTTTAACTAAGCCAATGAGTTATGCCCCCTTCTTAAGTCCTACCTTCACACCTTCCCTTTAGCTCCTCACCATTCCCCCCGAGGAAGCCTGTTGTCCATGATACTGGCCAAGAAGGGCACTCCATAGAAAGAGCCAATTCAAGGACAGCAGGAATCAACAGAGACAGGCTGCTAGCAGCAAAACCAGGGAATTACATCAGGGGAAGGAAAAAAAAAAAAGAGAGAAAAATGACAGACTGCTACAGATGGAGAAAGGAGAGGGGAGAGACAGGGTGACTAGTCTCAGGAGGGGCTGCTGGAGGAGTTGTGGAGACTCAGCAGCTCCAAATCACACTCAAGGAGGGGGAGCAACAGTAGCTTTTACAGACTCAAGCACAGTAGGCGATGATGAGGGAACACTGGGGGAGAGAAAACTAAAGGAAGAAAGGATAAGCAAAGAGTTTGGCTTTGTATCATAACCAAGGACAGATTTCTCTTTCCTCCTGGATGAGTTGTAGTACATAAGTGTAAATGGCACCATTGTCTCAGGGGACAGATGATCACCCACATCACAGCTTTGCATATCCCCTGTCCTGCCCAAGGGAGCTGCTTCCCTCCCCTGACCTGCACTGACGCAACAGGCAGGGAGAAAGCTAGAGAAAAGTTATACAGGGACAGGCATCCTTCAGGCAGAAAGTTCAGGCTAGTCTCTCCATCTCCATCCCCACTGGCTGACTTTGCAGTCAAGGCTGGGCAGGTGAAATATGTTACAACCACTGCACTCAAACTCCAGCTCCCAGACCAGCCAACCCATCCAAACATCCATCTGGGCCTTCCAGCAGGAAGGTTACACCACCACCACATCACTTCCATACTCACTTCGCTGGTCCTTGATGGCAGTCCATAAAGATCAAGCTCTCGGATCTATCTGCCACCTTTGATACCATTGATTACAAGGATTTGTTGAGATGCCTGCTAAGCTCAGCAGGGATTTGCAGTGTGGTGCTGGAGTAGCTGTTCCCAACCTAAATAACTTCCATCAGTTTCTGTCTTACATCTTCATAATCACACCTCAACTCTTCTTTTACAAGCCCAGCTGCACTCTTATCTGCCCTCTTTGCTCATCCTCACCTCCTTCCCTAGCTGATGGTCACAACTCTGCTCTTCTCTCCAGCCAGAATAAAAGACATTGCCCTCAGCTAGCCTGCCCCCTCCTCCAAAGCTTTTTCTGAAACGTCCCTTCTCATTTCAGCAGCAGAGCCAGCAGCATCCGCTCCCTGATGGAGGAGCACAGCTGATACGAGGAAGCACAATGCAAGGAGCAGCAGCAGCCAAGAGCAGGGCAAGCTCAAGCCACCAACCAGATCCGTCCCTTCTAACAGCCTGGTGGCACTTCCGACCGCTGGCTCAGCCCTCCTCCCGAGTTCCCCCCCCCCCCCCCCCCCCCCNCCCCCCCCCCCCCAAGAGGCTGGAAACCCCATTTCAAAGAGGCACACTTCAAACAGGACCTCCTTCACCTCAGCCCCATGGCAGGCAGCAAAGCACAGGAGCTGCAGTGGCATGGAAACATGCAAGGGACTTGGGGAAGTGGCTGGCCAAGGTGTGCCGGGCCAACCAGAACCAGTGGGCAAAGTGAGTGCAGGACAGAAGTGGGTGCAAGCTTGAGCCTGGTCTATCTTACACCAGGCTGCAGCCTTCCTACATCTTCATCTTCAAAAGACAGTGTCTCTCTAGGGCTAAAGATCTTCCCAGATGAGAGGCTTTGTTCCTGCTCTAAGTCTGAAATGGGCCAAGTTTTTCATGCAGTCTTTCCTCTTAACCATTCTGGGACCAGCTGCAGGCCACTTGCTGCAGAAGAGCTGCAACTCTTAACCATTCTTCACCTGAAGCAACTCCTGTCAAGTACTACGCTCACAAGACACAGCAAATTCAGCTGGCTGCAGGCCCTTCCCCATAGTCTGGGGTGGGAAGAGTGTCAAGTCCTCAAAAAGGCAGCTGGCCAATTTGTTAGTGGTTAATTGCATTATTTAATTCACATTGTTATGACAGAACATGCAATTAGAGGTCTAGTCAGAGTATTTTATAGGTCTTAAATTCAAAATTAGTATTTTTATTGCCCTTTCTATTTCTCCAAGAGCCCCCTCCAGCTCCCTCACACACCCTGCTCCAGTGTTCACAAAGGCTGAAAAAGGCAAACTGACCATTTGTCAGAGAGTAAACGGTTTTCCTCTCCAAGGCAAAATATATTTCAGTGAATAAACACAATATGCTCCAGAAGGGTTCCTCAGCATTTGTTTTGGTTCAGCAGCGCACTTTGTAGAGGGATGGGGAGGTCTTCCAAAGCAGGCATCGCTACCATCCCTGCATTCAGCTGAGCACATCATCCCTCTCCTCTGGCCTGATGCTACCAGGTACCCCCCAGGCAGGCATGAACTACACTGTCTGTGCTGGATAACACCATACTATATGACAAGATGAGACCAATCTTCCCAACCTAGCCCAAAGAGCAATGGCTGGTGCAAATAGTCTGTTTTCACTAGGCATAGCAGAACAACATTGACTTACACCAGACAAAGACAGGACTTTCATCCTCTACTCTCTCCTGCCTGCTTCCCCACACCTTCCAGATTAAATGACCAGAAATCCAGCAACCATGTTGAGATACTTGTAAAGAACTGTTGCAGTAAGAGTCCTAGCCCCACTTTGATAAAGCACCAGGGTATGGAGCATTAGGAGGCCTTTTATTGCTTTTGGCACATATTGGGGAAACAGGGCAGTACAACATGAACCGCAAGAAAATACCCCTCTCCTAAACCACAGTCTCCTCTGAATATTTTGCAGTTAGTCCTTCCTCCAACAATAGGACTCTATCCTTCAGTAACAGGGAAAATGCTCAGAGTTTTGCGTGAAGGCAGTAGGCATGCACTAAGAGCCCATGGATATTAAAGCTCCAGGCAGTGAGACTTCGGTTTTATTTGTGCTGTTGTTATTGCTTAATTTCCAAACCATGGACTTTGACTTGTCACTATAAAAACATTCAGAGAATAAGCTAAAGTGATGGGAGGCAGCAAGATACCCTGTTTCATGTGCTTGGATATACAGGGCCAGCTTCCAAGCCAGCCGAACTTAGACCTCATCCCTTCACATTTGCCTGGAATTGCGTACATCTTGCATATGCTCAACCCAGACAATTTCTTACAGACCGCAAGCATGCAAATCCCCTTCAAACATATCCATACCTTGTGGGATGACAATACACGAGTTTAAATTCCACTTACACCACAACTGACTGTCCAAATGATCCCTCTAAACTTCCCACTGTAAACTTGCATGTCAAATGACCCACACTAATGACACTCCCTCACCACTAGTTTTGCAGAGTTCCTTCCCAACTACTTGTGCAGGTCCTGATCACCACCATGGTCCCCCTGTCAACTGCCCCTGACTATCAACCACAACACAGAAACAGGTTTTCTATCCCAGGAAAAAACAAATAAAATCANAATCTGCCCTCAGAAGAAGCTGGAATTTATAGAACTACTTTTTCCCCATCCGGAATCCAGGCAGACAGTGAGCCTTCCCCTCCTTCCACAAAACAAAGATTGCCTGGTATTTCATTATGGAAACACCACTGAAATGTTCAGACTACGCCATTTCCAAAACTAAACCTGCTCCCTGCCTCCCCCTTTGTCTCCCTCCATACCATCTGGGGAACCAAACAGCATAACAATCCTAAAGGCAGCCCAGGATGCTAACCAGCAATCCCAGCAGCCCACTATCCAGAAACGACTCCTTTAGTAAAGAAGAAAAAAAATAGGCACCTCTGCCCTCTGAAGGTTGGGGTTAAGTTAAGCATGCTGAATTTTCTGCTACAGATGGCAGCCTGTTAAATATCTACAGAAAGAGCCTGGATGCCTGGTTTTCAGACAGGTAGAGCTAGATGGGATGAAGCTCAAGCAGCTTCCCGAGAGGAGAATTAACAGAGAAATTAAGGGCCAGCTCACAAACATAGGAAACGACTGCTTTTAAAGCTCATGTTGTTAAGACAGAGGGAGAGGAGAATAGTTGAGGATATATTGGTCCTGGGGAGATGGCCACATTGGCCCACTGCATGCATTGCCTTCAAATATTAATCAAGTATATGTACAACTGGCTTATTAAAAGTTATCCTTGTTTGCTAATAGCAAACTTCATTCCACTAGCAGGGAGCTTAGCAGAGTGGCAGAAAATGCAGCAGGGTCTAAAGCGGGCTTGCCCCCTTTTAAAGCTTGAAAAGCATTTGGCACACACCCAGAGGAGCACTGACGCCACCAACACTGCATGGGAAACTGAGCTGATCCAGAGCTCTCCAGTGGATGTGCAACAGGAGCAACTGCAAAGTTGATTTAGCATGTTGTGGAGTGCAGAAAAGTTAGATAACCTCTTACAGAAAAAAAAAAAAATATCACTTTGCACTCATTGGGTCTTGGATACACAGATATATCTGTTGGCCAAGAGATCTACAGAGCTGTGCAATCTACAGAAAACCATCCATTCCTAACAGCACAGAAGCAACATCTTCCTGATTACCTAGAACAATACAAAGCCATCACAAGTCCTCAAACAAGTGCTAGACTCTTCACCTGCCTTCTCAGCTAGATTTGCAAAGAGAGACAGGAGAGATCTGTCTTTAAAATGGAGAAGCAGGAATAGCATATGCATTTTGCTGTTTTCCAGGTGTGCACATAAAAGCTGACACTGCTGTCCCCAAGGCTGGAAAGCCATGATCCCTAGGTTCTCAAGAACGATGAACGCTGCTTAAAATTCATAAGCCACTACATTTTTGATGCATTACTATACCTTGTGATCATATTTCCAAGCTTTTCTCTACATAATAGAGAGGCAGGAACCTTTTTTTAATTGATATATTTACATGTCTACATTTATTTATGTGTGTATAAGAAAAGTAAAGCTAATCAGAGGATTACAGGAGCTCAGGCCTTAAGACAGGCATGAACTATTACAAGACTTGCAATAAATTTACAGCTGGTGTTTGCTTATTAATTAACTTACATTCAGTTGTTATCAAGTCTGCATCTAGGGTTTAACAGTACACAAGGCAACAGCTTAAGGCAGAAACAAGTACAACAAAATAAAGAATCTGCACATAAAATTTTACTCACACAAAACAAAACTGTCCAAGCCAGCGTTTGACCAGGGTGTAATATATAACACACCTATTCACCCAAAAGTTATAAGCAAAAGATTTGTCAGTCCCCTGGCCACGTGTCACCTGAAAAGCAGTGGTTTTTGGCAGCACAGGCTTCCCATGCACCATGGCATCACCTACTCAGTATCACCAAGAGACATACCGATCACCAAGCCACACACACATCATTTTATTTGCTCCTCCAGCATTTGATTCTTCACTCTGCTCCCACAGGGCAATGCCAGCATGAAACACCACTAGTGCCGTTGACAACCATCCCATACTCAGTTGGCTCGTACAGAAGTGATATCTGTAGCAACAGGCAGGTAGGGGGCAGGAAATAAATCTGTGTTTTTTTCCCAGTTCCCTCACCACTTTGCCCAAGACTAGCCCTGTTTCCTTGTGGATCAAGTACACAGCCCAAGCGGATACAGCTGCCAGTACAAGTTACAGGAAAGGTACTCCCAGAAGCATGACAGGACCTTTAGGGACAAGTACGATGGCAAAAGCCCCTACTTGGAGGATCTTTAAAACTAATGTGCTACAAGGCAGCTCCTCAGCACACAGAAGCAGTCATACTAGGTTCAAGAAGCCCCCCTGCTCTATACCCTATAAAACACAGCTCCCAGTACCAAAAACTAAGTGCATACATAAGCTTTTGCACAACTGGGACCTGACCCACTGCTCCTACACCACTGAAATCAACTGAAAATGCAACACTAATGCCTGAGAGCAAAAGAGAAGCCCAAATGGCCAACACACTCTACAAATGTGGGAAGGGGGCTGGTATAGAACAAAAAGTAAGAAAGAGACAGAGCAGTGAACTGCAGAGCCTATCTTGTTACTGCTACAGTTTTAGCATTGATTTTTTTTTTTAATGGCACACTTCACTCCTGCTCTCGCTGACACATCAATATTATAGATACAACAGCAAAGGGAGGTCCAGGCCTCCTGGAAGGAGTTTCTTTTAAAGATAGGCTCAAAGGACAGACCAAATCTATTGCATTTGACCCTAGGGATGGATGAAGTGTAAAGTCTTTATGGAACTCCAAGGAGTCAAACAGCAATGCAGACATCCAGGCATCTCTCTCATAATCTTCATATAATTTGCAAAGTGCATCAGCATCCCTTTGTAAGGTGACGTGTGGCATGCCCTTTATTTAGTCCAAAACACTTTATAAATTCCTAAGATGAATGCTACACAGTTGTTTTGGAAACATGTTTTCATACTTTTCACCCTATTTCCCCTGTGAGATCTACTTGAAATCCTATTTGACAAGGAGTTTACACCTTTTATAAAAGGAGAAAAAAATAGTTATGAGAGAGGCTGTAAAGTACCTCAAATATTGACTGTGTTAACAATGTAGCTTCAACAGACCCATGGTCTGCAACTCTGAATGACCAGCCTTGTGCCTGTTCATCATAACAGAAAACAGAAATCAACCTAAACAAACCCTTTGGTGACCAGGCAGGTTGCTCACACGCTGTACCACACCAGACTCCCTTCTGACAAGCACACTTACCAGGAGCCAGGCCAGGCTCCAGGTGTGCACTGCATTGCATACCCAGCTGATTACACAGCACTTACCTGCATCTAACAAGGTTAATCAGGATTAAGCTTCTCACCAATGAACTAGAGCAGTTCAAGCATTCATCTGCACTATATGGAAAGCCACCACAGAAACACGTAATCACCTAACTTCAAAGTATTGGGCTCCTTTGCACCATAGAACACAAGGGCAAAAAGCACAGTAAATACTCCTTTTGAGGGCAAACACAAGTTTCAGGTGGAATGTAGTCCCTGTCTTAAAAGGGAGTTAGGATCCATGATATTTGCGATAACAGCATCACACATTTATACGTTAATATGCATCCAGAAGTTAATTTGAAGCACAAGTTTAAGTGGTTCTTTCTCCTCTTACTGCGCCGCAGCAAAGGAATGTGGCAGCTGTTTAACAGCACATGACAAAACTGCAGGACTGCTCATGGAAGGAGAAATAATCTTCAGGGGAGGGGGAATTAAGTAAGTAAAACGCAATTACTTAAATTGAAATGTGGTCGTTAATGACCTTGTTCTTACAAAAATTGCTATATAGTAGTAGTGGTTTTGACCCTGGCTGGCAGCCAAAACCACAACAACCACTCACTCACCCTCCCCCCTCCAAGGTATGGGAGAGAGAATTAAAGGGGTAAAGAGAAAAGAGGCTCACAGGTCNGGGAAGATGACCCGGACCAAGAGAGAGAACTTCTGGACAGAGACTCCTCTGAATACTGGGCATGACATGCATGATATGGAATAGACTATCTGCCAGTTTGGGTCTCAATCCTAAACCTAAGGTCAGATCCTAGGCTAGTAACTGGGTCTGTGCTCCCTCCCAGCTTCTCCTGCACCTGCAGACACTGGCAGAGCAGAGGAGCTAAAAAGTCCTTGACGGTCACGGCAGCAACTGTTAACATCAGTATGCTATCAGCCTTCTTCTCAGCACAAATCCAAAACACAGCCTCACCCTAGATACTATGAAGAAAGTTAACTCTGTCTCAGCTGAAACCAGAACAATACTCCTTAATGATCAGAGCTACCATTTTAAGTCTCACCAACAGTACTTTTGTAACAATGATCATGAAGCTCTGGCCTAGTAGTAAGTCAATGAGAAGATCAATAGGCTTTTAATTAATGCCTCATGTTTTTGCTGAATCTTCAGGAAAGGCTGGGTGTTGCCCTGTGACAATGACTCACCCCACCTTTGCTTGGCATAAGCGCGCTGGAGACCCAATAGCCCAACATAACAGTGATGAAAAAACTTCAGACAGGGAAAAAGCAGGCAAGCATACAAATTCTTAGGAGACATGACACAACATGACTTTCATCCCTTACAAAGGGGCTCATTCCCAGCCAGGGATGAGACCACAGTGAGTGATCTGCCACCAGGTCATGGAGCTATACTATTTCTATGGTGCTATCAAAAAAAAAGTGTGATGCCAAGAACATATGATTACCTGCAAGAAACCTTCACAGTGAAAAAACAATCCCTCATTTGAAAAATTATGAGAACTACTTACTGCACAATCCAATCAAAATCAGGACCTTAGTGGTGGGGGGAATCAAAGGAAGAGCTGAATCCTCTCCACTCAGCCTCTACTTTTCAAATAGTCTCCTAACTTCACACAGCTGAGCTGAAATCACAGCTCTGAAACCACCCTTTCAAAAGATTTCCAGTAGCCCCACCATTGCCTCTCACTCCCAGGTCACACATAGCCAGGCGTAATGTCATCAACAGGTGATTGCATGAGGTTTTTTCCTTCCTTCCTTCTATAGCTTCTACAATAAAAAGTTATTTTCAGAGTCAAATACCACACATGTCTGAGGATTAAAACAAAAGTAACATTTAAACACTGAGAGAGGCATATAGTGCCAAACTCATAGAATAACACAGTTCTAACACCTTAAAACAAGCTCCTTGCTGTGTACCAATCTGGAGGAACTGTTTTGACTGACTTTTTTAGCCAAAAACAGGGACAGGTTCTTCTTCCACCCACAATCTTCTTCCCCCATTCAAGAGCAAATCTTCATCCCAAACCCAGGCTATTACTCTTCTCTCATTTTCTGATTACAGCCTTTGCACTGAGACACAAATATTTCATGCTTTACTCTGAGCCCACCACATGCTGGGACAAGATTCACAGGACATAATAACCAGTGGAGACACACAGTGATTTTAAAGCAATGCATAATTCAATACGAAGTTTTAAAATTTTAAGGAGCAGCCAGGAGAAAGAAAAGCAGAAAACCTAAATCTCCAACAAGTTCTCAGTTATGACCTGTGCTTGAGACCACAACACCTTTTTAAAAACTTCTGAACTTTAAGACAAGAACTCAGATCTGAAACCAAAACTCTTCCCTACATTTGAAATTGAAACAAATCTCCAGATTTATCAGCCGTCTAAGATAATTTGTTATTGCTGACAGCACCTCAAGACTTCACTGGGAGTTTGGCTGTTGAAGCTAAGGCTCCTATAAACTTTTTGTTAGTCTCTGCTGTGTGCCTAGACACTCAGATTTAATCTAGAAGCCAATGCATCAAAACCGTAACAGGCATACTTATAGATAATACCCACCTAACAAGGAACTACAAAACTTCCAGGTAGAAAGTGACATTACTTGAGATTTTTAGCCAGAAAAAGATTTCAAGTAAAACTTTAAACCAACCTCTTTGATGATCCATCACCTCCTCTACTTCATCCCCACCTGAAGAGTCCAAAGAGCAACATGGCCCCTCCACCTGTTTTTCATATGGCATCAGGCTCAAGAGCCACAGAGGCCACTACTTCCTAACACCCTCAGTGCTAATGAGTTGGGCAGGTGGTCCTCACTTGCCCTGGTGAGTTACAGGAGCCTCCTTGCAATCAAGGCACTGAGTGTGAACAGCGACACACGTGTGTGATTGCTGACGTCCTGTGCAAAGGAAGGATGTGCTTGCATTCTGGAGGTCTCTCCCAGGACGTGCGAGGCGTAGCATCAAACTCCAAACAGATTCTCCCATTCACTCCTGGCCAGACATCACAGCAAGATATCAGTAGGACAGTGGTGTGTGCTGGCTGGAAAGGCAAGGGGTCACCTAGGTATCCTTGCAATTGAGGTCTGGGAGTGGTGGTTCCCTAACCAAGGGCAAGATGAGCTCTCACTAAAGCTTGTATGCTTGGAGGGAAGAGACACCTCTGCCACTCATGGCAGCCTGCCGACAAGCTCCTGGGCTAGCAACTCATGCTCTGTCCCAGGGCAGAGACGAAAAGGCAACTGGGAAGGGGAAGAATAGGCCTTTCTAAAATATCTCTCCTCACCCCTCCCCTCTCCCTTCACCCACCTCCCTGTGACAGAGGTTGTCAGCAGCTCTCTCTGAAGTCCTCTCCTTCATAATCATCTCCTTTTGATCACACACTAAAACAGCTGAGGTTCTCTTTAAATGCAAGTGAGGAAGAAAGCAGGTTGTTAAATATGTAGGAAACATCATTCCTTACCTGTCAGGCGCCCCAGGACAGCAGAGAGAGGGAGGGATGGGGCAGGGGGAAGTGAGAGGTGGGGAGGGAGAAGGGGCAGCTCGGAAAGGATATGGGTTGCACACCATTTTGATGCACCAGTTCCGCGGGCTGGTGGTCTGCTTCAAGCAGAAGAAGACAACCGGGGCCAAGTCAGGGTAGGGGACATCAGGGTCCAGTGGGGAGGTGACTTCCTCATCCTCACCCAGCTCCGGGGAGGACGGTGGCTGCTCTGGTGGCGTTTGCTGCTCCAAGACCCCCAGATCCACAGGCTCCAGCGGGCAGACAGCAGAGCCATGAGGGGGCTGCGGGCCCACAGGCCAGGTGGAGGGAGGCTGGGGGACGCACTCTGCCATGCCAGCCGCAAGCGAGAACCCCTGGAGAGGAGGGGAGAAAGAAATGAAACCCACATGAGGAATTATCAGCAAGAGCACAGCACGCCCATACTCTCCCAGTGAGTTCAGAGCAGGGGAGAGCTGCAGGACTGACAGCTCTGACAAATGATAAACCGCAGTCACACATTGTGCTGAAGCAATTTTAAGCAAAGCTCTTTTCTGCCAGTCTCTCCCTCTCTCCACCAAGACTCTTCTGGCTAGTGCTCTCCATGACTAACTATTTAAATAATCTCTGTACCCCTGACACACGCTGGCACCATCTCACAGAATCACAGAATGTTAGGGACTGGAACGGACCTCGAAAGATCATCCAGTCCAATCCCCCTGCCGGAGCAGGAACACCTAGATCAGATCACACAGGAACGCATCCAGGCGGGCTTTGAATGTCTCCAGAGAAGGAGACTCCACAACCTCTCTGGGCAGCCTGTTCCAGTGCTCTGTCACTCTCACCGTAAAGAAGTTTTTTCTCATATTCAAGTGGAACCTCCTATGTTCCAGCTTGAACCCATTTCCCCTTTTCCTATCACTGGATGTCACATAATTATGCTGTTCATAATTTTTAAACCCTGTGACAAAAGTGGCAGAACACCCTTCCCACCATCCAGCACCTTTGTTTTCACTTTCACCAGGTTTTTACCTCCGAGCACCCATACAGCTCCTTGTACCACCTTTTCCATGCCCTGTTCCCACCATTGCCTGCTCTGAGCTGGCCCCCTTGGAGGCTATTAACAGGCAGTGGCTGAGCCCAGCTTCCTTCCCATTAAAAACACAGAGGAGAAAAGTTAGCAGGGACAGCAGGGAGGAATGACTTATTACAGTGCTCAGAGTATCCACACTGATGAGGGCATGATAATTCCAAACTGTGATGTAGAAAGCTTCAGAATTAACAATACAACATACCAAAGGAATGGGAGAAACAACCTCATCAGCATTTCCCTGCTTTCCCTCCAAGCAAACATCCAGGGCCTCTTCTCCACGTCACCACTGCCAGATACAGCTGGGACTTTGGGATGCAGCTCTGCCCATGTCAAACATATGCGCACAAATCAGGTAGTGGCTGCATCACGGGCAGTTTATCACTCCAATTTGTGCAGCCCAGAGTGACTCATTAGAGGTCATGCAGACACAGAGTCAGGTGAACCCCTTTGGGAGTCCTGAAGCTAAATACAGCCCTTGAATGACAGCTGCCCCACAGGAGATTGAGTAATACCCCTTTCCTTCCTGAGATTAAATCCTGCTCTGACACCCAAACCAGCCCCAAGGCTGTGATCACAGCGTATTTCCTATGTTAA
This sequence comes from Syrrhaptes paradoxus, assembly GCA_013400615.1. Taxonomy (NCBI): domain Eukaryota; kingdom Metazoa; phylum Chordata; class Aves; order Pterocliformes; family Pteroclidae; genus Syrrhaptes; species Syrrhaptes paradoxus. Next base: position 235,484 of record VZTO01018847.1, read on the forward strand.
AGAGGATTAATGTGCTGTGTCAAAAGGAGAGGGGAAACCCAAGCAGTGGGGCATTGCTGAGCTCTTTACGTAGAGTCAGTCCTCCTGTCTCAACTTCAAAGGGGAAGGGAGTGGCATTCCTGCCAGAGCCAGATCCAGGGTCCTCACCAATACCAGCTCAAATGGGGAGGTTGGAATTAGGTATGTCCACTGTTTTGTCCATGCTGCAACTCATGCAATGCTGATATTTTCTCTGGGATTGCAATTACTGGCCGTCCCATGCTGTAGCATTGCTGTGTAACTTGGTTGGAGTGAGCCTGCTACAATATTTGGTCCAGGAGAGGCCCTTTTAAATCAAAATGACCAAAAGGAATAAGTCTGGCATACACATTTGCATACACAGAAAAACGTGCATCAACAGAGAGGGTTCATACCCAGACAAAAGATAGTAAGACAAGACGGGATTATAAGGCTCCAGAACTCACCTTCAGGACACCTCTAACCTCCCCTTTGGGCAAGTGCTGCTTACTGCAACAAGGGCAATACAAGAGGACAATACAATGGGGTGGCCAGATGCACGTTCTTCCCCCTCAACTTTTTGTCAGTCAAACCTATCCCCAGCTGAAGTTGGCAGGCCAGACCCATCAGTGAAAATCAAATCCTCCTCACTCCTGACTTTTCTTTTCTGGTTCAATGCCCGCTAATGTGCAAAATCATTCTCCTGCAAAAGTCGCATACCGCTGGAGGAGTGATGCTATACCCGCTGCATGTCCCTCCCAGGGGAAGGGAAGGTATTTGTGGGCTGGCAGCTCCTCCTGCTTCTCTCCCTGCACAGTCTGCACCAAAGCCATCCCCAGAGCCAGGTCTCAAGTCTACACTCCTCCTCCCACCATCCATCCCTGAGGGCCATTTAAAACCACCACCATCCCAAGCCGAGCCCAGCATCCAGCACACACACCTGCCCCAGACATGTCTGCTGGCAGAGAGCTTATTGACTTGACAGGCACAGGAGAAGCTGCCGGCCTCTGGCTCAGCCCTTCCCTGTTTCAGAGAAAGCACCTAGCCCTGCAGGACTCCGCTGGGGAAGAAGGGAGAAGGATGCTCTGAAGAAGCAAGGGAAGCAGTGGACTTAATGAGATGAGGAGATTGCTTGTGAGAAAAAAAAAAGATGTCACGATTCAGGGGAAGTACTTCAGATTGGATATGTCTGTCCCCAAAGGCCACTGTCACCTCCTGGTGCGCACTGCTGAGAGGTGTCTCTGCTGAGACACATTCTGCTCCATGGCTGTGACTGGCATTCCGGGGCTGTTAATGACACAACGCGCCAGGCACACCACAGCACACGAAAGCGGGTCCCATAGACATCACTTTGCATCTGAAGCAGGCTCCTGGCTCCTCACCACCCCTTCCTCTCCCACCCCAGCAGAGAGGGGGCCATCAAGGACTCTGGGTGAGGGAAGGCTGATGGGACCTTTGCAATCCTCAGGCAGACCTTTCCTGAAAACCTCTAGGGTGCAGACAAGATAGGAGAGACTATTGCATATTGCCTGTGAGAGAGCCTTTTGCAGCCAGACAGGAAAGGGAAATACCAGAGAGAGGTCCCCAGAGCAGCATCCCAGCGGTGGAAGCAATCCACCCAGACCCCAGTGGGACATCTCTCCTCCCACACAGGAGCATCTGCAGAGTTCACTTCCCCACCACCACCCTTAACCCCATATCCCTTGCCAGCCCACACTGCCTCAGGGCTGTCCCTTCCTCCCTGCACACTGCTCGCATGGGCAACACTGAGGCCCTCAGCCAAGATGAAAGCACAGAGTACATTTCCTTTAAGAGCAGCCTTACATGTATACAGCACCTCCCATCCCGAGGGGACATGAGTCCTTTACAGACCATCCATCACAATCATTCACCTGTTACCCCAAAGCAGCAGGAAGTGCAGCAGCTGCTCTGTCCTGCTAACACCCCACGACACCCTTGCAGATGACAACCTCCAGCTGACATCACAGGGGAGGGCAAGATGGCCCCGTCAACCGGAGCAGTACCTGTGGTGCACGTGTTTATTTATCATCTCCAAACATCCATCCAAAAGTTGACGAGCATCTCGGGGCACAGCTCTTGCAGCCAGCTTCACACGAACCCAGACTTATTTAAGGACATCTCTGACTGTGTGGCATATTTATGAATGCGTGTGGGTGACCCCATTCGGTAGCTGCTTATGTGCATGTGCCTCCCGAGGTGGTCTGTTGTACATGGTTGTGAGCCCGTGTATGTTTGTTTGTTGCTACAAACGGCAAGCGCCGGTTCTATGTTATCTTTGATGCATGCGTCTGGCTGTGGGGATGTGTTAGTCATACAGGTTTCACATTTTGAGCATTTGCAGTGGTACAATATAATTAGTGGTACACAGCTCCCTCTGTGTTTATGTTCATCTGGCATCGACATGTCTCTCTGCCTGTTCATGTGAGGCAGCGCCTGTTCTCATCTGCTTGTATGTGCATGGAGGTGTACGAGTATCAGGTAAGGAACAGGGTCACTTTTACTAGCAGCTAATTTGAAAGAGGAGCTTTTACATCTCCATCATCTCAGCACCTCCTAAATGCAATGGGACATGGCAGAACCCAGCAGAAAGCATTTCAAATGGCACCCAAATCCATGGTTCACAGCTGGCAGTGTGCCTGTGTGCTGCTGAAACACACCATCCATGGCCCACACCAGAGCCAAGGTCTCCCAGCTGCCCTGCCTGGTCAAATGCCCACAACCTGCTGCCTTTCAGCTGCACACTGGGTGATGGCTGTGCCTTATTTCCACACATGTTATTAACCTCTGCCAGATTTGCTCAGGAGCTTGACAGCCTCCCCCTTTCCACCTTGGTGATTTTGGATCCCTCCTCCTGCTCAGGGCAGTGAGAAGAAATTCCCCCATCCTGTTGAGCAGAAGGAGGAGCAGTGTGGGCAACACAGGATGAAACAAAGATAAGCAAACTATCTGTCCTGAAGCTTTGGCAATACCCTGCCTTCAACCCGAACCGTAGATGGCACCCCGCAGCTGTAGGAAGAGCAAGCCCAGATCTGGACTCTCTCATCCTTAACATGACAGCTGATGTCCACCATGTTGCTTCCCCCTCACATGGTTGGGACAGCCCCATCCTGGCCATGCCTCTGGTTCCCATCCCTGCCACAGCAAAGTGGGAATCTGCTTATGCTGCTAAGAAACCTTTGGCCAAGCCTTGCTGGAGAGATGGGGAAAAGGTAAATGCAGAGAGAAGAAAAGGCACGGAAGCAACATGGTCACTTTTGGTTGAGGAGGTACAGAGGCGAAGGAAGTTACCCAGTGGAAAATCATTACCCAGCCTTAACTATGTGGGGCATTTGAGACCCAGAGGTTAGTGCTACTGAAGACCTCATCTCCCCAGAGAACACATAAACTTGCTTTCAACAAGCCATTTTCACCTCTGGTGTCCAAAACAAACAGGCACCCAAGAATCTCCTTTGGAGGATGACTCCCTACTGTAACAGATTTGTCCATGGGGAGGTTCTGCCCCACAGCCAGCATTCTCCCTTTCCAGCCTGTCCCCCCTCGCCCCCTGCAACCCTGCACTGCTCACAGCGATGCCTCTTCCTTGGGCACATTCCACGTCAGTGGATTCCTGTCATGGCCTCACGCTGAAACCACCACTTAACCAGGCTGCGCATATTTAGCACTTAATCCTTGCTCATAAATTAATCTCCCCAGCCCATGGTCGTTCCGTGCAGATCTGTGCTGAAAACCACCTCTCGCCTACCAATGTCCTGCCGATAATGATGTGCCAAGCGCCGCCTTCCCTCAGGGCTGGCGCCCAGGCCAGACGCAGAGACGGGCTGCCATCGTGATGTCTCTGTTGCTGGCCCTGTCGCGCTGCAAGCCCATGTCTGATACTGTCACACCTCAGTCTCATTGCGTGTGCCGTCCCCTCCTTGCCCCTCACCAGGCCCTCAGATTGCATGTTTAAATTACATTGCCCCTCCCACCCCCATATGCATTAGCTTGCATTTTTCCTAGGATGAATTTCATTATGTTATTTTGTCCCCATCTTTCTGACCTTGCTAGTTCCCTTTGTGGTTTTTTTCTGTGTCCCCCTCGGCAGGCACAAACCTGTTTTATCATCATTCGGGAAAGTTATTAACATGCTGTTTACTCCCTCCTCCAAATCAGCAATGAAGATGTCAGCTAAGACGGGTCTGATGAGGATGTTGAAGACAGTCTCCCAGCAGCGACAGCCTTGGAGCCACTCTCATACCCTCAGCTCTTGAGCTGAAATACAAAGCACTTGCAGGAGAGGCAAAATGTGCAAATACCCTGATTGTGCCTCGTGGAAAAGCCCACACTGGGGGAACAGAGTTGCAGCTCCTGCCCACCACGAGGGCAGATGGTGCCCAGCGCTGCAGCTGCCAGCATTGCATCTGCACTGAGAGTGGATGGAAAAGGGCAGCCAAGGGCTGCGGCCAGGCTGGTCGTTCCCACCTGGGCTAAGCCGGCAGCAAGAAGCTCTGCCCTTTCACACCATTCTTTGTGGACCAACCTCTCTGCCCATTTTGTCCCAATCCCAGTGCCTGGCCCAACCCAGTCTCCCTTCAGAGCTGTTGCAATGAGTGGGTGTAGCAAAACAGAAGCACAGAAGGAGCAAGGAGACCCCGGGAGACCCCCTGCTCCCCATCACAACACAGCAGTAGATGCAACCTCCCACCCCTGCATGCATGTCCTCACCCCACCTCCAGGCTTTGTCCCAGCCCGCATCACCACTCACATCTGGAGAGGAGATTCCCCAGGGTGGAAAGGAAGGTGAGGAGAAGCAATAGAGGGAGCAGCACATCTAAAGGGAATACAACTCTTTCCCTATAAATCACTGCCCCACCACCACCACCTCCAAAGGAGAAAATCTGCATAAACCCAGATGCACATTTGGAGCAAACTAACTCTGGAAAAAAGACAAAACCAAAACAAAGCAGGATGGGAGCTGAAGCTATATGGAGTATGACTATTCCCCAAGCTCTGCCTCTAGAAAGGAGAGGAGATATGGGAGAGAAATATAGCTGTGAAGATGGGATTCATCTAGAAGCAGAGGGGAGACAACACTGGTAGCTCTTCTGCAAAAGCATACAGGCTGTTTGATCTCAGGTTGGTAGATAGACCAGGTCCTTGTGATGGCTCCCTGCATCCCACATGATTTGACTACTGACACTTCTGCTCATTTATCTAAGCCTGAAAAGTCCCCTTCTCTCCCTGCTGCCACCAGTCAAAAAAAACAAAACAAAACCAAAAAAACCCACCACAAAACAAAGCTTGTATGGCTGCTTGAATAGAAATCACCAAAAAGCAGCAAAGACACCAATGTAAGCATTTCTGACCACAGACCTGAAATGGACCCCTGTAGTCCAAGTCCAATCTCTCAATCTCAGACAACCCTGCAAGGAAACTCAGTACAAAAGAGCCCGTAAAACAGTTACCCAACCCCCCATCTCCCACCCAGCGGGAGGCTGGCAAACTTAGAGTAGCTCTAAAGGCAAAATAACAAAAAAAAAATTATGCCCAAGGAAGACAAGCAATTGAGGGCATCACCACTGCCTAAAGTCCCCGCTCTGGGAGATGTGAGGTGATGCAGTAGATGCAGTACACTGCACACACACACACTGCAGCAGCAAAAAGAGGATCCCATCCATCCCTGCCAGCCTGACTTGTAGGAAAAACCATTCCTAACCTCCATCCTAGAAAGTGAGTTTATCAACCCTGTCAGCAAGACACACTAACACAACACCTGAGAAATGTCTAATGTCACTAACCCCACCTGTGCTCTCTACACAACACTGTTTTTCTAGCCATGGCCAAACACTGACCCTTCAGAGAAAGGAAATAAAAACCTTCCCCCCATCTCTAATGATCACACTACACAAATAGTCTCAGCATCCACATCAGGGTAGCAAAATCCCCAGCACTCGCCACCCCACCAGCCACCAACAGCTTAGGTCAGCAGCTCCTGTCCATGCCATTCAACCACACAACCACAACCCCAGGCTCCAGTGGTTTCACATGGAAATGCCCCTAGGGATGAAAATCCCTCCCTAAGATGCCCCCATCAAGCTTTACATCGAGGCACAATGGTTATGTCAGAAGCAGAGACCAGCTGCCTTTTTTTTTTTTTTTTAATACACACACACATACTCAAGAAGAGGGGAATAACCTTTCCTTTCAGAGGCACCCCTCTGATCCTGCCCTGGTCACACAGAGATCAGGCTGCTGTGCTGCGCTCTACGGGTGCTGGGAAACACAAGCTACTGCGGAAAACACCAACAAGCAGCATTTCACACCAAGAGCCCACAGGGTGTCCACTCGCCCACAGGCTGCAAGGACTGGTATTAACCTGCAAAAAGCCCCTGATGATTGAGCCTGGCTTAGCCAAGAAACCACCTCCCTCCTGCACCACCACAGCAGCACACACCGCTGGTCCAAGGCAAGCGACAAGGCATTTTCTTAGATCTCCTCATTGCAATTAGTCCCTGATACACTGAGCTGATTGCTCTTCAGGGCACACCGCAGTGCTTCAAGCACGGTGGCCTGACGAGTATAGGGAAAGCAAGGAGTTTATTACCAAGTTAGTGGATTGATTTATGCAGTCTGAGTTATGATTAGAGGGCTTAAGTGAATTTTATATCAGTATAAGACATTTTTCAAACCACTACGTGATTTCTATGAGCTTCAAGTTATGCATTTCAGACACAGATGAATAAACCAAATAAGCTGACTATATTAGGTCATTATAAACAACTATGCGCCTCTGCACCACTGGGAAGAAACCCTTACTTTCCAATAACAGGATGCGGTTTTGTAGATCTTGAACACACTTAAAACCAGCCCTATGTTATCCCATCGTATAGATTTAAAAAAATAAAGCTAAGAAATGGTACTACCTGATCTGCACATCCACCTGCGTCACCTGATTTCTGAGAGCATCCACGGACCCTGCAGTTTTATCAAGGCTCTGTGCAAGTGCAGCCGTTCACCTGCTTGCTTAAATTTGCAGGATTTGGACTTTCATTTAATAAAAGACCACATTTACTTTAAATCAGTGGCCATGTCTTTTAAAGATCCCTAACACTGTGTGTGAATTTCATGAGCTTCCAGCTGTAGATACTTGTTTGAGAAAAATAAATAAAAAGTGGTTTCAACATTTTTTTTCCCCAGGAAAAACAGCTGACCAAGCATATGGCTCCTTTGCAGCAGAGCCTGGAATTGCAAGCTTTTCCTAAAATCAAAAGTGGCCAGGGATCACCCTAAACCACCCTGGTCTGGGATATCCTCCTGGTGTACCTTGCTGCGGATGGGACAGGGCAGGGCTGTAACACTAAGCAGGGCGGTAGGCTGGGAACATGTTGCACTGAACATAGACACATGGGTTCTCCAAAACCAGATCAGGAAGGAAGGAAGGAAGGAAGGAAGGAAGGAAGGAAGGAAGGAAGAAAGGAAGGAAAGAAGGAAGGAAGGGAGCCCAGGACTAGAGAAGAAGCCAGAGCTGTAGCCTGGGGCACAGGTGCCTTACCGGCGCCTCAAAGATGCCCAGGGCTGGATCAGCAGAGAAGGTGCAGCTCTTGGTGGGGACATAGGAAAGCTCACCCAGCCTTGCAGGTGCACTCTGATAGACCCCAAGGAGCCCAACTGGTCTCCCCATATCCTAACCAAGGCCACTGTGCCTACCCAGAAACACCCATAGGCAAGCAGTGAGCTCCTTGTGAATCAGCATCCCCCTCCTGTGATGATTCTCCTCACTCCCTCAATGGCTGTGGATGCACTTGGCCCTGCTCCAGCCAGGTCCACTGCCTGAAAACACTCCTGAGGCAGCAACAAGGGGGAGATTTTGTGAGAAAAAAACATGAGACAGGTTGGCATAACCCCCCCCCCTTTATGATAGGCACTGTCAGATTGACCCAGGCTTCACAAAGCAAATCCCATAGACATGGCAGATCAAAGTTCCCTCCTTGTCCCCCCGACTCTCCTCTGAGATATTCACCAGCAAACCTCTTGGCGAGACAGATGTGCATCTGCTGGTGCACTGAGGTGGCCAGTGCTTAGACACATGCTTCCCAATGAGATCGGCAGAAAATCTGTTTTTCTGAACCTTCCTGCTACAGCCAGGGCCAAGGCTTGCCCAGGCAGGCACTGCACCCTCTCCCAGCCAGCCCAGTGCAAGCACCCTGCCAGTGGGCAGGGGATCCGGCATAATGCCCAGATTCGATCCTGCCTGCCTCCCTGCTCCCCTGAAGAGAGCGTCCTGAAACTACACCTTCACCAACAGACGAGCACTGCTGCCGTTCTTAGGCAGCTCGATGCCAATGCCATGAAACTACTGTGTTATTTAATGGAGAGAGAGAAATACATGCTCTCAGTCCAGCCGCAGAAGCCCTTGCAGGCAGCGGGCAGCTGCCTCCTGCCCAAGGCTGTGCTCCTGACCAAATCCGAGGGATGGAGCAGTGCTGGCTGGGGGAGAGATGCTCAGAAGATGTCCTTAAAATATAAGGGGAAGGAGGGCAGAAAGAGAGCTCCTGAATTCCCTTCCTAGTGCTTTGAATTAAAAGTTTCTTTGCAGGTAGGGTGTTGAGAAGATAATGATCTTGTGGATTTCCTTCCACCAACAGAGAAGTTTACGTGTTAGAACTGAAAACATGGAGGGGTGAGGGGGGTAGAGAGTCAGCAGACCCCTTCCTTCTTCTGAGATAATAAATCCTTAATCACCAGCCCAAATTTAAGACCAGGAGCTCTGCAATACCACACAGAAACAACTGACAATTAACATAGCAGTCTTCTGAGTGACAGAGATACAGAACCATGAGCAATCCCCAGATCAGTGAGAAAAGCACTTCCTATTAGCAGAGAGAAAATGCAGACCAAGTTCTGCTTTTTGATGTTTACCATTTTTCTGTGCAATAATTTGCAGGGAAATTATGCATGTTGGCTTTTTCCTTCTGGTTTTGTGGGTTTTTTTTAAGCCCCTGGTACTTTTCACACAGCTGCTGTTACCAAGAAGCAAAAGGTATCCATCAAGAGTGTTACAAAAACCAGTACTGGCTGAAAATATGCCAGATAATTGCCAGTCAATGATGTCTAACATTATTCCTGGTTCTTTTCTTTTTTAATTCTATTTCTCTCCCCCCAACTCCAGCCAACAGCTTCCAGTGATGTACAGAACATGATGAATTTGCTATAATAAAGTGCATCCTATTCCCTGTCCCTTTTCAGACACTTTGGATGTTGCACACACAAATTAAATGCAATAATATTCATTAAAAAAACCAATAAAAGACAATTTATGAAACCTAAATCTAAGACCCAACTCTTGCTTTGCAAAGAAACCCCCCCCCACCCCCCAAATCCAAGAAGCCCCTGAACTGTGAGATGGTTTTAAGAAAAGTTATATATATACAAGTCTCAGACAGTTTGCTCTCCAAGGAGGAGATTTTGTAACCCTTTCTCTTTCCCACCATCCTTCCCCACCATAACAGTACGAACTAACCAGGGCTAAATTTGAAAGTCCTGGGATTATTCACACTCCTCGTATCGTTTATAGTCACGTATAAAGAGCTGCTCAATATGTGTGAGAAACACATTCCCTGCTGCAATCGTTCATGGACGTGAACTGCTGGACACACAGTCGTTCCCTTTCCACCACCACCCGTGCCCAAAACACACACGAAAATCAATTATTGCTACTTGTTGGGTAAACAGGGGCGGTCTCACACACATGGGCACCGCACAAGGACATACATGTACAGCTGGACATGCACAAAGAAATAACTTTCCTCTCCGGAAAGCCAGAATTATTAATATTACAGACATGCCTACCCTCAGCCTTTACTTCTGCCAGAGAGGAAACAGGTACGAAACAAAACAGGAACACGGATGGGCATGAGTCTTCTATTAAAAGGACAGCAAAACCAAGCAAAACAAAACAGACATAAGGTTAGCCAGGTGTGCATGCGTCTCACCTACCTTTGCATGGAAAAGAAATCTCCAAGGGAGAAGTGTCCAAGTCAGAGAAGCAAAATAAAATAATAATGAAGGCGCTTTGGAAAAATTCCCCCACCAAGGAAAAAAAAAGCACCCCCCACCTCCCCCCCCTTGCACACAGGCACTCTCACACACAGACACACACCTCAGCGCCCGGGGAGGGGGGGAATAGGAGAAAAAAGATCAGGATCAGCTGAGTGACGGGGAGCAAAGAACCTGCAGGCGAAAAGCAGGGAGTTGTGTTAGATCCGTGGCTGCAAGGACTGAGCGTGTGCAGGGAGGAGATGGTTTAAAAGGAGAATACATGGTAAGAAATTGTGGCTGCTCAGGCTGGAGTCTGAAGCTCTGGAGTCAGAGCAAAAGAAAAGCTGGAGGGGAAGAAAAAAAGACCTCTTCCTTCACGAGAGGGTTTGGGGGGCTCTGTGTGTGTTTTTCCAGGCGGGTGGCGTTAAGAAGTGACAGAAGCTTCCTTCCAAAAAGACCAGAGCATCAAAAGAATTGCGGGGTGCTGGGAGGTGATGGAGGTGTGGGTGGGGGCAAGTTTAGCTATTCCATGGTGGGAAAGCGAGGAGAAAGGGCTGGTGTGTGGTTTCTGTCCGTTTGTCTCTCTCTATCTGTGTCTTATGGTATGCTCACCAACGGCTTATGGAGCGAACTGCACAGCGAGAGAGAGAGAGAGAAAGAGAGAGGGTAACTGTACAGGCAGAGAGGGAGAGAGAAACGCCGTCCTTACAGTGACACCAAATGTCTTTAGGGGAAACCTACAATTAGAGGCACATAAGGCAGGAATTTTAGCAACACCAGAGGAAAGCAAGAAATCACCTCGCACACCATCACACACCCGCATCCACGGTGAGGTCTCAGGTCAGTCGATTTTCCCCTGCCTTTAGCCTGCTGCCCCTCTCTTTTCTGATGGACACCAGCTTCAGTGTGCTTGCCTTGCCCTGAACTTGTAAATGTGTGTCCCTCCACAGGTTGCAGACCAAGCAGGTTAGAGAATTACCCCTTGGGAAGAGTTAAAAAAACAACCTAACAATCCCCACTAAAGTCCCTCCCTCAAAACCAGCCCCTCCTCTCCCCTCATCCTTCTCCCAGATCTGTTATGGAAACTCAGGGCACGGGAACAACTCACTGTAAATTAGGTTCCTACTGTGTTTTGTGAAGCCAGGGGAAACAAGAAGGATTGATAACACACAGGGATCCCACCATCTAGAACAGAGTACAGCCGCCCCAAGCCCCCACCAATGGAGGACCAGCCCAGCCGTCTTCCCCACTCGTCCCTTCCTGTGGCCAAGCAGCCTGGTCCCACGCCAGCACAGGCCCCTCATCCTTGGAGCATCAACCTTCAATTTTCCTGCTGAGGATGCCCAGGTCAGGTCTGGGAAAAAGACACTACAAGAAGCCATCACAGTTCTCAAGGCTCTTCACTGGTTTTGCCTGTTCAGACCAATAAAACCCCAGACGTTATGAAAGACAGAGATATTCTTGCTTCTGCCACGGGCATATATTGTAAATAAGCAGCCAAAAAACATCCAGCTCCCAGCTGGGGTGTGGTACAACATGCACTGCAGCCCAGAAGCTCCTCCACTTCCTCACAGGGTTACATAAAGCCTTCTCCAGCCCTTCCCCACCAAGATAATGTCTGTGCCATCTGTCGCAGACTTTGCATGCACGGCTAGAATAGCTGGGTCAGGGTAATCAACACATCTGACCTAAAATGGCTGGGAAACTGAGCACTTTAATCATACTGTGAAACAGGCCCTCGGACGTTAACTCTCTGTGGAAAGCAATGGAGCAAGCCCACCTTCTGGTAAACCCAGAGTATCTCTGGTTTGACCTCAAGGTAGCTCACATGTGTTCACCATCTAGGGTGAAAAATATCCAGTTCCTATCCTCTCCTTTGCCATCTACCTCTGCATGGCTTGGCTTTGCCATGCCAGGGGCATTGGGCAGAAGTCTTTAAAAAAATAAAATTTTCATCACATCAGCCAAGCTCTCTGGAGCCTGAACAAGACAGTAGGCACCACCGCAGTCTCCCGAGAGGTTTTTAAAAGGCTTCAGAGCAAAGATGATGGCCGTTGTCCACTTTTAACATAACACTGCTGTGTTTTATAGAGTGTCTAATCATGTTTCCTCTCCTGAAAGGCAAACTCATCCTTCAGAGGATCCTCAGGTGCACCAGAAGTGCTTTAAAAAAATAAAATTTAAAAAAAATCAAAAGTTAACCGACTAACAATCCCCATGAAAAACAGCCCTTCCCTGCCATTGCATGGTAAGCTCATGCATCTCCCACAAGATGGAAAGATGTTATTATTTTTATTATAGATTTGTGCTGGCCAGACCTCTCCCTGATAGTGGTCACAGCCTGTTTGTACTGAAGCCATGCAGGACACTACCTCCAGCCAGCTTTGGTACCAAAGATGGTTGTGGTTGCCCTGAGTGTTCCCATCCTGCATGATCTGTAAGGCTCCCATGTAGGAGCAGGGAGACAACAAGTGCCCATCCACATCAGGAAGCCCCCAGAAGTGTGGGATGGACATGATTTTATGACACACCAACCTCAGCTTCTTAGTGCAATGGGGATGTAGTGCTGGCCATGTCTCCAGACTCACAGCAGTTTGGTGTGAAACCAGAGCCACCTAATCATCCCAAAAGTCAGCTGAGGAAGATGCCTGGGCAGGTCTCTAGATGGTCATTCTGAATTCTCTGGTGCCAGACTGCCGGCAACCCACTGAGGCAGCTCCTGCCTTGACCAATTCTTGGCAGCCCCATCAGAGATATTACTCTTCTGAAGTGCCACACGTGCCACAGTCATAAATGGGCTTCACAGCCACTCATGATGTAGTAAAATACCTCCTTCTCTCCCCCAAAGCACGGAGGGAACTGAAGGGCAAAGAAAGGAAAGAACCCTCTTCTGCCAGGTGCTGGGCACTCACTAGTGATCAGGAGTCCTGGAGAACTTCTGAGTTCAGCCAGACCTTTCCTAGTCCTCTTCCTGGACCATCTCTCCTTCCCTCAGCACACCACAAGCACCACACACAGCAAATATGCAAGCAACCATAGACACTCGCACTCCCATATACATGCACCTACATATGCCTTCCCCATTCCTACATACACCAGAGGGGATGGCTAGCTTCTAGTCCCCTCATGCTAATGAGTAAACCCTGGGATGCCAAGGTTAATCCCCTTGGCTTCCTCCTCATCAGCCACAAGACATTTGCCATTCCCTCTCCTCATAAAAAGCATCTGTTATTTCTTCCTGAGAAGAAGGGCTTCATTTCTGTCCCTGAAATGATGAATCTGAGCATTATATGATTTCAGATGCCTGCAATTCACCAACAAGCCCCTTCAGGGGGAACAGGGAAAAAATGCAATTGAATTTATTCATGCATGAATATCAAATGAGAAAAAGAGAATGAGGAGGAGGGCAGGAGAGAGATGGAGAGGGTGAGACAGGAGGAAGAAACAGGGCAGCAAGGAGAGGAGGAAGAAATGAAATGGTAAAGGAAGATGAAGGGTACACACAGAGGGGTACAGAAGCACAGATGCACATAAAAAAACACCCAGGATAATCCACGGGTCATCGCTGATGTCCACATACCAGGATCATGTCTGTTTGCCTTTCAGCATACCCACACCATGGGGATTACAAGACACTTGAACTCTCACTCAGACAAACACTCCAAATTGATAAAAGCATACAACAGGCTTGGAAGGAGTGGAGAGGGAAAGGGGCCAGGTGGGGAAATGGAGCCACGCCGTTCATCCCTTCACAGATTTGGAGCTGGTGAAAAGGGCAAGCCCAGGGCACCTCACACTCCAGAGCAGAGCCCCCTCATCCCCACACCCCTCCTCAGACCGCACACACTGGGGAGGCTTTCCATGGGCTTGCTGGCATCCCCCACAGTGGCAATCCCAGAGCTGTCACCAAACCTTGGGTTGGGAAACCACTGCCCTCCCTGAGCAGACCCTCCTCCCACCAGCCCCAAGGGAAGGGTCTGAAGACAAACAGCTCCTCATCTCGCAGCTCAGAGTAGTCACAAGGCTCCATCTTCAACCCCCAAGGCTCTTTCAAAGAGTTTCGTCACTGCTGGGAGTGACCTGGGGGTGGGTCACACCAGAGCTGAGCATGGCACAAGCTGATTCTACAGATCCATCCAGAGCATTTCCAAGGGTCCCCCCCTGGACCCTCTGCATTTTTTGAGAGGAACGGGAAAGTCTGCATCTTCCCTGTCACCACCTGAGCTAGCAGCAGTGGGTGAGGGGTTAGTGGGGAAAGTATGTGATTCACTGCAACTGGTTGGGGTGGGGGGAAGACAAGAGGTAACAAGCAGGAAAGGGAGAGCTGTATCAAAGCAGAGAGGCTCCAGCGTTAGCTCTGGGAGATGCAGTCCTCCCCTGTGCAGGTTTGCAGGTGGCTGTGGGCTGAGCCCACTAGGCAGCAGCCTACACCGGATTTAAAGGCATCCTCTAGCCAAGTCTCACGGTCATCATCCCGTCTCCTCCCAGGCTGACCCAGCCCTGGACCCTCTCACCAGCCCTCACGGCAGATCCTGCTCTCCTGCCAGCACACAGGAGCCAAACACTGACCATCGCTGCAAATCCTGCTGCTGCTGCCCCCAGGAGCGGCTGTGCAGCCCAGCCTGCCCTTCGGCTTGTCTGCACAGCACACAGACCCCTCGGAGCTGGGTTCACTGTGTGCCCAGATTAGCTGCAGCTACATATCAGCTGAGCTCATCCCCAGGCGGGTGGCAAGGAAGAGGAGCAGCCAGACACAAAGCGGGCTTTTTCACAGTGCTCCCAGGTAGGGCATCAGGTCCCGCATCTGTTGCTGTTGTGGCTTTATGTTTGCTGCTTCCAGGAGACAGTGCTCAGCTTTTCCCACACCCTTCAAAATAGAAAGAGAAAAATAAAATGAGAGAGTGTAAGCTCTGACGTGAACCTAACTTTAGATCCAAGGGCTGATGACTCACTCCACTGGGGGAGAAGTGGCTGAGCTGGCTGTAGGTTTCTGTTTATATACCTCACTGAGCTAAATATATAGACTGAGAAGTTCTTGTGTTCTAGCCCAACAACTTCAACCTGCATTTTATCCCTCTCAGTCTTAATGTTCCCTTGCCTTCTACATCTCTCACTCTTTCCCCCCAGCATTGCCTTCCTAATCCCCTTTATGCTTGCTTTTTTGTAGGAAATTGAAGAAACACACGTCTCCCCACCTTCCACTCTCCACAGTGTTTATGGTTAGACTGACAGGGGATTTCTGGGAAATGACTCAGTGTTGTGGCTCTTAAGCTCAGCTCCTCACATGGATCTGCCAAAGCATTTCAGAACTGGCCTGGCTCTCCAAGCCACCATGCTACCAATCAGATCCTATGCCACCTCCTGACCCCAGTGGCCACACAGCTCTCAGGATGAGCATCAGCTCCCTCCCAGGGACCCCTTGTCCCATTGCTCCAGCATGGAGCTCCCCTCCAGCACCTACCCGTGCGCTCCAGGGCTGGCAGGGTGTGTCCCTGCCTTCTCCAGCCCAGCACCCCAGGGCATGATACCACTCTGCCAATGCACCTCTGGCCCCAGCTGTGGCACTTGGGCATCAGGGGCCTCCTGAGGAAGGGCTGATGGCCACCACCAGCTATTCTCCACTTCTGTGACCAGAAGGGCTTTGTCATCAGCAAAAGACATTTGGATGAGACAACCACAACTCTTTTCACCTGTGAGCTGCCAGAGCAGGGGACCCTCATGGCTGGCACCCCACAGAACCCTCCCTCACACCTGCACCCATGCCTTGTACATTTATGGCATGGTGTTGCCAGGGTCACTCTCCCCTTCCACAACTGTCACATACCAGACACAGGCTGCAACCTGCCCATCAGCTGCGCAGAGGGTCAGGGGTCCCATGGGGGTGCCCCACACATCCTCTCCTCCTCTCTGCTGCATGCTGCTATCACTCCCCACCACCTGATAAATAGAGCATCATCTACCACATTGGAAAAGAAGCCCCTCAAGCGGTGTAACACCGGTGTAACACTGAAGAAGGGCCGGACAGGAGTGCAGCAGGACATGATGCTCCAGGGAAGCAACATCCACATGCACAAACCTGCCTGGGTTTCTCTTCTACAGGGCCGGACTGGTATAGCAGATTTGAAATTTGGTTGAACACACAAGGATCATTTCTGGTTGCACCAAATGCCACCATGGATCTATAACATCTGTAAGCTGTGACAACCCCCCTACCTCACCCTTCCTCATCCAGAACAGATCAAAACAAATGGAGAAAGGGATGGTGATAGACAATAGCTCAGAAAGAGGTGAGAGGGAAAATATAAATTAATCCCTTCAGCAGAAACAGAGTGCAAGAGAAAAAGGAATCGCTGCCCCCAGAGGGCATCTCCGAGCTATAGTGGCAGACTGGTTTCTAGACAGCAGACAGACCATTTACGAAAAGGCGGAATGTTATGAAACACAACAGCAGAGAGGAAAAGCATAATGAGGAGGTGTGCATTTCAGGGAGAGGTCTCCAAGGGATGGAATTCAGTTTAACCCAACAGCTCAGTCTAGGAAAGGAAGATCACCATTGCAGTTCACTGAGCAGCTGCTACGAACAGCATTGTCTTCAAAAGCCCTGGATGAATCTTCTCTAGAACTGGGTCTGTGGGATCCAACAGTCAAACCTGTATCTGAGCTACCCCAAAGTGTCCCTTGCGTTCAGACTCAGACTGAGGTATGCCTCTCTCTAAGGGACTGTCTCATTCAATACCTATTTGTCATCTTGCTCAAAAGCTTTCTCATCTCTGTTCAAAGTAGCAGAGAGACGGTTTCCCAGCTGGTGGGCAAGCACCAAAGCTAAGCCATCCTGATCTTCACCCCAATGATCATCCAAAGGACAACCGTAGAGAGCCTGCATACAGCAGCCTGATCATCCTCTATGCAAGAAGGACCAGCACCTCATTTGGAGAGAATGTAAGCAAGCTAACCTCAAGGGTGTATGTGTTTGCAAAATGCCTGTTGTGGAAGGACAGGCTCTGTCTAGCCTGAGGTCAACAGCTGCCAAGGGATCCATTACCCTCTCGGCACAGCTGTGCTCCCTGGCTCTGTCTGGCAGCCCCTGCTTGCCCCCACACAGCCAGAGGGAGTTCAGAACAGAGGCAGAGCAGGCAAAAGGCTTCATCCGACCAGCAGCTACTCCTGGGAGCAAAGAAGGCAGCAAAGGCTAAAGAGCACCCCGGGGTGGACTAGGGCATCCCCTCAGGCATGCTCACTGTTCCTTAGAAAAGAGAAGAGAGAAAATCTGCATCTCAAATAACAGACAGTCCTTGTCGCCACCCAGACATCACTTTGGTCTTAACTCTTTGAGGCTCTGTGCCAAGTTCTGCAGGGCTGCTTTAACCCAGCGGCTCCTGACCCATGGTCTGGCCTGGCTTTGGATCCATGGGAGCCTCCAAGGAAAAACAGACTGAAGTGTCTGCAGTCAGCTGAGTGGCAGAGAGCAGCAGTGGACCAAAAAGCAAGAGGAGAGCTTGGGCTAGTAAGAAAAATAGAAAGACGTTTACAAAAATAAAATAACAACAAAAAGGTAATCTTGTGGTGCCACCTCGTGATGGGTTTGTACAACGTAGTCCTGGCCAAGAAGTCCTGGGTCCAAGTGCAGCTGCCTTCCAGGGAGCAAGAGCAGAAGTGGAAAAGGACTAAGATGGGAGTCCATATGTAGTAAGATCTACAAAAAGGTGAGACTCCTTCACATTTGCTATGGCTCATGAACTACACAACTTTGGCCCAGACACTGCTTTTGCTGACAGCAGCACAAGCCCAGGGAAGGCAGTAGATAACTCCCAGCACAAATTATAGAGGATGCCTAAAATGCTAATGGATCCAACCTTTTCGCACCATACTGTGCCCTCTGGACTAAAGGCACAAAACAACACAAGACTGAGAAGAAAAACATGCTTTTTATTGTGGGACTCACCACTGTAGTAGAGGGGTGGCTGAGATGATGCCTCTTCCTGAATTAAAAGCATAAACTGGCAGAAAATGTAAGGTTTGAGATTCACCTGCCCTCTAACATAACTGAAAATACATTTCATCCAATGATTCTTATTCTGGGTTCCAGAGAAAGATTAAACAAGATCAAATCCCCAGGATGTAAGCTGAGAGGAACCTTACCCATTGGGGTGGTTATCTCCCCAACGCTTTCTCTTTCCAGCTCTATCTGAAGCACAGTGCACACTGATTTCCCCCTCACCAAGGGGAATATGCCCTTTCATGTACTTGATGGTACCAGTGGGAAATTTTCTAGGTCTAGAGGCAGCTGATGTATTTTTTCTTCTGTTCTTGAGGTAGAAAACAAGGCATCTCCTCCAGCATTTTTCAGATTTAAAGATGTTATATAAGCACTTGATGAAGGGAACAGCTCTAATTAGCTCTCATCTTAGAGACAAGGCCCATAGAAAAATGATGATCCATCACTCTGCAGAGTGGGTGCAAAGTCAGACCTGCCCAGCCCCAGCTCCACACCCACACAGTGGGTCATCCTGTACCAGCACCCAGTGGGGAATATAAAATCTCATCAAATAGAAACCAAATCTGACACATCAAGGTGTGCACTGCCATGTGGAGGGTGAAGAAGATGTTTCTCACCAAACCTCGCATCACGCAGCTGTATTTTTCACTGGGATGGGTGGTTTAATTTTCCATGGAGGCAGAAAGGAAGATCTTGGATGAGATCAACTGATCCAATGTGGCATCCCCTGTAGTTCTAATTCTTCCCAAGTCCCACAGTCCTCTTGGGTATATTTTCCAAATAAGAAAGAATATAGAAGAGACAGAAATATACAAATTTGGAGACTAAATTTGAGCTACAGCAGCACCCGAGGGAGAATTAAAGAAAAAAGAAACAAACAAAAAAAAAAATCAAAGAACAGTTTATCAGATGCAAGGTTAGGAAGGGATGGGGGTTATGGTTAATAATAAGCCAATTTGCTGTTCTGGTCCCAGGCTACAGACCAGTCTCCCTCTCCCCTACCCCAGCTCCTCCATTGCCCCCCTCCTGACTCCCGCCCTCCCTGTCGCTCACTCTTTCTGCTCCGTCACTTCGAGTCAGGCTGAGAATTTGATGCAATGTGCCTGCCTCTTCCCACAGCTTCACACCACTGACCCGGCCGTCAGCGTGGGCGCACCTGCTCCTCAGATGCACCCACCCCCCGTCCAGCCCCTCCACTGGAGGGTGGGAAGGGGATGCTTGAAACACTCCAAACCTGGAGAGGAAGAGTTCTCCATTTGCTGATGATGGAGCAAGGAGAAGGGTCTGCCCCACCACCCAGCACCGCAGGGTACAGCTGGAGCTGAGGGGGATGCATGGAGCCACCATGCTCGGTGAAACCAATTTGAGCTGCTGATAGAGCAACGCTTCTGCTGGTACCTTCTGCGTGCCTTCTGCATCCCCAAGGGCTTCTCAGGAAGCCTGGGCAAGGAGAGCAGGGGTTATCCCCAGCTTGCAGCACAAGTAGGTTCTGTGTCACCCCATCCTACCCCCTCTGTTGTACAGACTTTGAGGGGAAAAGCCTTCTCCTTTTCCTACTCTGCATGCAGCCCCCAGGAACACATGGGGCCAAACACAGCAATGTGCAGAGCAGGCAGGTGACAGTGGGTTGGACAGGGAGGAAAGGACCCCAGTGTTTGCAACTAGGAGAGGAAGAGGAGGAAGAGATCCATGTGAAACAGCTCCCCGCAACAATACACCAAGAAGAGACCCACGCAGTAGTCTGCCCACGTGAGGGCAGAAAAGACACGTGGCTTCTCATCACCATCAGTACTCCAGAGACACCATTTCCAAGAGGAGCTACCTTGATGTCAGCTGGGGAGCAGGTCTCAGGCGACTGCCCCGGGTTGGCCATGAGCATTTCAGAAGTGCTCCCTCGCATCTGCAAATCGGGCCAGCACGATGCCATCCTCCCCTGCAAAAAGGCACAAAAGCACAGTTTTGCTGCACAAAACTCCTGGGGGAAGAAGGCTACTTGTCTAAGACATGTGGCTACTAAGCAAGCTGGCTGCCAAGCAAACCAGAGTGCTTTAACCCCAACACAGAACTGTCAGGGGCTGGGGCTGAGCTGGGATAGAACCACTGTTAGCTGGTGAGCTGCTGTGGCACAGCTGACACAGCCTCCATCCTCTGCTCCTTCCCAGCCTCCCTGCTGGCACCAGTCCCTGGTGACCCTCAGTATCTTCCCACCTGGCTGCCACAGGAGCATGTAAAGTAGCCAGGCAGAAAGCCCAGCTGCTGTGAAAGCCACTGGGGCCAGGAGGCCTGTATGTGTCTAGAAATGCCCTCCAGCGCTCACACACCTGCCTACACATGTGCACACATGTTAGCACCCAGAACAAGGACAGTCTGTGCACACACATCTGCATCTCCACAGCAATGGGCCATGCACGTACGCCACCAGCGGTGGGATGTGTCTCAGGCAAACACATCCAGAGACAGGCAGGACTGTCTGCTCAAGGAGAAGCATCAGGCATGGATTAGGCTGCCTGCATTTTCCTCCCAGCTCACGCACAGGCAGGCTGGGCAACCCTGCGTGAGTCACCATCCCCCTCCGCACAGAGGGTAGCAATTCCATCTTTTTGCTGAAGTGTGTTGGAACCCAAGCCTGAAGAGGAGCCTGTAGGAGCCGAGTGCTTATTATACGTCTTAAGCAAATGCTCAGTGTTTCTGCATGCGTCATTGCGTACAAGTTGAACTTTCGGCAGAGAGGGAAACGAAGGAGAAAGGGTATGGGAGGGAGGGGAGAGAGGACGGGTGCCCTTTTGGCTGCGCTCAGCAGGAGCAGAAGTGAAGACATGCGGGAAGGTGGCTCCCAAAACACAGGTACCAGCAAGGGCTCTCACAGCGGCTGCAGTGAGATTGCAAGGAAGTAAAGAAACAAAAGGGAAAGCACACAGGGAAGGAAATATTTTTAAAGCACAGAAGGTGATTCACGACCGACCCCGCACTGACGGCTGACCTGCAGGCCAGGCGGATGAGAGGCAGGATGGGGGATGTGACTGTGCTCTTGAAATACTCCAAAAGACTGGTAATACCGCTGCCTGCGCAGAGGACTCATTCACTTGTACCTCACACCTATTCCAAGCACATGGTGCATAAAGAATGGCACCTACAGCAGCTAGGTGAGGAGACCAAGGCTGAGGAGAAGACTTCAGCCAGGGCAGAGCTGAGGAAGGGATACACCAAGGCAAGTTCTCAGCTGTTGCAGAAGGCAGACAGGGCAGAACCTGCAGCCATGAGTGGGCAGAAAGAGGATCCGAAGGTGAAGACCAGGTCACGGGTCCTGGAAGAAAATGAGAAGCAGGAGGAGAAAGAGCTTCTGCCAGCCCACATGACAGACAGAATTCCCTATCTTCTAGCTGCAGGGGATAAAAACCAGGAAAGGGTGAGCTTGGCAGAATCTTAGTAAATCATTTTCATTTGCTGTTTTGTACCCTGGGGTGGAGGAAACAAAATCACAGCCCCCAAGGTGTGCTGGCTGAAGGGACCTGAAGATTTGTTTCAAAGGCAACTGCACATGGAAAGCTCATCTCCTTGCCTTCTGCAAAACTCCCCAAGCCGTAGAGCTGGTTTCCACTGCTGAGATGGCTTTCCAAGCAGCATGGGTGCTACGCAGAACAAATTGAAAGGTTTGCCGCCCCTTAGATCAACACTGTGGAGACTTTCTAAAGGACACACACACACGCACACACAGAATCAGTTTTCCTTTAGACACCTTTTTGGCTCATATCTAAGCCAAGATTCAGCTAAAATTAATTGCCTTAGTGAACAGCAACACACTCCAATCCAAGTCTTCTGAGGAAAATCTGATGAATTACTTTGGTTGTTGAGAAAAATGGCATGTGGTCAAAGTCATATTTGAGGAGTGAGCAATAGTGTACGTCTCCATAAGGACTTATGGTTCCAAAGGTGATGGAAAGGTTTTTCTTCCATCATTCCGAGAGTGATGTGGGAGGAAAGCACAGCACTCCCACAAATAGGAGAATCATGCCACCATGATCAGAGATGCAGAAAGCACGATCTACCAGGAAGGTACTGAGCAAAATGAAGCTGTTTAGACTACAGAAGATTGAAAAGGGGCATGATAACAGTCTTCAAATAAATAAGTTTGCTACAGAAGAAGAAGAAGAGTTCTCAGTTCTTAGTGTCCACAGTGGACAGCAGAAGCAAGAACAGACTTACATTACAGGACAGGACATTTAGTGATAAATGAGCAACGTGTACAATGCCCAGACTGCCTGAGGATGCAGGGGAATATCTTGCACTTCAGGCATTGAAAACCAGGCCAGCCAAAACCTCTTGGGAATGATACATGCATTGATCCTCCTGGGATGGATATGAATTCAGTGACTTCCTGAGGACCCTGCCAGGCCTGTCTTCTGTGGATATCTAATCCCAAATGCTTGCGGTCACCACCACAATCAAGTGTTGCTATTGTGGTGCTTTTCGGGGAGAAACAGCAGCTGTCTCTCCCCTGGATGTTCCTTCCCCAGCAATGCCCATTTATTTTGTCTTCCCAAGAGTCTCACAGAGCCCAGCATGTGTTTGAAACACTTTGTGAATAATAACACTCATACATCTCCAGCAAAATAAAAAACTGGGTCACCTAAGGCACACACCTGTGTACATCAGGAGTAGCCAATGCATCTGCTAAAGTCACCCACAGTGCTGCAAAACCCAACCCACTAGGCACACAGGGGTTATAAGGCAGTGTATCTCCATGGGGGGGAGAGGGGAGAGTTCAGATATAACTGGGAAAACACAACCATTTTGGTGACATTTCATAGGTGAAACCATGAATAAAACAGGACCTGAGCGAGGGTTCTAACAAATTGCTCACAGTAATATCCTGGACACTGGGAGAGAGGGAGTGAATGCGCAATTACCCCAGCTCCAGAAGCTGCCTCCAGTGCCTCTGACCTGCATGCACACATATCAGAAAGGGCTCGACGCAAATATAGTAAGAGATACATACCTGCTGTAGTCTGCAAGAAGGTGGCTGAAGAGGGATATTCAGAAGGAAAAAGTGAGTCGGGAGCTCTTGGGAAGAGCAGAGACAATATGAAAGCACAGCATGTTGCAAAACAGAGACTCTTTTAACTGTAGGGAGTCTAGAAAGAAAGGAGAGCCCTGGATCACAAGCTAGTGCAGGTTACACAGCTGGTAGGAAGGTCTCAGGCCCCCAAACCCACAGGCTCTCAACTGGCTGAAGCCCAGGTATATGGATGCCAAAGCAACCACACTGCATTTAAGACAAGCCAAGCTTGAGATGCTGGCCAAGAGACGAAGATGAGGCATGTTTGATATGTCCCTCCCCAGAGAGCAGGACTTCAAGCCACCACATGTACGCTTGCGTGCATATACTCATCCATCCCTGCTGGCCAAACTCCAGACTGAAATCAGACCCTCTGTCAGAGACAAAGCTGTTTCCTGCAGCAAAGCAGCCGAAAGGGAGAGAGAGAAAAGCCTCAGCAGTGGGGTGCATGGGTAGGAGCTGCCCAGCTGTTTCATCTGGACATTTCTCTTGACATATTTTACAAAGGCCCAGTGACCAGCATCAGGTTCCCTGAAAATGCTGTTCTATGTTATCTCAGCATGGACCCACATCCTGCCCATTAAGGTACAGCCCCCAGCAGATGGAGAGCTGTCTGATGATACCCATCGCCCCCCAGTCATCCCCAATGACCTTCACATAATGGTCCTAGGCCAGTCCCCTCCCAAGGAGTGGGTGGGAGACAGGAGTGAGCAATTGCCAATTTTTATGCATTCAGTGATAATCAGGCTGGCAAGGATCTACAGAGCACAAAATCAGGCAGCAGGAGTACACAGGCAGGGAGATGGAAATAATTACCATGATACTGTAACCAGAAAACACAAGGCCAAGCTATTTACCATACTAATTACTGTTTATCCCTGTTTATGGCTCTACATGGCAGTGGGACTGGCGGCCTGATTGGAGGTGTAAATGCTTAAAGAAATAAGCTCTGGATATTAGAAATAGATGCCAGGTCAAGGCAAAACCTCTGCTGAGCTGAGGACAGCGACAGAGGAGCTGCACATCTCTCTCTTCCTCTACTGGGGAGCTGGAGTTCCTGAAAGCAAGACCCAGTTGGTCCTCCCAGGGCACAGTTATGGGGATGTGCCCAAAGCCTGATATATGCTATTTGTCTGCTAATGCACCTCTGTATCTTCATCTCCCTCAGGTCTTTTTCTCCTACACTATTTCTCTTGGATGTTGCTACTGGATTAAAGATTTCCCCAAAGTGTTCCTTAATGTTCCTCCTTCTAAATTGTGTCTGTTCCAATAAAATAAGATACAGTTTTTCCCATATTAAAACAGAGTTATTTTTCCAAGGCAATTTTCCCACATCGTCCCTCCTTCAACATATTTTTCTTTTTTATTTCCAAAGAGGTCCAGAGTAGAGACATAGGAAAAAGGGAGGTATCTGCCACAGACTGCTCAGTTGCCACTGGAAAAGGTGAGCATTGGGGTGAAGATTCAGGAGCTCATAGCAGGAGCCCCTGCTCCAAACTTCTGTTCTGCATGACCTCCTCCTGGGATGTTCTGCCTAGCAGCAGTCAGCCAGCCTCTGCAGCCTCTCCTCACCCCTGTCTGCTACAAAGCTGCCTTGCCAACAGCAAGAAGTATCTGAAATACCTCCCTAACCATTTTTATATTCTTTTAATACTGTAGCCTATGTCATGAGGAAATACATCTCTGGAGGTGCTGCTTATGCTGAGGAAGAGTCTGAGCATCCAGGCACTGGGCACTGCTTGTCTCTCCAAAGCCTGGGTCCATCACCGCTTCCTGCAGGGCTGATTCACTCCTCCCTTGCACAGCTCATCACTCAGAGTCTCGCCCCTAGAAGCCATGCAGCTGGTGAGTCTTTTCTCTGCCCCTTGCACTTTATTCTTCAACTCAGGGATTAAAATAGTGCCTATCTCTCACAAAGCTCTCTCCCCAAAAAAAAAAATCGGAAAGCTATGTTGGCCCTAATCTGTCCCTGTACCTCCCCTCCATGCTACATTACCAGATGCTCTCATGGAGCTGGGCGTGTCCTATTCACTTCCATCGATGAGGTGATATCTGAAAACCCCTGGGAGACAACGGCTTTCCAGTCTGGAGGATTTGCTTCCCCCATTGCGTTAGATCTGCCAGATGTGTTTCCAGTGATTATCTGTCTGGTTATCAATGAGGACGTTTAACCCACTCCTGAAAGTCAAACAAGTCCCAGTGAGGAGGAACCTGTCCGTAAGGGAATCATAAAGTGAGACAGGCTCCAAGCAGGCAGTGGCCCTTCAGTGCATGAAGAACAATCACCGCGCAGCTGATCCTGCCCCTGCAAAGGCCTGTAGGTACCCTGCCTGCTGCCAGCATGGGTTGCTGAACAGTAGCCACATCCCTCTCCCCAGCTCTCCTAGTATCAAGCACCCTGCACCACTGTGCTGAGAAACCAACACAGCCACAGCCACAGATGCTAAACACAGCCACAACCAAGTCATTGGTGCCTATCTGGGAAAGACATTTCATTTCCTGCAGATAAAAATGAACTCATAAAATCCATTTGAGTCTGTTTCTCTGATAACCTGCTTCTCTCCTCAATTCTCCTTCTCCAGGGTAATGCCCATATCTGCCCACCACCCAGACTTCTACCCCTCTCACATATTGCCCCCGCCATCACCACTGCACAGAAGGATGCCACCACACACCCTTCACAATCCAGACACCTAAGAAAGCGCCATCATGAAAGTAAAATAATCTTCTTAAGGGGAAAAAAGACTATACGAAGACCTCACTCTCATCCTTCTTCCCCTTCAAACGGAGCTGCTCTAAGCCATCCAAATTCCAGCATTTCTAAACCTTCCCTCCTCCCTGCCCTTATCACTGTGACAGACACAGCCATACCCATAGCGCTTCTTCTACACCACTGCTCCCAGCCCTTCCAACCACTGCTCCCATAATGCCAGAAGATACCACAAGTGCCTCTGCATTGATATTTTGGCCACCAGTGGGTGTAACGCCGAACTGCTCACACAGTGCTTATGCTGGGGTTGAACTGACCCTGGCTCTTGTACAACTGCATGCAGGAGCCGGGCACCTCCTCCATTCCCACCACTCTGTACATAACTTATACTGACATAGAGTGGCTGTTTTGCCCCATGGACCATATAAGAAACTCGTGCACCCACACCTTGACAGCTCAAGCAGTACAGACTCCCACCTTGGCTTTCAGGATGCAAATGAGAGGGACAGCTCATGAAACACTTAAGGGTAACAACACCTCTTGTATGTACGTTGTTCCGACACTCGCCCAACACACAAATGCTCTCTGGCAGTTGCTACTTGTGGAGATTCAGGCTGCTCTACTGCTGTAATAGAGGCAAGTGCCTAAACAACGTCATTTGTTCCTAATGCCTGTGCACATCTCACAGCCTCAGCACAGTTGGCTAAATAGCCAATCTCTGCTGGGAGGCAGCTTAGGGAGGAAAGGGAGAGAGAAAGAGAGGAGTGAAGGGGAAAGCAAGCAAAAGGAAAAGAGAGCAAGGTGAACAGGAGCCCATAGAATAGAAAATAACACTGCCAGACAGAGCAGCAGCTGAATTGGCTGTGACAGGCAGACCCTCTCTGCACCTGGGATTCAAACACAAGCTTATTTTCCTGGTTTCTTCAAGAGACAATGAGTCCTGACTACCTGTCAGCATGCACCCAGGAGATGTCACTGGCAGAAAAGGGGCCCCAGGTGCTGGCAGCCTGCACAGCTGACACAGGTACGATGGCTGAGGTCACAGGTGGCATTTCCCAGAGATGAGCAGTTAGGAGCATAGAGAGAGATAAATAAAAACTTAATAGGAGAAACCACAGACTCGAGGCAGTGCTCTTGCCAGGACTCCTGGTGTTCCCAGAGGATGCAGGACAGCTTTGCTGCCTGCACAGCTCCTGTCCTGCTCATCTGAGGGGCAGGGGTGCAGCGAAACGCTGTGTGCCTTCAGGCAGACACACTTCTCCCCCAGGTCCTAAGAGACACACAAGTAAAGACATTCGTTGCCTTTCCTCAGCTTTCCAGCTTGCTGAGGGGCTGTGAAGGACATTCTCCTGAAGAGGTAAGGTCAAGCTGTGTCAGGTCTCCTAGACCCTCAACAGCCCATCAGAACAAGAGTATCAAAAGCAGCTGGTCATGTCCAACCATGAGGGACCCACAGTGGATCACTTGAACAAGACCACTTTCACCTTTGAGCATGGCCCTCCTCCTCAGGATTGACAGCTGGTGGGCCACCCCGAAGGTGGGAGGAGCCACCAGCCTGTATTTTCAGCCTCCCTTTTTGGGAAGGAGCAGAATATGCCACGCCACATCTCTTGTTGAGGCACCCAGCCAGGAACCTGTTCCTGTGCCCTCCTGCGTGTCCAGGCAAAGGTGTCACCCGTGACTCTCCATCTTCCCCTGCCTCTTCCTCCTCCTCACCAAACCACTCGCACACACCCTTCCCCACTGCAGTTGGCCAAGTAACTGCTGCCAATTAAAAACTGCTGTTTTCATTGTTTTTTTTAATAAGAAAAAAGTAATTGAAATTTAATTTAGTCAATCAGCAAGTGACAGGGGAGGGTGTATTTGGCTCTGGTTCCAGCAGGAAAGAGCTTGAACCAAGAAGGGGCTTGGGGGGATGCCTGGGGCAGCTGAGGTGGGATCCATACAAATCAAGAGCTCCCAAATCAACAGACCTCCCGGCCACATTTCTCCCTCAGCCCATCCCCAGTATTACGTGTAAAGCTTCCAGGCACCCTCCTTCTATTATCCATGTACTCCAGTGAAAACCTCCCCTCTCATCCCATCCCTGCAGCCTGCCAGGAGCAGGGAGCCTCTCTCCTGCCCTCTTCTCCTCTGCCACCAGCTGCCAGCACTGCTATGACCAGAGCAGTCAGCACAAGCTGCTGGCAGAGAGAAAGGGAGAGAAGCAGAGGAGTCCTGGGGCCCCGAGAACAAGATGGGGCTTGTGAGTCATCACTGCAAGCGCATCCCACAGCCCCCGCTGGCTACCACTGTGCTCCAAGAAGATGCTGAATATTCTATGAAGGGTTTTTTTTAGATCTGCTGAAAATGGTAAGGGAAACTCCACTGTCAATTAAGGAAAAAAAAAAAAAAAAGAGGAAAGATCACATCACAATCTCATCACCACAGACAGTCTTACACTTTGCCCAAGGATATGTTAGAACAGCCAAGAGTGTGAGAGGAAAGCAGCCTGTGGGGATCTGTTTCTGGTAGGCTGGGGGCAGGGAGTACAAGGGACAGGCTGTGGGAGGGTGTGGGTGTTGCCAACCCCACCAGTCTGAATGGGTGGGGATGCAGAGGCAGCCCGGGGTTTGCAGGTGGAGCTCATGCCATGCTTGAGGAAAGCATCACCTGGCTCTGACACCTCTGCTAGAGGTCTCAGCATCTCTGCCGTGGTTATCACTGGAGGACTTCGTTTGGGAAAAGCAGTGTCAACCCACCAGGCAAGGGCAAGGCTCACTGGTTGTTTTCACACGGCATCATAGGCATCATCACAGAAGTATGAGGTGACAAGGGACCACATGGGGTCACCTAGTCTGCTCTTCCCCCAAATCAATGAGAGAGAAGCCACCTTTTGCTGATGTCTTTATTCCTTAGCTTGGAAATCCCCTTCATATCAGCAGACACAGGGTTAAATCTTCACAGTTAGTAAAGCCTCAGCCCAGAAAGAGAGGAAACCTCTGTTGCACCCCTGTGTGCTATACAGAAAGAGACGTGGCACTAACTCTCTCTGTCCCAAAGTGGAGGACTTGGCTGGGGAGGTGGAGGGGAGGGCAGAAGCAGGGCATCACAGGCAGTGATGTGGGGCAGAGGTTCTCAGCTCGTCCCCAGAGGAAACAGAGTGCCACCAGGACAGTGCAGGGGGAACTCTCCAGGAGGGTACAGGGGGAACTCAAGTCTCACAGCACAGACGAGGGAAGGGAAAGTAGTGTGCGTGTGAGGGAACAGCATGGGAGCAGGACAGAGAGGTTTACAGAAATTACAGAAATTTTATTTTCTCCCACTCTCCGCCATCCTGTCATTTTCCCTTCTCCACTTTCTCTTCTGGTCCCATCTCACCTTCTGTCTTTCCTTGTGTAAGCACTTATTGGCAAGTTTTCTCCAGAACACAGCTATTTTGAATGTGTGTTTCTCTCCTTCCAATATTTGCTCTCTCATTCTTGGTACCTTCCTTGCTGGTGAAGCTGATCAGCTTAATGATGATAATATTGAACATGATGAAATGGCTTCTTTCCCATCGAAGGCAGTTCTTCATTGCTCTCCTGTCAGGTACCAGCCACTTCCATGCCTTTCCTTGTCACATCAGATGCAGAAACTGAAATAAATTTCACTTTTTTTTCCCCCACCATCTTCTCCACTTGGAAGGGAAAGACATTCTCTATCATATATTTTTAATCTGCTCCTTGAGAAAGCCTGAGATGTAAAATGGTCTATTTTAGTCCTACCGTTCATTCCCAGTCAGATGTCACTCTTGGGGAACTCAATCTCCTCAAGGTAGTGGCTTGCCTAATGTAGAAGTAGCAAGTGATATATTCTTTGTCTTCATGGGATCTAGACCTCTGAGCCGCCTCTGTCCTCTTTGTGCCCACTGCACAGACATAACTCCCCCAAAGCAGAAGTTGAGGGTCCACGGTAAGGTCCTGCATTTTCCAGCAAAAAAAGCCCACAGAACACTTGTGCTGTGATTCATCCCAGTGGAGAGAACAGTGTGGGCTCGCCATCTCACCATGCATCACACAACCTGTCCCCAGTGGGAGCCCACAGAATAACTGCTGTTGAAAGGTATCTCCAGAGGCCTCCAATCCAAATCCCTGTTCAAAGCAGGGCTAACTTCAAAGACAGAGCAGGTTGCTCAGCACCTCTTCTGCTTAAGTTTTGAGTATCTCAAAGGATGCAGACTCCAAAATACTTCCGGGCCACCATCACATATCTGATTCACCCTCACGATTATGTTTTTTCTTCATATGGAGATGGAATTTCCTTCGCTGCAACTTGTCTCTGCTGCCTATAGTCCTTCCTTGGTGCACACCTCTGGGAGGAGTCCAGCTCCATTGTCTCTACACAACTCCGGCTGCCTTACCAGTCAGATCCCCTTTAAATTGCTCGCCTCCAGGCTAAACAAAGCCAGTGTTTTCAGCCTCTCCTAGAACATTATGTGCTCTAACTCCCTGATCATCTTCATGGCCCTCCAAAACTCACTCCAGTTTGCCACTCTCTGTTTTGTACTGGGGGGGTCAATGCCTGACTCGCTCTCTCCTTGTTTGGGACCTCCCTTCCGAAGTGAAGCCTGCTCTGAATGTTTCCTCTTTTCTTTATTTCACTGCTAAATGGATGGTAAACAGCCTCCAGGCGATTCAAGTCAACGATATTCAACAGAAACCGCAGTTTGGCTCACCATGTTCATAAGACTGTATCTAGATTTTACTATCAGCAAATCATATTCCCAGCCCAGAGGAAAAAAACAATTCCCTGGCAACACCAGGATGAGGACTTAGATGATTTTGTGAGCCTCTTAACAAGGGTGGGGAGCCAGAAAACAGACTTAGTCCTGTCTTCCCTGCCCAGCTGTCAGTGTGGTTTGGGAATTAACTCATCACGGTTTACTTATCATCAAAATTGTCAGTCAACAACCAAAACAGAGAGGCACATTTTTCCCCTCTAAAATGTACTCAGACACATCCCAATCTCTCTCAGCGTTTGTTTCCACCCAGTATCCTAAACCCCCTCCACTTGATTCTTAAACAGGAGGGAAACATGCTCCAGGAGTCACAGCTGTACTTGGTAAAGGGAGGAGGAAGACACGGAGTCACACCATCTTGCCATGCAAAACATGGGGAAGGATAAACTTCCTCCTGAAAGACCTGTGCACTAGCTCTTCCACTTTTCTGGGAGTTACCTGGTGACCTATACTTGCCCTGTTATAACAACTCCAAAGAGACCGTCAGTTGTGCCCCAAAATCACTAGTGGGAAAGTGCCACGATTCCCAGGGAAGGGCACTGTGATTTCAGTTACCTGGAGGTATTTGAGAGGGATTCACAGAGAGAGGCAGGGTCCCACCTATTCCAATTCCCCACCCTCAAGCTCCAGTTGCCATGGCAATGGTACTGACAATTTCAATGCATAAACCCAAATTTGCATTTTAATGGAACATAATTAGAATGCTGAGATAAACGATTCTTCCTCACTAAAAGGTAACATAAACGCCACATCTCACAAATATGCTCTACCAGCAAGTACTGTGCATATACTCACGCACACAGAGCCTATACATCACTGGGCTGTGGGAGCTGGGAAGTTGCTTTCAGTTCCTTTATGCCTAACTGCGAAGTTTTCTATCTGCACCGCAAAAACACAATTTCAAGATTCAAACAACAGATTTACCAGATGTCTGCTGCAAACTGACCATATCACCTCCTGGCCACTATCCCGCTTCCCCGCCCAGCTCCAAGCAGGGTCAGGCCATATCTGCTGTCTCAACACTGAACCCTGAGATGTTCTGGATGCTGGCAGCTCTCAGGGGCTTGGCAGCAGGGATGATTCACAAAGACAATGAAAAACCTGCCCCTCTCCAACTGTCCTAATATTTATTTTCCTCTTTTTTTTGTAGCTAGATTTGTAATGAGATGTGCTCTCACTTGGTTAACTGCAATATGCCCAAGAGTTTGTTCTCCAGCTATTGGCTCAGGAAAGGAGCACAGTGTTAGCACCTGTCCCACACTGTCAGCAAAGAGGGCAAGTAGATATGAAAGTGGAGAAGGGGATTTTAAAAAGGAAATGTTTCCAAGACATCTCTCTTTACTTCAGCAACAAGCAGGGAAGGGGAATGGAGCCATTCTGCACGAAATAGAAAAGCAGAAAATTAATTTATCCTGCCCTTGATACAAACTAAATTCAAAGCAGGCAGCTGGCAGGAGTGAATAGAGACAGAAAAAAAGAAAAAAAAAAAGAAAAAAGAAAAAAGCAGAGAAAGGGAGAAAAGCAAACAAGTGAATCATAAAAGCTGTGCCTGGAAATTTCATTTGGCTTTTCAATTGGGAAGTGACACGATGCCTACTTGGGAGGGGGCAATCACATCTGGGAGAGGCTGAAAGTACTGGAGTCCTGATTCCCCTCCCCACCCTGCCTTTCCCCTCACTGTGCTTCCACATCTCAAGCAGGTGGGATGAGGCAGATTCACCTCAGCCCATCTGCCTCATCCCACCTGCTTGCAATGTGGAAGCAACGCCAGAGTTCCTGCTGAGCAGCACTGGCAGGGCACCACCAACACTGATCTGCTATCTGCAAATGCACTGAGCAGATGACACAGAAGTTGCTCCCCAGGACATCTGTGGCCTGGATCTGTGCCTTTATTCCTGCAGAGAGGCTTCCAAGGGGTTAGGAAACCCCTTCAAGCACTGCAAGCACTATTAGCACTGGCTAACCAGCCATGCCCACTCCGTTAGATCTGCACAATTAGACCCCAGAGGGTTCATGCATGATGACACCCAGGTGTCAGCCCAGTGGCCAGGAGAAACCCACTGGTGAAAAGCTCCATATCCCATCCCCAGAGCTGTCTGGTCTGACCACAGCCTTGTATCCAACAGGCACCAGGGCAGACTACTCAGAGCTACTGCTTGCGGAGGGGAGATCCTGATTCCTCCTCCAGAAAAGTCTGGTCCTACTCCTCTGGGCCACAAACAAAAGAGCATAAGTCTCCTTTGCCACTCCCAGCACCCCAACTGGCAACCCCATTTAACCTCTCTGCCCTCTTTCATTTACCAGAATCAAATATTAATTGGGCTGCGCTGTGATGGAGCGCATGTTAATACGCCTTGGCATGCAATCAAGTGGAGCTGGGGATTCAGCCTTCAGCACAGCATGCAGCTGGAAGAGCACGGCAAGGGAAGCCCAGCAGAGAGGTCTCTGAGGCTCCCCACCGCTTTGGTGAACCCCAAAGGTTACACATCCTGAGCGTTTGCACGCAATCTCTTTCACATCTTCCTTTCACATCTTCTTTAGCAGTGATGCACATGCCTGTGTAAATACACACACCCAGGCTGCACACACACACACACACGTTTACCTAGAGCTATCCATACCCTGCGCAGTGAATCGGCTGTACGAAATCAGCTCAGATGCATGCTGAGGAGGTCAGTTACATCCCACAGCACTGTTTGTGAATACATGTGAATACAACCATGTAGAAACTCATATGAATGCTAACATGTATATGGAGTGTGCATAGTGTACCCATTAAGACAGGAGGCTGTACGCCTACGCACAAACAAAACACCTTCCTGACATTGATGACTTGACATGTAACCCATTTCCCTTGTTTCTGACTTGCAGTTGATTAACTTAAAATACATAATTCTCCTGAAGAACATCTCTGCCACAGATATGGTGATTCATGGGGCATTTATTAGCTAGTTCCTCTTCCTTAAGATACAGCTTACAGGTTCTGCACAGTAAGGACGCCTCAGAGGATGGAGACATGATTGCAGGGTCCAGTTCACAATATGGAATGGTTTGGGTTGGAAAGGACCTTAAAGATCATCAAGTTCCAACCCCCCTGCCATGGGCAGGGACACCCTCCACTAGACCAGGTTGCTCAAAGCCTCATCCAGCCTGGCCTTGAACACCTCCAGGGATGGGGCATCCACAACTTCCCTGGGCAACCTGTTCCAGTGTCTCACCACCCTCATAGTGAAAAATTTCTTCCTAATGTCTAGTCTAAATTTACCCTCTTTTAGCTTATACCCGTTACCCCTTGTCCTCTCACTACACTCCCTGATAAAGAGTGCCTCCCCATCTCTCCTGTAGGCCCCCTTCAGGTACTGGAAGGCTGCTGTTAAGTCTCCTCGGAGCCTTCTCTTCTCCAGGCTGAACAACCCCAACTCTTTCAGCCTGTCCTCATAGGGGAGGTGCTCCAGCCCTCTGATTAATTTTGTGGCTCTCCTCTGGACTCTCTCCAACAGGGCCATGTCTTTTTTATGTTGGGGACCCCACATCTGAACACAGTACTCCAGGTGGGGTCTCACGAGAGCAGAGTAGAGGGGAGTCAACAAGTTTTGTAGTCAACGAGAAACATAAGGAAGAAAAGAGCTGGCCTTATAATTTAGAGAGACTCAAGTGCTGGGAGTCAAGATCAAGAGATGAAAGTTCAGGATGAACTGTCATCCTCACAGAAATTGCTGACCCTGGTTGGAGAAGCAAGGGCTAGAAGGAGAAGGAGAGGACAAGGAGAGAGGGGAATAGGCAGCACAAATCAAAAGATAGCTATCAAAAGAGAGAAAGACTGAAAGAAGGAACGAAAAAGTGGAGGAAGGAAAGACCAGAAAAATGAGGCAATTAAAATAAATTATAAAAGCATCTGCCACCACGCTGAGAACTGTGCATGCCAACTGTGGGACATAAGGTCTCCTCACTCACTGCACAGTGAAGCCTCATGCAAGCCAGACTCCCCATGGGCACTTGGGTCTGCTGGCTGCCACCCTGCAGTCATGCCCCTCATCTCTGGTAACAAGGATCCCGTGGCTGGCTTGTCACTTGGCTCCCTTGGTGAAAAAAAGCCAGCCCCCGGCAAGCCTCCCTGCACTACTCACTGCAGCGCCCCAGCTCCCAGCCCTGCTTTGGGGGCTACCACAATGCCTCCCCAAGGATCCTCTCCCTGTAGCCCTGCCAGGTATGCTTCAGCCAGGGCAGGGAGGAGGTGCAAGGCACACATGGACAGGTGATGGCAGATGGGAACAGTGAACAGTGATCCAGGGCTGAATATTAGCAAGGGACTTGCTGCGAAACCAATATCATGACCAGCAGGAGACAGCACTACTGAGATGAAAGTTGCAGTGGCCAATTGACACTAAAGCCCTGATGACTGCCGGATACAGGCTGGGGTGTTCAAAGGAGGCGTTATGGAGTTGTGACCCAAAACCTTCCCGCACCTTGATGGTTGTGTGCCCAAAATTTGCCAGGGCAGCACTTGTCCTGTAAACCTCTTCCACATCCTCTGCCCGCTCCGGGCAGGGCCTTCCTAAAGCTCAGCACCCATCTCAGCACCCACCCCTCCTGGCTCCTGTACTTGTGACAGGCAAAACCCAGCCTCACAGTGACATCTAGTGAGGAGAACCCTTGTGGCACCACATACCCACGCCAGAAATGGTAGCCTGGCCTCCTCTCCCGCTGAGGTTTGTTCCCCCAGACTTCAGAAGACAGAGGCAGAGCAGGACATGTGGACCCGGAGGAGAAGGCAGCCTGGCCCAGGGGGACTCGTGTGGTGAGCATATGGGTGCCTGGTACCCAGCACCTCCAGGGCTGTCCCTGCACCCTGGGAGAGTGGAGGTCCCTCAAGCACACGCCAGTGGATTTTCAGTGTTTTCTAAAAGAGTGTATTCTACACTCTGCTGAGGAGAGCTTGATGGAAAGAGAGAGAAAGACAAGAGAGGAGAGAGGCAGCTGTGCAATTTAGAGGGACTCAACTGCTGGGAGTCAAGAACAAATGGTAAAAGGGCAGATTGAACTGTCACACTCCCACAGCCTCAGAAATTGCAGATCCTGGTTGGAGAACCAAGGGCTACAAAGAAAGACAGGAGTCAAGGGAACAGGGAATAAGACAAGGAAATACAAAATACAACTATTAGAGAAAAAAGAGAGAACAGGAAAGAAAGGGGGGAAAAAAAGGGAGGGGGGAAAAATAACAAAAGCAGAGTGCAAGGAGAGAGGTCTGACACCACACTTACAAAGGCGGCATGCCAGCCACAGGACAGAACATCTCCTTGATCTGGGAAAGCCTCACATGCTACTCTGTGGGGGTCTGAACAATCCGGAAAAAAAAAATCCCACAAATTAGGAAACCACAAAGTGTGCACTGTGGCAATAAGCATCCAGCCTTCCTGCTGCTTGTAGCTAAATCCATGGTGCTGCCTTGCTCTCAACTTCCACATCAAAAACAACTAAGGAGGGGATCGGTCGATCTGACCCACTCCCGATGCATGCTGGTGGCCTGGCTGTCCCCTGCCCTGCAACACCTTCACGGTCCTGTCCCTCCTCCATTTCCCCATTTTTCAAATGGCTCACTCCCAAGCTTGAAGGGACTAGGGAACAGAAGTGCACACAACACACCTTTAGCCACCAAACCCAGGGACATGACACACGTTCAGCCGTGGGACGACTGGACCAGTGCCAGCACAGGATGGAGCAGGCAGGAGCCACAGCAGCAGGCAATGCTGTCCCCAGCTCCACCAGCTCTGCTCTCCACCGAGCAGCAGAGACATCCACTAACAAGGCCTGCCTGGCTGTCTCCAAACCCTTAATGGTTGGTGACAAGCATAACTAGCTAAACTTTGCTGCATCCAGAGCCAGTTCTGTGGCTTGTAAACATTTTAGGGCCAGGGAACAGAGCCCTCCACCTCTTCATCACTGCTTTGAAAGCAGCCATGTTCAACAACATCTGACATTTCCCAATTTCACATCTGCACAGCATGAGGGTACTTAAGCTCTCAGCTCTAATACAGCCTCTTCTCTGTGTATTTCCAAGCTCTTTACATCACAAATCACTATTTCCACTGTAATCAGGATAAAATACATTCTTCTTGGAAGAAATGAGACTTTATTTCATCAAAGGCTACAATATTTCCAGAACTGAGAACCACCATGGCCTCTTTACAAATCCCTCTAAGAAGTGAAAGAATGTTATACTCAGAACCTCGTCTCAAAATCCCTGTGTCAATTTCTGTCCATTTTCTGTGTCTTCATCAGGGGAATATTTTTAGGTGTGAATTTCTCAGATTCTGGCATGGAACACTCCTAGTTCTGACTAAAACACAGAAGAAAGCTATGAAGGGCAAATCAAACAACAGAAGGGAGGAATAAAGAGTTAAGCTGAAAGCCAAAGGTGAAACAAAAGAAGAAGGTCAAGTGTCAGACCAGGGAGGCCAGTCTGCAGTTGAAAAAGGACAGACCAAGTCTCGAAGCACAAAAAGAAAAGGAAAAGATAGGCTGAAATCCAGAGGGAAGAGACGGAAAAAAACTAAAGTCAACATGTAACAGTCCAGCTGGTTGAAGCTGATTTGAAAGGAAAACAAAGCTCCTGGTAAGCTTGGAGGCTCGGCCGCTGGTAATTGAGGTGTAAGTCTCACCAAGCCCATCACTAATCATAAGCTTCCAAAGTAACAAGGGAAGATGTGCTGAAAGATTCTTCACAGGCTTCCACCAAATGGCTTGTAACTCCCGGAAGCCGTGCTGATCCAGCACTGCCAGTGAAACAAAACCACATATATTAACAAGTCAGATCCCCAAAAGCAAGATATGGGCCCAAAGCTCTCAAGTTTTTCAGTGATCTCCAGAGTACACATGTGGCAGCTGGTATTGTCCATGCTTTGCTTGCCTTCCTACAACACATTTCATTCAGCCTGACAATGCATAAATCCAACCTGTACTCATCCAATCCCTGTATCAGTCCTGCCTTTGCCTCCTTGCTCTTTCTGCCACCTGTTCTCCAGCATTTATCAGTTCATGGTCCACAGCTCCTCTACATTTTGTTCACTCAGGCCCATCCCTGTTCCTCTAAAGGATCTTTATCCTCTTTTCACAGGTTTTTAGGAAAAAGGAAAAGCAACTACAACAGGATACCTTTTGGCCATCTAGACTGGAGGAAAGAGTGGCAGTAAGTTCTGCCACCTTCTCCCAGAGCCGCTGCTGCAGGAATAAAGTAGGTGGGGAGGGCAGGAGGAAGACCCAGAAACCATCTCCATGGCCCACAGAAAGAATAGGAAAAAGTCAAACACTCTGAACCCTGGGATCCTTCTACTACTTCCTCCCTCTCCTGACATTTTAAGGTAGTGGTGGGAAACAGAGAGGGAAATAATTCCCCTCCAGCTGCAGACCCATTTGCCTGCTCCACTCTAGGAAGCAGGCAGGAGCAGCAGATGCTCATCTAAAGAGATTTTTTTCCTTCCAAGAAACATGGCAAGTATGAGCATACTGGAAGTTCAGGTATTTCTGTGAGTCTGAATGTAAAACCCCATTATTTCTGACCACAAAAAGCTTGTGACACCAACTCTACATTATATGCAAAACCTTAGTAGCAAAGTTCTCTCTTCTGGTATTGTAGCCATGACAAAGGACTTGTTTCACTTTTTCACAAATATAACATTTATGTTCTTAAAAATATTACCTCTCTCTACAAAGTGGGCTCTTACAGCTTCAGCAAAGATACTGATGCTTGCTCTCTTCCCATTTGGAAACAAAAAACAGCAGGTGGAGAACATGGATATGTTTTGGGCTAAACCTCCACATTGTCATTCAGGAGATCTAGTTTGAGCAATCATCATGTCTCAGCTCCTTTGCAAGTTGCTTAATCTTTGTGCCTCCTTGTCTCATCTGTATAGGAAGAAAACAACTCTTGTCTCGTTCAGGGGCAGAGTTCATTTCTTACTACAGTATCTAGTGTGGTGGGAAGGCAATTTAATCCCAAATTGTGCCAACATTATCTGCAGAATCTGTGCAAGGCAGAGCTAGCTTCTTGGTGACCTGGAACAGTCTGAAAAGTGCACGGAAGAAGCAGGTATCTGCACTTGGTAAAAAAAAAAATCAAAAATACTTTCTGTCAGTCTAAAGAACTAGACACTTATCCATGCAAGGCTATGAATCAGGGCATTGTCCGGCCCTTGTTCAAATTCAGTAGGCCAGAAAGTCAAATCATTTTTCAAAGGCATGTCACACAGTTAAAGGACAAAGGTTCCTATGTACTTGAGGTACGGGGTGGGCAGTGATCCGTGGTTCTTTGTACGAACAGTGACCACAATACAAACTGCTTGAAGTTGGCAAACACAGTTAAATAATGACAGCAGCTTTGAATACTACTGTTCAAGAGAAAACACAGAATATGGGATGTGGCGAAACTGGACAGCTGTCTAAAGCAAAGCACATTCCATCATCCACATGTGAAGAAACACACACAGAGGTGAAAATCTACTGTAAATCAGCTTGAAAATTGGTCTGATTCATTTTGGAAGAGAAAATACAGATATATGTGTCAGTGTGGAGAATACAAAGTGTTCAAACACCAGAATCCCATTTCCCAAAATCATAAGACCATTTTTTAAAAAGCCCTAAACCAAATAAATGCTTGTGATTGTTGTATTTTAATACTCCCCTCAGCTTCTGTTTTCTAACATTCTTCACAATATGCCTTCAGACCAAGTCTCCTACGTAATCCCCTGAATCCAGAAGCTGGAACATAAAGTAAGAGCAAATAAACAGCTATTATGAACTGCCACAGACAGCAATATGATTAACCATTAATAACATTAACATTTCTGTTAGCACATAGTACAGAATGATAAGGTGGAATAGGCCAAATGTATGATAATCTCAGACATCTTCCAAAGTCTAGAATAAAAGGGAGAAGAATACTTACTCAAGATGAACCAGAAATTTTATCAACCACTCTCCATCATCTTTGGCAAGTCATGGGAATCAGGGGAGGTGCCTGAGGACTGGAGGAAAGCGAATGTCACTCCAGTCTTCAAAAAGGGCAAGAAGGAGGACCCGGGTAACTATAGACCGGTCAGCCTCACCTCCATCCCTGGAAAAGTGATGGAACAACTTATTCTTGATGTTCTCTCTAGGCATATCAGGGATAAGAAGGTCATTAGAGACAGTCAACATGNTTGTAGCCATGACAAAGGACTTGTTTCACTTTTTCACAAATATAACATTTATGTTCTTAAAAATATTACCTCTCTCTACAAAGTGGGCTCTTACAGCTTCAGCAAAGATACTGATGCTTGCTCTCTTCCCATTTGGAAACAAAAAACAGCAGGTGGAGAACATGGATATGTTTTGGGCTAAACCTCCACATTGTCATTCAGGAGATCTAGTTTGAGCAATCATCATGTCTCAGCTCCTTTGCAAGTTGCTTAATCTTTGTGCCTCCTTGTCTCATCTGTATAGGAAGAAAACAACTCTTGTCTCGTTCAGGGGCAGAGTTCATTTCTTACTACAGTATCTAGTGTGGTGGGAAGGCAATTTAATCCCAAATTGTGCCAACATTATCTGCAGAATCTGTGCAAGGCAGAGCTAGCTTCTTGGTGACCTGGAACAGTCTGAAAAGTGCACGGAAGAAGCAGGTATCTGCACTTGGTAAAAAAAAAAATCAAAAATACTTTCTGTCAGTCTAAAGAACTAGACACTTATCCATGCAAGGCTATGAATCAGGGCATTGTCCGGCCCTTGTTCAAATTCAGTAGGCCAGAAAGTCAAATCATTTTTCAAAGGCATGTCACACAGTTAAAGGACAAAGGTTCCTATGTACTTGAGGTACGGGGTGGGCAGTGATCCGTGGTTCTTTGTACGAACAGTGACCACAATACAAACTGCTTGAAGTTGGCAAACACAGTTAAATAATGACAGCAGCTTTGAATACTACTGTTCAAGAGAAAACACAGAATATGGGATGTGGCGAAACTGGACAGCTGTCTAAAGCAAAGCACATTCCATCATCCACATGTGAAGAAACACACACAGAGGTGAAAATCTACTGTAAATCAGCTTGAAAATTGGTCTGATTCATTTTGGAAGAGAAAATACAGATATATGTGTCAGTGTGGAGAATACAAAGTGTTCAAACACCAGAATTCCATTTCCCAAAATCATAAGACCATTTTTTAAAAAGCCCTAAACCAAATAAATGCTTGTGATTGTTGTATTTTAATACTCCCCTCAGCTTCTGTTTTCTAACATTCTTCACAATATGCCTTCAGACCAAGTCTCCTACGTAATCCCCTGAATCCAGAAGCTGGAACATAAAGTAAGAGCAAATAAACAGCTATTATGAACTGCCACAGACAGCAATATGATTGACCATTAATAACATTAACATTTCTGTTAGCACATAGTACAGAATGATAAGGTGGAATAGGCCAAATGATTGATAATCTCAGACATCTTCCAAAGTCTAGAATAAAAGGGAGAAGAATACTTACTTCAGATGAACCAGAAACTTTATCAACATATTCAAACAGGGAAAATTTCAATTTTTCAATGCCATAAGAAATAAAGCAGAAAGTGAACTGATAACGTTCACATATAGAAGTTACTTAAAACATAAACTGATCTGTATGCTGGGGTATTTATAACTGAAAAGCCAGCTAGCTCATGTGCACCCACTGAGGCATGAGATTTAAAGAAAGCTATAAAACATGAACATTAGCAGCAGAAAGCT
Organism: Syrrhaptes paradoxus; assembly: GCA_013400615.1. Taxonomy (NCBI): domain Eukaryota; kingdom Metazoa; phylum Chordata; class Aves; order Pterocliformes; family Pteroclidae; genus Syrrhaptes; species Syrrhaptes paradoxus. The sequence continues at coordinate 276,787 of VZTO01018847.1, forward strand.
TTTGAAGATAGCTTAACTCTCAGAAACAAAGACGTTCTCAATCAGAAATGCAGCGCCTGTGGTTTTTGCCATCCAAAGTTAGATTATTCAGGGTCTAAGACAGTGATTTGTTATACATGTAAATGAACACTATTTGACATTCATTCTGTCCCCAAAGCGCTTCAAAGCGCTAACTGCACTGATTTTTGAGGGATTACAAAGTGATGAAGTTTTCTTGGATGAAATTTTAATCTGAACAGAGGCCTTAAAACAGTACAATGAAATACTGACTTTTTTTTTTTTTACTAACATAGACACAAAGTCTCCTAACATAAAATTTTTAACAGTACATATTAGTCCAGAAAAAGCTATTTTTGTAGGGGCTGCTCAGCTGCTTTCAACAGTGACTCAGGTAAAAGACAGTGGTAGTTAAATGTATATATCATGATGAAATAAGGAGCACATCACCACTGTGAGAGTGATAAAGCCATGGAAGCTCCTACAAAGAGAAATACAGCATTTTATATGCTGTGCTCAGGATAAAGCAGATTTATCTAGTCAACTTAATCTAAATTCACCAGAGGATATTTTACAGTTTATGACATGTAGGAGAGATTATGCGATCCAAACGCCAGATTCTACATATATACAGGTTTAACGGAACACATAATACACAGGCAAAATACAGGTCATATTAAGAGATGATCGTACATTCCTAATATAAGTCAATAAACTGATCTTGTTTAGCACTGCAGGGAAAAGATGTAAGCGTAATACACAATTAAAGATGAAGAGCAAGGGAAGACTCTGCAGCTGTGTCTACAGGAGTGTGACATTCGCTGTACCAAAGTCACCCGGACAGAGACATGACAGACGCTATTATCACTGAGTCCGGCACGACCGAGCACTGATGCAGCCAGACGCAGTTCAGAGAAACATTAATGATCATGCCCTGAGAAAAGCTGCCAGATCCTGTTAAAAGAAGCTGAAGAAATATAATGTTTTACTAATAGGTACATGATTTCACAAAGTGTTAAAAAATCCATGGCCCATGTTAGACTGCGATTTTTGGCAATAAATGCAAACCTGGGGAATACATCACCCCACAAAGTGCACATCCATGTAGCTTCTTGGTGCACTGACTACCTCCAAGAGCCTGACCAGACTCTGAGTCAGGAGACTGTGAACACAGTTAGAGTGCCTTGCCTTCCCTCTTCAGCAAAGTGACCCCTCTGGGCTCATTAAATTTTATTCTGCAGGTAATTACTGACTAAAATCATAGCAAGTCTGCACTCAACCTTGCTGGTCAAAGGAGGTGTTGCCTGTATTACAGTTTCTTGTTACTGAAGGTATTTAATAAGGAGGGAGTCAGATTTTCTGAGGGACCTACATAACTGAGAGCTTTATTAATTGGCACAACAGAAACAGAAATGGGATAGTATTGGTAATGGTTTACTTTTGAGGTAGAAAAGGGCATTTATTTTCCATCAACAGGATAATAAATCAGTGCAGCTTGTACCACACTAATTTCTTAAACATTGCGGTGTTGGTAAAGAAGATGCTTTTTCATTAAGTGCCTTCATAACACATTTATGAGGTTACACTGTTTTGACACTAAGTGTGGGTAACAACGTATTAGGTGATCCTAATAAAGTTAAATGATGCAAAGGTAGTGTTTAAACAGTAGAATAAGCTATCTTGAATATACTACACAATATGTAACCACGAACAGCTTACAAAGAACCTGTAAATTGTATCTTAGAGGCTAAAAGGGTGTTTGACTGATGAGGTATTTTTGGAAACACTTTCCCCATGGTAAGATCACTGGCAGCTATCATTTATCTCACTCTCACCAAGATAAAGATACTCTGAGTATACAAGCAATAACAAATCTTCTGCTGACTAGAATGCTCTCTAGTGCTCTCCTCGATTTCAGCAATAGGCTATTAACTCATTGCTTTTTCAGCTTCTCCTTTGCAAAACTACAATAACCCCCTCATACCTTTGTTACCTTTCACACAACTGGAGGGACAAACCTAGCAGGGAACCAAAAGCTCAAGCAAGCTCTGTCTTCCATTTGCTACTAACAGAAAAGAAGAAAATGAGAAGTGCTCTGTGTTACACACCCAGTGACTGACCCTCTGAATCAATAAAAAATTTTTTCTCATTACTGTAAAAGGAAAATTAAGAATGAGAAGTGACGTGCTGAACAAGCACTAAATGGTTAACATTCCTTAGCCCTGAAGCCAGGAATGAGCACCAAGTCGGTCCTGTCCAGAAAAAAACATTATTACCACCAGCAGACACTGACACAGGATGCCGGGAACCATCCAGGAAGGGATTCAGAAGAGAATGAACAATAAAAAGACATGAATTGAAGTGACATCTGCAGAGGCTGGAGAACAATTTCCACAGAATGAATGTCTTTTCATGAACCAAGGTTTAACTGTCCCCGCTACAGATGATTACTATGAGAAACACGCAGAGCTGTTTCTATTGCTTTCTCCCTTGCAGGACATGCCTGAGGGACAATAAACCTCCCCCCTTCTTCTCCAGTGTCATCTTGTTACAGCCAGCATTGGCTATAATTGAATAAGCTTTATTCAGATGATAGCTAAATTTAGCAGATATTAGCATCAAGTCTCTAGAGGGCAAAAACAGGGGATGAAAGCCTTAAATAAATAGACTAAGTAATAGTGAATAATAGATGGAATTTATGGCAGAGTGAACCTCTGCGCCTGAGTCTGGCATGGTTAAATTTGGATTTTGGGGCCTTGCCGAGACAAAACATGACATTGCTGCTAGGCGCCGCCTTTCCTCCTGGCCTCTTATTGGTATCCCTGTGATGGCAGGGCCCCTGGAGCCCTGGCCCCACCGCAGTGGCTCCATGAGGGTGTAACAGAGAGAGACTGCGGGCCACCCGTCTGACCACACACTGCAGAGGTGGGAGAAAGGGGTGATAATAAAGGGACACCAGCAAAAACACGGAGAACTCGCTGTGGGCGACGCCAGCTCAGGACAGCTCCTAGATAATCTCCACGCAACATGGCGCCACAACATGGCGTCACAGCCCTTCCCGCCCACCCTCGCCTCCGCTCCCGCTGCGCATGCGCGCCAGGCCCGCGCACGGCGCCGGATGTGTTGCGCTATGAGGGCGGAAGTGGTGTCACGCGCGGGCGGAAGTGTGGCGCCGAGGCGGGAGTTGCTCACCTGCAGGGGGGCGTGTGGTCATGTCGGCCTCCCTGCTGCGGCGCGGCCTGGAGCTGCTGGAGACACCGGGTGGGCCCGCGGGGACCGGAGGAGGGGGGCGGCGGGGAGACGGTTATTCCCGGCGTGCGGCTTAAGTAACCCCGTCCTTCTTCCCGCTCCAGGCCGGGGAAAGGCCCCGCTAGGATTCCAGCTGGGGCGGGACGGCGCCAGGCCGGCGGGAGCAGCGAGGCGGAGGAAAAGGGCGCCGGAGCCCGGCAGGACCAAGGCCACGGTCAAGGGCAGAGTCGTGAAGTCGGCGATAGGTGAGTCCCATCCCGCTGCCGGGGGGAGGGAGAAGCAGCTTTGCCGCCCTCCGCCGCCCTCGCACCGGGTCCCCTTGTGGTGTCTCGCGGCTCCCTCCCGGTCGCTTGTCTCCATTCCTTCCCGTCCTCCTGGGTGCCCCTCTGGTGTCCCCCACTTAAACACAGCCTGATCTGTGGAAGCACCCCCATCTCTGACCTTAGCGGTGTCTCTTTCTCCCGAGACCTTGCTGGTCCCGCTGTGTCTCTCCTCGCGTGCTGCCTGGATGAGCGGCTGATGTGTTTTGTCTCATTCTGCCCTGCCCTAGAGGAGTATCACAAGAAGAAGGCCGTGAATCACTTGAGAGCAAACCTACAGTACATGCTGAAGGGACGATTTGTTGCAAACAAAGCCATCACAGAACAAGTAAGACTGTCACTTCTTTCTCTGGGGGTCTGCTTCTGCTGAGGAACACAGGTGAATGGGAATCATCCCCAGGTCTTTCAGCTTGGATCCTGTGCAAAGGAGTCAAGTTTCTGTCTGCAAGTGGCCTTGAGTAATTTCTGTGTGCACTGGCAAAACAACTTAATAAGCTTTAAACTCTTGTTGATATTTTGCCCCCCTATGATGTTCTTTGATACTAGTTAAAATGTACTGACAGCTCTTCACTTTTCTTAGTTATCAAATATATTTCATAGCTTCAGCTGGCAAAGAAGCCCTGGTTCAGACTTTCTCCTTACTGTCGATTGAACTGACCCTCTGTGTAGCTGGAGGCTGTTTAGCAAGGAACCAGATGTGCTGCTGGCTCATGCAATAGGAATTTCATAGGATCTTGAATAATGTTTCTCATAACTTGGAGAATTTAACCAGTGGTCTTCCCCAGAAGGTAGCCCTACGCCAGGTTTTGAAGAGGAGAATAGCTGACACTGCTAGAATATTAGGCTTGTTTTATGAGATACAGGATGTTAACTTACATGAACAAACCAAGTGGTTTAGACCAGTGTTTCTTAGGCTGGAGATTGTGAAAGGAGGTGGCGATGTATTAGAAAATGCTGAGGGAATTCCACCAACTTGCTAAGTTTTCAAGTTGTCTCATGGAGAAACAGGATAAAAGAAGGTCACAGTTTTAGAAAGGTTTGAACTGAAATCAGTGTTTCTATATCTGTGACAGTTACCAGAGTGTACTTTTCATATTTGACTCCAAATACTACATTGGTATTTGCTGTTGTCCTGGTGATCCCGGTTAACATTGGTGATTGCCTCTCACTTTTCTTTGGAAGCATTCCAGGATATAGCAGGGCACTAGTAGAATAGCAGGGATGCTGCGGGTGAACTTCAAATTAATCACTGTTCTGTGTTTTGGTCTGAATAAGAATTACTTTTGTTTTTTCTTTTTTTTTATTATCTGAAGGTTCTTGCTCAGAACAGAGGCAGGAAGTCCAAAGATCAGCCTCCGAAGAAGGTAGCAAAGAAGAAGCCCGAGGGCACAGTCTTTACTGAGGAAGATTTCCGTAAATTTGAGAGAGAATACTTTGGGAGACCATAAGCAACATGACGGAGATTCTCGCAGCTCCAGTCTTTCTTCAGCTGAGCACTCAGCATGCAGGACTGGCCATTTCCTCGGCATGTTTGAGATGGGATATACCAGATGTGCCTCTGGCAGCAAGTGCTTTGATGTCACACTTGCAGAGCAGCTCTGCAGCTGTGCAGAACTTGTTACTGGCCAGCTAGAGCCATGGAGGTTCTCTTGGCTCTGAGATGCATTGTCTTTATAATTATCTCTCTCCAGCCAGTATATCTTGCATTCTTAATGTAGAAGGGTGAATCAAGCCAAATATAAATCTTGTTCCCCTTCCTCAGGATGTAAGGCTTCTGCTACCTGTGTTATTTGGCAGGGAGCATTTAAAGTACTGTATCTGAATGGAGAAGTGTTCTGGACCAGCAGGAATAAATCATCGTAAGGGAAGGATGCTTTGAAAAGACTGTTAGACCTGAGTAGTAGCCTTGCAGTTTCTGTTCTTATGACAGCCTCTGTCAGGTTTTTCAGTCACTGCAAAAACTTTGTATATGTCATAATTGTTGCAGACACTGCCTATCTTTGCCTTTGTAATAGTGATTGTTATGACAGGTTACAACTGATGAATACAAACCATGTCACTGTTCTGATCCAAGCATCCCTCTCTTCAGGATGACTCAGTTGTGTGAATGGCCTCTCTCACTGATTCATGTTGACGCATGTGTTTAATCTGACATGCTCAGGCCTTCAATGAGTGCAGGTCAGAACGGAGATGATGTTGCCTGCTCCCTGTGTCCCCTCTCCAAGGAAGGGCTTTTACGCAGAGAAAGTTGTCCTTTGGATGCTCGTACCTGAGCCTCCCACGGGGCTTCTAGCAACGCCAGGAGGGCACCGCTGCTGGGCACTGACAGCTCCTGCAGCCAGAGGGTTCGTGGCACCGATGTTAGTCTTGGCATGAAGTTAAAAATCTTCTGAGCCAGAGGTTGTGGTGCTGGGTGAAGGGCAATTTTTTTCTATTAGATTACTGCTGCAACAAAAAGAAGGCCCAGCAGGTGGAAGTGTTGTTCCAGCCCCTCTTCCTTGCTAAATCATTGTAAATATGCTGCTAAGGAGCTCCTGCCACTGCCCTTTCCCGCCCTTTACCTGCGAAGATGGGAAGTCTATTCCCTTTGGAAAGGAAGAGGCAAGGAGAAGGACTAATGGCGAGCTTTGGTTAGACCTGGTTTGATTACAAGGGGTTTGGCTGACCTGAGCGGCAGCTGCTTAGATGTCAGCACTGGAGGGAATTTGGTATCCTTTCCCTGCCCTCTGATTATAATTCTTGGTGCCGCCCCCTTAAGTCTGTACGTCCTCTGTGTTCTTTCCCTCTTCTGCACGGGAGGGAAGGTCACCCTGATGTACAAGGTCCAGACAGGAGAGACAGTGAACATACTGAAGTCCATGTACTGTAAATTGTGTAATAGCATGTGGGAGGGGATTTCTTGTAATAGGATCAAGTTTGACTATCTGCAGACAAAAGTGGTAAATACAGAACAGTTCAAAGACCAATTCCCTTCTTTTTCAGTTTGTTCTTACTCTCAAAGTGAAAAAAGATGTGTAAAAAAAAAAAAAAAAAAAGAGAATGCAACTTAAAAGAATGGAAACACTATTATTTTTAAAAATAGTTGAGAAATAGGAGTGCAGCGTGTCTCCCTAAAACCTCTGCACTCTGTGCCAGCTGCAGTGTGCATGAGCTGATGTAACACACACAGGTCTCTCTGAAGCTGTCATGGAGACAACTAACAGTGTCAGAAAGCTGGCTGTGCCACAACTTGACTTTTGAAAGCAGTAGATTTCTGGGGTGTTACTTTGTTGCAAGCCCTCATCCTCAGTATTTGGCAGTTCCTTTGACCTTAAATGTGTCCTTCATGTCACCCCTTGTGCCTTCCCTACCAGTTCCTCCTACACTCAGGCGTCTTACAGCTCCTGGGCCCTTCTGCAGGCTGAGGAAAGCAAACCCAACCTTTGTCGCTCCAGAAAGGAGCACTAAGGTAATGTGGTTTGTTCTCTTTGTACAAAACAGGGCTTGTTTGCTTGCAAATGTAAGCGATCAGGAAAGCTCTTCTTTCAAAGTTAATGAGGAATTTTAAAGTGGGGCCCAGAGCAGTTTTCCCCAAGGATAACACTCCCCTGATCTGTGGAGTTTTAAGGTGGGATGGGAGCTTTTGTTATTGGCTGGAAAGACTGTTGGGGCCAAAACAAGTAATCAACATACTTCTTGTGGCCGTATGCCATGAAGTGTTGTTGAAGAGGGTAAAGGTACCTGACAGACTGGATCTTGCCATCTGAAACCAAAGTTGGTTGTACATCTAACAATATCCTTAAATAAATTAAACTTTATCTTGCGAGAGGAAAGAAAACCAAGTGAACAGGTGGCTCTAGATAAACCATCTTTCACAAGGGCAAACATCTGACACGTTCTAGCTTCGATTTTCCACCTCTCTAGCAGAGCTGGAGCTCCTATGATAGAGTAGCAGTGCCACCTGCGCACGGGGTAGATAAGGACAGGACTTGGCCCCTGAGGGGAATGTCTTCAAACTAGAGGGGTAAATAGGTACCAGCCGGTTGCATGTCCCTGGTGGTGAGCTAAAGCTGAGCATCTTCTGACACTCTCAGCTGTCTATGTTACGGTTTAGTCATGCCTAGAGCATGCCAGCTCCTCCATGTGCTGGCACCCCAGGGAAGTGGCTATCTTAGGTCAACTGGTGCCCTCTCTCTGTTCCTTGCAGACAGATTTTGCTGCCCCACAAAAGAAAGAAGAGGGTGCCAGGGAAGGAGTAGCTGCCATAGTTCCTTTTCCTACTTGGTTTCCAACCTCCGGTTCCCACGCTAGAAGCTAACATACTGCAGCCCACAACTCTCGGACCTGCCGGATGGCATTTCTCTCCTGCGCAGCTGTGAGTGGCAGTGCAGGGAGGTGTCCCATGGCTGCGGGGCGAGGGCTGCGTGCTGGCTGAGCTCATCGGGCTGCTGGCTCTCTTCCCAGCTCTGCGACACCAGCTGAGCATCCTGCAGCAGAAAATAGCGGTAGCTGAGCTAGGGAAGGAGGAGGAGGATGCCATCTTACAGTGCATCCCCACCCACACGCAGCAGGGAGTCAGAATGGGAGGCAGCAGCAGCAGCGACTTTAATATAAATGCAAATAAAAGCTCTGGAGTGTTAGTAATGTGGTAGAACCTTTCCAAGGAAACAGTTTAAAGGAGGCAGAACGTTTCCCAGATGCTCAGTGTTGAGCTAGCTCGTTGTGAATAAGATTCATCAAGCCGGTTAATGGCCTGTTGCTCCCTCTGTTACATGAATGGAAAGCACACAGGAAAATTTGGATGGGTACAAGCTAATGTAAGCCGATACAGCCTCTGCTGTCTCAGCAAGTCTTTACTTCTTTAGTGTAGAAAGCAACAACAGGTAATATCAGCATTATTTGTGTATGGGGAGGGGAGAGAACTGCAAATGTAAACCAAGAAAACAAGTTTGCTCAGGACTAACCAACTTCTTGCCTCTGAAATGGCTTAGCAGTAACAAACGTCACTGCCGATGAACAAAGACAGGCTGCAAAACTTGCTCAGGCAAACAAGACTTGAAATGCTGAAAAAGCTGTGGGGAAAAACCAGGTGAGGGGGTCGTAAAAAAACTTTGGGAATCCCCTCTCTGGTTTCTTTTTCATGACTGACTTCCATTTTTAGTCTTGCTGATGACTAACACAGCATCAGCACCTACAACTCCAACAGGATCCTGAACACCTTGGGTAAAGGACTGGTTATTGTAGAAGGACTGCACTGTAGCAGCGCCCTGAATAGCTCAAAAAATAAAAGTTCGAGCAAAAGGAAGTTTCTCATTTTGAGACGAGAAGACCCATCAATTCAATTAAAAGCGAGGTGTGTAAAAGAAGGCAGGCTGCCTAATGCCTGCTTACAGCTCAAAACGTGGAACTCCAGCCAAGCCTGGCTGAAGGGTTAGTAGGTTTGAGATGGATTAAAGGTTTGCATGTCTATCCATAGTTGTATTAAATAGGATTAACAGCACCAACCACTAGCTGGTGGGGGCAGGGGGAATAAGCATGAAGGTTGCTCTGCAGCTGTCTACAGGGTTACATGCACCTTTTTCTGAACTAATTATCTGTTGGCAGGGCTAACCATTAATCTAGCCAAGCTGGCCTGTCCTGAGCTTCTCCGTTTGCATGCCAACAAGCTGGGTTATCTCCTTTAATGGGAGGCAAAGACTCTCTCTGACCATCCACACACTGCAATGGAGATGCAGAGGAGTTACAGAACTAGAAGATTCTCTGCCCTATATAAATTAAGCTGACGCGTCTGCTGCACTTGGGACTCGCTCCCTGCCATTTTTTAAAAGGGTGTGTAAAAGAGAGGAGAAGAGCAGCTGCAGGAGAAATGAGAGGCGGCTAGCCATTACTTGGAGAACACACGCCTATGTAATAGGGAAATTGGAGCTTGTGGGTAGCACTGGCTTTGTTCAGTGGCCTGTGACGCTGCATGAGTGCACGGAAAATAATGCAAAGACAGCACACCTGGGACACCTGAGCAGCCAAAATAGTATTGCCTGGGTCGGGGGACCAAACTCCTCCAATAATTCACAAGACCCAACTAAACATCTTGAAGTATTTCAACGGGAAGGTCAGCAAAGATGAGATGGTTTTTTTGGCCCAGCAAGGGATGTTCATGATAAGACCCCAAGACTGTCTTTGTACTGGAAATGAAGTGCAGCAGTGTATGTGCTGGGCTGCACGGCAAGGCTGTGAATACATCAGGAGAACAGGAAGCCAGGAGGCAGTTCTTCTCCAGAAGCTACTTGAACAGTATTAAGAAAATATTAGTATACACAAAATGGAAATTATGCATATAGGAAGGACAATATAGATCTTGTTGTTTCTGAAGGCCTAACCCTATGGAAAGATAAAGAAAACTGGTGTTATTCTGACTTAAAATGTATAGATTTCCCACCCTGACAAAAGGCTTTCTGAATTAGAAACAAGTTTAGTGAGAAGGCAGCTGGTTATACAGCAGTGAGGGTTGAGAAAGCAATGGACATCTCAAAACCAAGAAAGCATATGGATATGCCAAGAACAGAAGCTGAACCATACCTAAAAGAAAGGTGAGGCAATACTTAAGGAGGCTGTGGGAAATGCAGGCGAGAGAAGGAGCGTATTTTTTTCAAGAGACATGTGACTCCTCTCTGGAGATAACATATGTGGCTTTGGGTCTGGGGGAGAGGGGGCTGTGACCGGACTACCATTGCGTAAAATTGTTTCGATCAGAATAACCCACATTTTCTTTCTACCAGTCCATCTCTGTGCTGCTGAGGGAGCATTCATTTCTCAAAGGACAGCCTGTCCTTGCAGCTATTTCTGGGCTTTCTGCCAGGGCAAAAGCTATTTGGAAGATTTTATCGTCATTCTTTCTTCATTCTCCAGAACTGCAGCTGGGGATTTATTTTTGTAAGCGCGTTGCAAAGGTGCATCTGGTTCTCCACACAGGCATGTGGAGAAGTTGCCAGTGGTGGTGGTTTCCTCTTCTCATTTGCAAAGAGAAGTGCAAGCACCTGGGTCTCTCTAAAGGCAAGGCAAAGAGGAAGGTAGTTATAAATAGCGTGATAACGGCAGAAACAAGCTCGTGAGAAGAGGCCGTATGTTGTCAGAGCAGCTTTGCAAGCAGTGAACAGCCAGGGGTTGTTTGGTTGTGTGGGGGAATACTGTACTCCAGTTTCCATGTAGTACAAAATCAGCTACAGGATCATCAGCCTGAGGGTCATGCACACTGTGTGCAAAGTCCACTTCGCTGCCCTTAATTCAGAGGAAAAATAACTGAGAGAGAAATCCCATCAGCCGTGCCAACTTCAGATTCAAATAGCTTTTATATAACGCAGATTGGGGGAATTCTGCTGTTTATATAATGTAGACCGGGGGAATTCTGCTGTTTCCAAGTATGCAGAAGAACCGGGCTCCTCCGGGGGTAGGTGAAGCCTGCATTTCAGGCACCACAATCTATTTCTGGACATGGTCTCATGCTGTATGCAAGTCACAAGGATTCGATTGAAGCACATTTGTTCTGAGAGGCTGTGAGAAAAAGACAGCTCCTGCCTTGTGCAAAATCTAAAATCACTCACCAGGCAAGAGGCTATCAGACTTTTTCTCCCAAGGGCTGGAGTTTTTTACATGATGGTGTCCTCAGTGTTCCTTGCCTCCTGCGGTAGGCTGGGCAAGCTGCTGGGCTGCAGAGCCAAATGGTGTGATGCTGGCTGCGCCTAACACAAGCCTGGAGGAAAATTCTAATTGAAAAACACAGAGGAAGAGTCAGCCCTAATCTCTAGCCAGTGTAAAATCTTAACTAAGTTACTAAGTATGGAAACACGGCGTCACTTCAGCAGGCGTTGCATAAGGTTGCCATATTGGCTGCTCCGCAAAGCTGCAAGCTAGGAGCTGCAGCAAGCACTGACGACACCAACCGCTCTTTAAGGACAGGTTTATGGATCTCCTGCAAGGAGTCCTATAAAACATACACACATGGATGCAGGGCAGAGAGCAAAGCAGCGTGGGTGCGTCATGCATTCCTCGTCTCCCATTCCAGCTCTGATCTTCCTTCCCTGGAGTGAGTGTAATTTGGTAAATTGGAGCTACATGCTCTCTGGAGGGCTGTAGAAACCAGAATCATGTATTTACTGGCCAGCACAGACACTGGCTCATCTGCCTGCTGAGCATGGACTCAAGGAAAAATTTATTTTAGTCAGATGTGGCTCACAGACAGCCCTGCCATGGCGGTGGGGGATAAATGTGCTGACAGTCTTTCCAGGCTTTCGGAAAGCCTCTGTGCAAAGGCTGCAAAATACACCTGCTGCCCTCGCAGCCCAGGCTGCTGTCAGGTTTAAGCAGAAGTTGCAAATGGCTCTAAGGGAAGTAGAGGTGTTTGCCCCATGGTTGGAAAGGAGGATCAGCTTGGGGAAGAGAGGAGGGTTTTGGCCTGCACAGAGAAGCCACTTGCTCATACACATATGCCAGTTACCATGTTTTCAGTGGCCCAGCAGAGACCACACACATTGTCAACTTGGGTGCAGATTTGACCCATCAATGGAAAGATCAATGGGCTTTCCTGCTTCCAATTATCCAGTCCCCAGCCTGGCAGGTCCAGCTGATCTGAAAGAAACCTATTAGGTTGCTCTTCCCAAAAGAGAACAGTCCCCTGTCCCTGCATGCAGTCACCAGTGAGCTCTGGAGAACAAAGCAGCACTTGGAGCAGGATCGCAGTGCGACTGACAGTTTGCAGTGCATCCCATTTATACTGTGCATCGTAGCCAGAGAGCTTGCCCAGGAGGTGAGGGATGGGGCAGATGATACTCCCATGAAGGTGAGGAGTCTGGGCTGAGACTACTCAAACAACAGGGAACTCAGTGTCTCATGAAACCAAAGGTGAGGGTTTCAGTTACCCACACCACTTTCAGTGTGGCATGAGCCCTAGCTCCTGACGGAGTTCTTTCACTGTAATTTAAATAGCATCCACGTCACCCAGGCACCAGCTGCAAGCACAGATGGGCCAAGTTACCACCGAGGGCCTGCCTGGCTCAGCCTTCCCTGCCAGCACGCTGCTGCCTGCAGCCAGCACTTACCGACTTCACGTGTCTGCAGGAGGAGCCTTCAGGCAGCGGGTGCCACAGGCCAGGCTGTTATCCCGTCACACAGCAGCTGATGGCTTGGCAATTAACAGGGCTAGAGGACCACAGCCCTAACTGGAGGACATGAGGAGCTTAAGTGTCAGAAACCAGGACCCGTGTGAGGCTGCAACTGGACAAATGATTTTCTGAAACCATTAGGGACCCTCTCCCTCCCAGTGCCAGCACTGACTGGAGCCCAGCACTGGCCAAGGCCGGTCCTGAAGCCACTGCACCACGTGTGCGTGCCAGCCAGGCTGTGATGTGCTGGTGCCTGAGCTGGGCAGCTTACTGGGTCGTGTCAGTGCAAGTGAGAAGGAATCTTAACTCCTCGGGGAAGGATGTGCATGTCCACATGCCAAAGCTGTCTCCAGCAGGCCAAGCAGGGATTAGGTGCTGCTAAACCTGCGTAGCAGTGGCCAAAAAAAGAACCCCACCCCCCCCAGAAAGTGATTAAAAATGGCATGTCCCAAATCCTGAAGCTTCTATTAGCAGACTACAGCTATGCTGGATGTGGAACTTCACTGACATTCAGAACCTCACAGAACTAGAACCAATCACAAAAAGAATTTCCTTGCATTGAGCGGCTAGCCTATAAATTTACACACTAATAAAGGGCACTAAAATCTAGAAGCAGAAACCACCCTGCTAGGCAGGCTTCTGCCTGTCATTTTTGTGCTCTACAGCATCACCATCACAGCAGGGTTGAGGGCTTTTTTCCCTGTGTTCCATCTTTTCTGCTGCCACGCTCCAGCAGCAGAGCGTTACCTCGCCTGCCACAGCCCTGCTGAGCAAGGCAAACCCCAGGAGCCAGGCTGCAGCTCAGTCAACAACCCCTCCCGGATTCCCCAGCACACACACACATGCTGCTCCAACATCAGCACCTTCACCAGCCCCAAGGCTGACACAGGAGCAGAGCTGAACTGGCTTTACCGACCAGCTCCTCTGCTTCAGCAGAAGCAAACCAAATTATGTTTACACCTTAAAATTTGACGCTCTGCAATGGCTTCCTGAATAAGCCTCCAAATCTTTCACACTTTAGTACACAAATCTTCTATCATTAAGAGCAACCCCACCCAGGTTTGCTGAAATTGAAACCAAACCCCTCCCACCATAGTCTTGTACCAATCTTCTGCCTTGGATCATCTAGTTCTATCTTCTGGACTCTCCAGGTTAAATTCCTTAAAGGGCATTATACCTCTGCTTCTGAAAACCTTGAGGCACCTCAGTAGGATCTGCATCATTGTAGCATGTTACTGTATGTAAGTAACTTGTGGATGCTTACAAGCCAGTCAGTCTATTTATTCACAAATTTCAAAACACTTTCACACCCTTGTACTGCATCCATCACCCAGTGGAACAAGCAGCACCCAACAATTGTGTACTGGACTGTGTTCTCCTCTGAAGACATGAGTAGTAAACAAGAGACCATCTGCCATGTGTATTTACCCTGAAGTGTGGTGCAAGTTATGCTTGTTTTACAGATACACAGTTATTTCACAGCAGAATTGCATGTTTACTATAAAATAATTTATTAAGACAGCAATACACAGCTTTAGCAGCAAGCTTATATACATGCACACAGAAACTGCTGACTACCCTACTACTCAGGGACTCTAGCTCTTTTGCCCTTGGCCTGGCGGACCTCTTCAATCAGATCTTTTAAGTACTGAATTTCCTTACTAAGGGAATCTGCTTTCTCCTTCAGGGCCTGATTCTTCTGCTCCAAATCTCTGCACTCCCCAGACAGTGCCTCCTGTTCTGCCCTCTTCTTCTGCCGGTAACGTGTGGCAGCTGTCTTATTCTGCTCCATCTTTTTTAATTTCTTATCCATTTTCTTTTCTCCCTTCATCTTGGCTGACATTGCCTTCTCTGCAGGATGATCATATGGTTTGGACCGCACAGAGCCACAGCTGGCATCTGTAGGGAACTGGTTGTCATGCGGGGAACCAACTGAATGGGCAGGACTATGCTGGGGTGTTCCCAGGTAGGAGTCTGGGCTCATGCATATTCCACTATCATCGGAATGGTTCTCCTCCTCCTTCTCAGACTTGGTGATCACTACCACAAAGGTGGGGCCCTCCTGTTTTCTTTCACCTTCCAGAACATCCACTTCACTACCTAGTTCTAAACTAAATGAATGGTCTGGAGTGGAAGTCAGAGACCCTGGGGAGAGGGGAAAAGACCAAAGGGAAGCCAATGGGGCCATTGGATCTACTCCAATTGGAGATTCGGGGACATGGGTGATTAGATCAGGTATCAGTGGAGGTTCTTTGTTGTGAAATTCCTGGATGGCAGAGTTAAATAGGAGATCACACGTGTCTTCCAACGTGGCCATCAGCTCGTCTGGTGAGACGGTGGCTTCCAGATGTTCCATACCTAACAGGGCATCAAAATCAAATTCTTTCAGATCCATCTTCTCCACCATCCACTCCATGCCAGAGAAGGCATCCTCTGCACAATTAAAAAAACAATATAATTTCAATAAACCAGCAGTCAATGCAATTCAGGCTTCTCAAAACAATGCTGTCAACTGCTCTGACATTCCATCCGTCTATTGCAACATCAGAAGAATTCAGGGCCACTTGAAACATACAGCTATGCTTGTTTCTTGTGACCTCTGCCAGGGAGTAGTACCATAATAGCTGGTATGTTATTAAAAGGACAACACAAGTGTCACTTTACCATACGCCAGTCCAGTAACCAGCAATTCTGTGTTGTGTAAGCAGTGTGGTACACATTTTCCAAGCAGATGTATGCATGAGGTTACCTTCACATGTACAAAAACCTACAATTTATTTTTTTTGAACAGAATATTACTAAATATATTACATGTCATTGTAATTGATGCATTTTACACAATTAAATAATACCTTACCCTGGCTGCTATCTATGGTGTTGCCTAAACTGTTCACAGCAAGCCAATTGGAGGAGACTGCCTTAGCCTTGTCGCTGGAGAACCCATGCGAACCGAGGGGCTCGGCCACCTCCAGGTAGTCATCTAGGAGTCCCAGACTTTCCTCAGCCACCGAACACGGCTGGCTGAAGGGGGATAACAAATCCCCCAACAGCATCTCGTTGTTCAAGAGGCTCATCTTCGTCAGTTTTTAATGCTTTGATGTCGAAGGATGTAGACAAGTAGAAGGTGGTTTTTTCGACTACAGCAATGCTGCTGTGCGATGCCGTGAAAAACCTGCAAATAAAACTTTAATTTATCAGTACTTGTTTGACCAGCAAAATAGCTTTTTAAAAGCAATGCCACTTCAGGGAGTATGATCGTACTCTAGAGACTTTGAGGTTTCGGGATTGTTGTTCGCCTGCCATGTTAACATCTTTACACTTTTAACTCCTTGCTAAAGGCTCGCCAGAGCCAGCCGCAAGGCCCCAGGTTCGAGCCTCCCCACCAAGGGCCACCCAGCTTCCTCATGCCCAAATATGGGAAGGGCCGCCACTGGCCCCACCCACGCGCTGCCGTGACTCACGCCCACGCCAGCCGCCGCAGCCATTTCGTGATCCTGCCGCGTCCCTCTCCCCACCCCGGCAGCGGCCGCCATTTTGTATCTTGCCACGTTTCCACCGGGGCTCCAGCACCGGGCGGTTCCGGCTATCGCCCACACTACATAGTGCTGAACCGTGCTGAATACCAAGGATACAGCGCTGGAGACGAGGGGGAAAAGGACAACGGACCTCTCTGAAATGAACCTACTTACAGAACAGGGCGTTTGTGGGAGAAACCCGACTGAGCACCGCACACAGCCTTTTTTTCTGGAGGTTACAGAGTTACAAAACCCTTCCAAGACAATCAGGGCAGACTTAACGCTACAGTATTAAAATATTATAATACTGCTGCCAGCTTATTAACAGCCCCCGTTTATCTACTCGGGACGATACACCAAGCAGTACTTAAGCTGGGAGCCCCGATGCCCCCAATGTCCCATTTATCCCCAGCCACAGCAGTATTCCCTCCACGCGGGGTTGAGAAGCCCTCCCTAGGACTGTACTGCTCTTACTCCCACGAAAACCTCATGAAACGGAAAAATCCCCCACTTTGGAGAATCGAGGGTCTTTTTGAACTATAGAAAACACAGAAATTTTTCGTTATTTCTCCTGAACTGGCATTTCCTGTTACTTCTGACACCCGCCCCCCCCGGCGAGGTTGAAGTCACAGAAAAACGCTCCCTACACCCCATCTTACTACCCAGGTGCTTTTTTCCCAGGACATACCATTCATTACCATACGGGTGACACACCATCCCCCGAAGCCCACTTAGAGGGGATAAGAAGGCGACTAGCAACACCCAGAAGAGGGAATACCCGTCCCTCACACACAATACTCACGCCATGGTTGCAGATGCCGGGGGTGTGCTGAGGCCGCCGCCGCTGCTGCTGCCCCTGCTGCACTGGCCGATGCCGCCGCTGGCCCTGCCGCCCTTAAAGAGCCATGGCGGCCAGGGGAGGGGAGGTTGCTCCGGTCCGCGCCGCGCGGGAGGCTGCTGCACGCACAGACACTACAACTCTTTTCAGGAACTGACACACAATGAGGTGGCAACGCCTGCGCGCCGCCTTTATATAGGAACCGCCTAAAGCAAAACAAGATCCGGCTGTGATGTGTCCTTCCGCCAAGCGTCACCCGCCTCTCATCAGCGCCCACCGGCCTGTAGCCCATCTTTCTGGGTATCTGTCCTGCTGTTCTGCTACGAGTTAATCGCAGAAGTCACCGAGAAAAGCTACCACTCCACTACGGTGCAGCGCAGGGACTATATGGTGTACATCCGCGCCGCGCGTTTCCCCGCCAGGCGAGACCGCATCACGTGATCGGAGCAACTGAGGACGCCCCGCCTCTCCCCACCCTTCGCGGGTTAACCGCCAACAAAGACGGGGCGGTCGCATAGCGCAGATCGCCACGTGGGAAGGGGAGCGCTTATTGGCTGGAGAGGAGCTGTTCCCGTGCACTGTGAGCTGTCATTGGCCAGGGGCCGAAGGCGGCCAGAGGCTGAGGGGAAGAGGGAGGGGGGCGAGAAGGAACACCCGGGCGGGAAATGGCGGCCGAAGGCTTAGGGGAGGGGTGGGAGCAGTGGCTGTGGTTCTCGCTTCCGGCCTGTGCCTTCGCTTAACCTGGCCCTCTCGAAGCAGTGTGCGTCCTCTGCTCCCCGCCACCTTTAGTTTCCAGTGGCCCCTTTTGCCCTCTGTACAAAGTCCTGCAGAGGTCAGGCCGGAGCTCGCGGCTCAGCAGGCCGGGGTGCTGCCGTGGCTCCCCTGAAGCGCTGAGGCGGCAGGCCACCATGGCCTCCTGCTCCCTCAGATAAGGTGTCAGCCCAGGGTGGTGTTGCCTTCCCTCCCCGCCTGCCCCACACGTGCAGCCCTTAGATTATGGCTGCTTTGGGGCATGGGCTGCGTGTGCACGTGCACCATGGCGCCCGCGTCTCTGACCCCAGCCTGCCAGCCTCGCAGCAGCCATGGCGCAGTATTGATCTGCAGTGGTTCCTGTGGAGCTTCATGGGAGAGCCACGCTGCTGAGCAGCCGAGAGTCTAATTAGTGCCAAAACCAATGCAAGAGCTGAAAATGAAGTCAGTTATTCCCCAGCTGAGGAACAAGAACTTCCTCTCCTGCTGTGCAGTTTCATGCTGACAGTTGCTTCTCTTCTCTGTTCAGACATTACTCAGACTGATGTGAGCATTAATGGATCACCCACACAGCCTCACAGCTGTAAAGGGCAGTGTCACCTTGGAAAGTTTAAAGTGAGTTTTGCATTATGTTTTATCCAATCTAAATCAATTTGCTGCTAGGAAAGAAGGCAGCCCTCTTCCCTGACCTTATTCCTTGCTATACAGTCCCACCAGCTCATCTGGCCCTCCGGGAGCCAGCTCAGCCAGCTAACCCAGCAGGAAACTCACAGGGGTTAACAGTTTTTTGCTGGTTTCAGTACCCTCATCGTTTCACTCAGGTCAGACAAGCATCAGACAGCTCTGGTGAGCTGGAAGGGTCGGTACCTGTGTGCTTTCTCAATGCACCAGAGCTATCCAGCTTTAAATGGTTGCTTTTCCACGTTGCCAACTTGCAGCATGCCATCAGCTCTGACAGCTGTAGCAGGTCCTTGCTTGTTCAAACATCATTGTCCTGCAGGTCAAACTGCTCTCAGCCACTTCTGCAAAAGGCTCCCCTGTTTTCCAGTTAGGGCCTCAGTAGTATTTGTGTAAAGCTACGGCCTTCACTGAGTTTGCTCAGGTGTAACTGCCTGGAATTTATTAAACTTGACTGATAATTTGCGAGGACAGGCATGACCTATTTTCTACTTTTAGCAGTCTGAAGTTACCATCATTGTTACAAACCAGAATATGTCACTCCACATCTGTAAACTGAATACTAGCTGCTGAATGAAAAATGCAAGTTTTCCTTCATGTTGGTTTGTTGGTTGTTTTTTTTTTTTGTTTGGTTGGGGTTTTTTTGTTTTGGTTTGTTTTGTTTTTTGTCTAGAAGAAAGCACAGATTTTGGAATGACTCATTAAAATGGAGGAGGCAGAGAAAAATGTCCTCCAATGCCAGAAAACACCACAGTAGCAACTGAGCGATCTAAGATGACTCTTCTGATAAATACACCACAGAGCAGGCAGATCTAGCTTCAAAGCAAAATCTAGAGGATGCGGCAGATTTTAAAGAGGCCAAGTGGGTGATTAGCTGGGTGGATGGATGGACAGTATCTGCATGTCCTCACTGGCTAAGGGAGAGCTCTCACATCTGTTGTGCCTGCTTGCCCCTCCTTTAAGTGAAAAGAAAAGGGTGATTGTACAACTGTAATTGTAGCTAAGTAAACAGAAATGCTATACACACCCAATCCTTCATCTTGAAAAGATAATTATAGATTTCTGTGAAAGGACTCTCAGTATGTGTGAGCAAGAATCACGCAAGCAAAAATGAAATATGTAATGAGGAACTTAACACAGATCTGCCTGTTTCCTAGCTGTCTGGTTCCCATTTTGTGTGTAAACTCATGGAAATTTGTCAGCATTACAGACTCCAGACAGAAATTTTTTCTCAATCCTCAATCCAAAAAGTGAAATCAAGTAACCAAAAGCCAGCCATTTAGTGAACAGCATATTTTTCCCTGCTTCTTGAACTACAGCAGAATTACTGTTCTCACATAACTTCATGAGCTGCATCCCCAACTCCTTTACAGATCATCTCTCTGCATTTGCACACATTACATCAGAGGTTTCTCCTTTGTGGCTAGAGTTTTTTGACCAAGGTAGAAGATACTTTTTTAAGCCCAAGTAACAATTCCTTCAGAATTTTTGTACAAAGAAGTACTTTCTGAACAGAGAATTACTAGCTACCCGCTACTAACTCAAAAGCATCTAAAAAGCATTCCTTTCCAGTGTTGCAGAATATATTTGTGTCTCGGGGATTATGGAGAGAAGTCTGTCAGCTCTGAAGAAAAATAAATTTACAGCACAAAAAGGTGGCTTCTGGATGAAGATTAATTTGTGTGTGTGTTCTTTTCCTGGCCTGGGTACCATACCTTGGCAAAGAGAACTCCTGTGATAAGTAAGATCCATCCTGACCCAGAAGCAAGGGGCCAGCCGCAGGCAAAAGGAGCTGCTCATGCAGAGCTCACTGCAGAATAGAGGCCAAAGTGACCTTGCAGGGAAGTGATGTACTGCCCTGATAAGTACAGCACAGCAGAAAGGCACCTCCAGCCAAAGAGCAGCACCAGGAGGTGGAAAACTAATACTCCTCCATTCACCCTCCTCCTTCATTAAGAGGGAAGGTCAATACATGGGCTTTATTCCATTTTTTTTTTTTTAAGCTGACCTTGCAAAGGAAAAGAGATTTTCTTCTTCTACCAGCAAGTGTACAGGATATAAACAAGCTGAATGCTAGTTATTAAGTACACAAAAGATAGGGAGGACGTAAATGTTGCCATAGTAACATCTCCTTGCACAGTCTAGGCCGTCTGCATCGGATGCTCTCAGGGACTGTCAGTGGGGGGAAGTGCTCGTGGGCCTCTGTAGCAGGGGAGCAAGGTGGGGGGGGTTGTATTGGTGGGGCCAGGAGTGTAACAGAGATGGAGATGTTTGCTCTTTCGGGGAGTGCTGGGAGAGCTGCATCCACATCAGGTGGGCGCACGACCCCCATGGTGGCACTGGGCAGGCAGCTTTGGGACCCGACTGAGCCTCAGTGCCCCGGGGAAGGGGCAGATGGGCTTTTGGCTGGCCCTGGGCCCTGCTGGGGTGGCGGGGAAGGGGGGGGGCATTGCCTGCTTTGCAGAAGGATGTGTGTGAGGGGAAGCCCCCCGAGGGGACTCTTGTGGTAATTTCTGTCCTTTGAACCTTCCATCAGAAGGGACAGGAAGCCTTCCCCTGCACTTCAATGAGCAAAACATTTCCAGAATCCAGCGGGAGTTCTTCCTGGAGACAGTGTGCTGAGGGAAATGCAACAGAGGAATGAGGAAAAGCAGCTAGACATTTTGAGCAATTTCAAGGGAGAATTACCTACAGCCTCTACAGCACAGGCTAATTCACAGTGCTTGGTTGCTTCTCTCCTCATGCGGCACAAATGTATCTGAAGGATCTTTTCTGCCAGATTCTCATCGTTAACTCTTTAGGGATTGCTTTATAGACGTTCCATTTTAAAACTAGATTGAAAAGTAAATATATGTGATTAAAGATCAGGCTGGGAGGTATTAGTGTCCATCTTTTATTACATACAAACAGAAAATAAGTTAGCCATATGCTTTGCCTCGTTTGTTTTGGACTAGTACACCAAATGGAATCTCTAATAAATCATTCATTGCTTACCCATCCCCTCACTGTCTTCTGTTTCCATCCTGTTATGTAAATATCACTGACATTTGAAATGAGACTAATAAAAAAAAGGATTAAATATGCAATTTACATTTGCAACTTACAGTTCAATTATTTTAGACAGATATGGAAACAATCCTGGTTGTCCACCTACATTTTTCTTCCTGAACAAATGTGGGCATGCCAAGCACATGCCAATAGCTTGCAAAATATGGCTCTCCAGAGGCTCAGAATCATCCAGGCTGTGGCCAGCTGCCACAAGTAAAAACATTGTGCAAATCTGGTAAGAGGGAGGTGAGTTTTAACTTGTAACTTGCCCAAGCATGAATTTGAGCAAAGCTACAACTGGTTGAAAATTATGTTTAGCAATAAATACATGTGAAGGGGGGTGGAGGGTGCTAATTTTTGTTCAGACCATTGGGGGATTTTTCCTGTTTTCTCATCATCCAGCTTGTTTTAAGATGATGAAAGGACTTGGGGGTCAAGGATAATCCCTCATGTGTATTAGCACATGTGGGAGCAGTTTAGCATGCAAACAAAAGCCTTCCAGTTGCCCGAGCAGTAAAAGAACAGAAACATATCTCATGGCAACTGTTGTTCTTCATGAGGCTGTAGTTAATGTGGCCCCCACTGCAGACTGTGAATTCAGTGCCCCTCAAAATTTTATCAGCATCTGTTGGGGTCACACACGTGTCAGGTGCCTTGTGCCTTGCTGTGCACATTCCTTCTTTTTCTAGCAGTGCAAAGTTAGCAAGAGCTGCAGCCTGACAAGCAGGTACAAATTATGAGACTGCCGCATCTCAGACCACCACAGACACCAGTGGGTGAGTTAACAGCCCATCACCACTTCAGTGGATTCCTCTTTTACTGTCTTGGTGCTCTTTAGACTTGTCAGAATGAGGACTCCTTGCTGGATCAGTCCAAAGGCAATTATGCTGCTCTCCTGAACCTGGCATCTAAACCAGCAGCTTTGGCTGAAGCATGTGGAAAAGTTATTCAAGCCTGAGTTATTTCAGCCTCTCTGTTTGGTGGGGGGGCATGCACAATGAAAGGCTGATACTGCCAGACTATGCACAGTGGGCTCCATCTGGGGATTTGTATTAAACTTCACTTAACTTCAGAGTGTCTTCCTAAGCCAGGAAGAGAGACTGTGAATGGGTATAAAACAGGATCCTGGGGATATCTTGTGTGCGTGTGAGATCTCTTTGTCTCTGATGCTGCCACAGACAAACCAGATAGTTCAGAGGAAGCTCTGAAACTCATTTGGGGATAAATCACCATTGAGGCTGTAGCTCCTCAGGTCCCTTAGGAAGGAGAACTGCAAACATTATTCAGTAATATTTCTCCACTCTTTGTAGGCAGCAGCTGCTCGGTGGCTGAAATTTACCAGCAGAACTCCATCTGGTTTAATATATACTTGTTTACAGGGGAGGAGAGAAATTCGTGGCAGATGTTGACACAATCGGGTTTATAGCTCTTTCCTGAATGATTGTCCTTTTCCCTCCTAAGGTTTCTGTGTTAAGAGGTTTAGCAAAGGATGCCAGAAAAATTCTTTCAGAAGACTTTGAGACTGCTCTGCTCCCTACATGATCTTGCAGGTGGCCTCCTCAGGCGTGTTACAGAGGCCATGGGCAAGCTGGATAGCAGTCTCCAAAGAAGATTTTGTGGACAAAGGATTGTATTGACTAGATGCTGTGGCTTCTCAACCTACTGTCCCACTGCCACTGTGGTGCTTGGTGAGGGAGGTTTGCAGTTCTCTCACCAGGAGGTTTCTGTGCTGAGTGTGGAGAGAGCTGGTTTGAGACTAAAGCCAGGGCAGTCTGAGGAACCAGCCACAGCAGTCTGCATCTGCTGCGGAGGTACTGCTGGCCTGCTCTTTTGGCACTCAGAGGGTGAGAATTTGTTGAGACCTGGGTCCTGGGACTGCAGTGACAGTAGACAACTTCTCTGGGTCTGAGGCAACATAGGCAGTGTTCAGGAAGGCAGCATTTGAGGGATCCACCTTAGTCATGCAATCTCAATGAGACTGATTTGGATACTGAACACTTATCAGAAATGCAGATCTCCCTTAGGCAGGGCAGGCTTTGCCTGACCAGAAAAGGGTGGACTTCCTCCCAGGCCACAAGGCTTGGGAGTCCAGCCTGCTGGTGACACCAAGCATCTTCCTTTGCAGTGCAAATTGATGGACTGAAGATGCATCTCTTCTTTTTTACTAACCTTCTCTTTCTATGTAAGAAAGAAATGACCGGAAAAAAAAAAAAAGGAGAAAAAAAGAAAGGAAAAGGGTTCCTAATCCAAATCACTAGCTCATTGTTCAAGAAAAGGCACTGAACTAGATGCTTGGTACTGTCTCTCTCATGGCAACGGGCAGTGATTTTGGAAAAGGGAAGGTTTGTGCCTTGGTCACATGTTTGCTTCGGGAAAAACCAACCTCCACTTGAATGCCAGGGAGCTGGGACCCCTGCCAACACACTCTCTAACAAGCAACGTGGGAGCTGTGGCTCTGCAGCCTGTAGGCTTACTGTGTCTTGTACTACCTTCACTTCAGCATATCTCAGGCCCTCTGATAGCATATTGCCGCTGCTATAAACAACCAGGAGTTGAACATAATTCAGATTATATTATCTGTGTAAGTGGCAGTAGTTATTATATCCAAGGTGGTAACTATCCTCTGTGCTAAATAAATTCAAGAATTTGAAGGCAAATATGTCTCACTGCCATACAGCTTCCAGGAATGATTGCTTCTTGCCTTTCAAAGGGGGTCTGGAGCCTGCCAGGGCATTACAAATTTTGAAGTAATGTCTGTCATTGGACAGGTAAAGAGCCAACACACTCCATCATTTGCCATCTCTGCCCTTGCGTCTGTTGCCTGTTGGGTCTCTGTCCTTTGCAATGCTGAGCAGAATGAGACAAGAGTTACAGGAATCATAGAATCACAGAATCATAGAATGGCCTGGGTTGAAAAGGACCTTAAAGATCAATCTCATTTCAACCCCCTGCTGCGGGCAGGGTTGCCAGCCACTAGAGCAGGCTGCCCAGGGCCCCTTCCAGCCTGGCCCTGAATGCCTTCAGGGATGGGGCATCCACAGCTTCTCTGGACTGGTATCATTGTAGTGGGATGTCTGATGGGACAGTGTATCACCCCTGCCTTTGCTTCTGTGGAACGGTGACAATTCTGTCACCGTGAGAGGCAGGGGAAGGGGTGGGCTTGTGCTGAACCAATAGAACTGTAGCTTAAAAAAAGAAAATCCAAAACAAAACCAAAAGCTCAAGCAAGCAACTTTTGTGCATTATTTTTATGGAGAAGGCTTTTAATGAAGCATGTGCTTAAAACTAATATATATATTTCCCCTGAGAAGTTTAGCACTGAGTGTTAGTACACAGATCAAAGAGCTTCTTAGCCACCGGAGCCAGGGAAATTGAACTAGTAGAGCAAAATAAAAATCAATCTGACTTTTAATGTGTTTAAAGTTATTTTGTTCAGAACTGACTAGAACTGCCTTCTGCGTGAGTACATAGGAAAGCTTAAAATCATTGAGATCCATGAGCCAAACTCTGTCTCCCACTCTCCTGCTATTCATAAAATGACAAGAATGCTTTCTATGTATGGAATTATTTCAGAGCTTCCCTGCCTTACCCTTTGGTCTGATCACCCTCTTTCACCTTACCATTTGCAATATTAATCCACAGGATCACATATGATAAAGATATTATTAGCCTGCTCATTTCTGGCTCCATCACTTGTGAATAATGCTGTCCTTCTCAGAGTATGGTAGTAAAACTTTTACACTGTGCTATCCCTAATTTAGCAGGGGACACTGGTTACATGAGAGCTATTTTAAGAAGGTTTTGAATCTTAAAAAAAAAATAATTAGGGAGGATATTTATCAAATCCTTCAGATCATAAAACTCAGGCTGACAAGGACAAAGAAGATAAAATCCAGATATCTCAAACAGTTCCCCAAGTGGCTAGACTGCAGCAGTCCTCCGAGGGCTGGAAGCCAATGCTGAGTTTCACTGGTAAGAGGGAGAATCTCCCATTTCTTGCTTGCTGCATCTGTGAGTAAAGCCCAACATTTCAAGATCCCATCCCAGATTCAGTGAGCCATGCTGGAGCCATCGAATCATATCTAGTGTGGGTAGTGGGCAAACATATTTTATCGTATCTGGAAGAGAAACTCCTTGTCTGGAAGAGGCTTCTCTTTTTTCCATGAGACTGAATGCAAAAAGCAGCAGCTGTTTGCAGCTTTTCTGGAGTTTAGAATATTAAAATAAACCTTACAAAACCCACAGAAGTGATTTAAGTATCCGGGTAAAAAAAGTAACAATATTCATCATACAATTCAACACTTCAGTGTGATAATCTCAGAGCTGGGCTACAGTCACCCTCTCTCCCCCAGCCTAAGATGAGCTACAGAATAGTCAGGTTGGAATTTATTGATTTACTTTAAAAATGGTTAAGATGCAAAAATAAACAAGTAAAATGTAAACTCAGCTACATTAATTTTCAGGACAGGACTGTGGTTATATAACAAAGAGTGCAAAAATCTTTTGCTTTTTCCAAAATCCACTCCCCTCTAAGCTCTTTGTTCCTTAGGCTAAGAACAAAAGTGATGCTGAGTGTTGCAACCTGGACAACCATTCATGCTCCTCTTCTTTGTAGCAACCTTTTGCATACTCCAAATAATTATGACTCCCCTCAATTATTTCTTCTGTACATTAAATAAACATTATCTTTTGATCTTTCTTCCCTATTCATGCTGGAACAGCTTTTTTTGCAAAGGTGCAAACCACTGCATACATTAAACATGTATTGCAAGCTCTAGGCTTTCCAGGGACATTAACTTGAGGAGATAATATCTGGCGCAGATTCCGCAGAGCAGCTTGCTTTAGCTGTTCCCATAAGACTTCATATGATGTGAAATGTGCTTGATCTCATCTGATCCGTTTCTACCACAGGACAGATTAAAGGGGGAAGAAAACCCAAAACAGGCAAAGGGTAGAGATGTAGACTCCCTTTCTATCATAGCATATCCTCCAAAACAGTTAAATGTTGATTGCCCAGCCCTCATTAGAACAGGTCTCACAGGGCAGTGTCATCACCCTAGCATGTCTTCCCAGAATTAAAGAGCCTGGGATCCATAAAAAGTGGCACCACTTCATCCTTTACTTGACATCCAACACTTCCACCCCACCTCCCCAAGCAGGCACTTAAAACTGGGTCTTACTGCAAAGAGCTTCAATACCCCAGACACAGGCCGGTGGCACAGCAGCTTCCTCACCGCCTCAAGGCTGATGCTTAGGTAAGAGTGGAGTGCACTTGGCAAGGGAGAGGACTGGCACACAAAACCAACACATGACTGAGCAAGGGCGGAGGAGTCTGCACAGAAAAATTTAATATTAAAGAGGCACAGAAGCCTATGAAGTCTGGGGAGCCACATGAAAAGCAGGTGCCTGTCCAGGCACGCGGGCTATCAGAGAAAGGATGGGAGGCACAGTGCCATAATTACGCATCATCTTGTGACTGGTGCGAACGCTGCCAGGAGCCAGCACGCTGCAGTAGAGCTGATTGGTCTCTCAAGGTAAGTTGCAGAGCACTGAGCACCCAGAGCCACAAAGGGAAAGCAAGTGAATCAGCAAGAGGCATGTCAGTCCCCAAGCACTAGTGTGGTGCAGAATTGTCAGCATAAAGGTGAGGTGCTGAGACAAAAGCAGAGAGATGCTCCTTTATTTATAAACTCACCAGAGACAACCAGGTTACTGTGGAAGGTAATTTTATTTCAGAATTTCACGCCCTCTGTCACAGACCATGCACTTGGACTTCCCCCTTTGCAAATCCGCAGCCTCCAGGCATGGGAGAGATGGGGCATCATCTCTTCTCACTGCGAGTACTGAAGGCAGCTGCCAGGAGGCAGAAGGCAGCCTCTTGTTTCCACAATTGCTTTTAAACACTGGAAAAGAAATCCATCTCACTTAATGGATTAGCTGTGGAGCTCAGCAGCAGTGAAACCCCACTGCTGAGCAAGTTGGTCCTCGCCCTGTGGTTACAGAGAACAAGACGACAGTCTCGTGGGAAGCTCACATGCTATAAGCTATAGCAGAACACACCAAGGCATTCTTGGAGCCCAGGCAGCAAACAATCAAACGCACGCTCTGGGCTTCTTACAATCAATTCGTCTCCGAGCCTCTCTGCCACAAAGGTGGCCAGGAGCTGCCCTTTTCACATTCAGCTTCAGGTCCTCCTGTTCTGTGCTACAGCTTTGACTAGGAAGGAGCCTACCTATAGGTAAGACAGCTGTCCGGGCTGTACGCCAACACGTGCACTGCATTTAATACTGAAAGGTGCCATTTCAAAAGACTCTGCAACAGTCTGTTTGACCCACAGGCTGGGTACAGCATTAGTGTAAGTTTCCTGAATACTCACCCTCCTCTTTCCTCCCTGCCTCTGTTGCCCCTTATGCCTGACCCTGCTCTTGAAATACGCTTAGTCGCAGTGTCCCTGTGACCCATTACATCTTTGGCCTTTGCTGAGACTGCCACTGCCAGGGCAGCTATTGCCCGCTGCCGTGGCTGCCTGTAGGAAGTGAGCATCTGCCTCTCGAGAACAGGCTTGTGGCTAGGTCAGAGGAGGGAAAAAACTGAAGGGAAGAAATTATGGAAGTGATTCAAGTGAACTGGAGCAAAGTCTACAGAAAAGGCAAAAGGCAGCTTCAGTCTGCATTCAATACACAAATTGAGCTCAGTAGCAGCAAGAAATGGCCATAAAATATTAATTCATTAGGTTGCCAGGAAGAAGTAAAGCATTCATGTAAAAAATTTTATATACAGATATGTACGTGGCAACTGTTTTCAAGCCAGCTCAGGCAGTGTCTTCTTCCTGCTTATGTATCGCCTTTTTTGTACCTATAGCTTTGATCATTCCAAACCATGTTGCTGCTTAATTCTGCATGAAGACCATGGTGTTGGAGTCAGCACCAAGTGAGGATGAGATCACACTGAAGAAATGAACTTACGGGGAACTCCTGACAACCCGAATATTTTAATATTTTTGTTGACCTTCAAGTAATTAGAAGAAAGGGGAATTTCCCCCCAATAGCCTACAGGCTCCAAGTCTCATCTGTCTGCTTTTAGGGTAGGAAGGCTGACATCAGAAAGGCAGTGGAGGGCAGGGAAAGGAAGAGGGGAAAAAATGTGGGAATCAGAGTGAAGAGCAATCAACAGCTGACCAACACTGACTGCTGCAAAACTTACAAAACACAAAATCATACAAACAGAATTTCTGTTAACCTTTTATAGACTACAGACTTTATATACACACACAAACTTCAAAGTACACATCTGGCAGTCTAGAAAATACCAGTGCCCTAAGGATTAAATAATTTAAAATGCAACACTGTGTTATCACTGTATACAGAATACTACCTGACACATTGGCTAAAATGGACGGATTGTCTGAGAAAGATGTTCCCTCCCTCATCTCACCAGCACTGCCTCTAAAAAGAAAACAAGGGCTAAAGACTCCTCTTCATGGTTCCACTCCTGAAACTCACCTTGAAACTTCTCTGTCAAAGGTGGGGGATGTCCTGAGAGGAAGGGAGGAGAAAAGGATTCCTGCTCCCTGAAAACTCTGCTGCCCCAGTACCCCTCTTCATTGGCTAGGGAGACTGGACAGCAAGGAGAAAAAAGAGTGCTAAAGCTGGGGGGAAAGGCAAGTACTTTTCTGTAACGATAGATAACTGCGCTGGTCTTCTGAGAGAGAGACAGCCCCAGATCTGGGAGGATACTCCCTCTCCCCCTTTTTGAAGGCAGGAGGCCAGAAGGCTGAATGCAGAGTATAAAGAGTCCATGTGGCTAGTTTAGGAGATACCAACAGTGCAGGAGCTGCCCCCCAAAACCCATACTGCAGTCCAGCAGCCAAGGGAGAACAACCTGACAGCAGCTGTGAACAGGAGTGGGCAGAACTCCATTACCAACAGGTCCAAAGAGACTGAACAGGAAAGTGTGCCCTCACCAGCTTTCTAAAAGCAATTGTAAACTGGGAGCACGGGAAAGTCAGCACATGGGAATGAGGAAGGGGAGGGACAGCCTCAGTTCTGAGGTGGCTGGAGAGGGGACTAAAACACATACTGAGAACAGATGGCAAAGCCAACATCTCTCTAAATACCAGCTCCGCATACGCACCCTAATACCAACGTATGGGACAGAACCTTGCCGATGACACCAGTCCTATCACCTTCACAGATTTACAGCTGGTGAGAACCTGGCTTATGTGCACTTATTACAAAGCCCTTTGAGGCATGCAGTCTTGCTTCCACCTCCTATAAACCAGAATAGACATAAGCTCTCGGGAAAAAGATGAAAAAAAACAAACCAAAACAAACCAAAAAACCCAAACCTAATTCCCATGTGTGTCTTCCACTCCTCCCTCATAATCAGCCTCTCTTCCTCTAGGCCAGAAACATCTAAGGAGCCGCCCTGTTTTCCATTCCTGGGGCTGTTCCCACCAGTAACACCCAGCAGATCTGGCTAGGCAGGAAGGGCAAGCCCTGCTCCTTCGGCCTCATCACATGGCCAGACCACAAAGGTTTCTTCCTCCCCTACGACAGGTCCAGTAAGAATTGCCCAGGCTGGAGGTTGTGTTGCAGCAGACTGGACAAGCCTCAGCCCTTACTCCTGAACGCAGCTTGCAAAGGATGAGAAGGCTCCGTAGGAACAGGAGCCATGGGCATTCTCCGCTTCCAAGCTTTACAGCTGTAAATACTGCCAGTGTAATCATTATCCACTCAGAAACACAACAAACAGCCCTATCCAAAACATCTCTCAGTCTGACCTGCACGACTGAGTCAGAGGGATCAAAAAAAAAAGAGGGAACTGAGACAGTGTGGTACAGCAAAGAAAAAGAAAAATGGGGCAAAGTCAGACTGAAGGAAAGAAAAGGACCTCAATGCAAGTCTGCTAAAATCATTACTGGATTTACCAGCCCAGTTCCACCTTCTTCAGACCAAAATGGACTTGCTGCAGTAAGTGTACTACAGAAGAAAGAAGTGCATAGTTCGGTCTATTTTTTTGGTAGACACTTAAAACATCAGCAGAATTTATGCTAAGATCTTAGAGCTGTAGTTTTAGCCTGTTTTCCCTAGCCAATGGGTACCTGTTGGGGCAGAGATGGTGGAAATGGACCAGTAGCACCAAGAAATTCAGTGGGAGCACCAACTCCACAGCAGGAAATAATAATGAACCAAAAGGAGACAGAGAGAGAGAGAGAGAAGTGGAGGAGACATATTTCGCAGTAATCAAAGTCCACCTTGGCTAAACCCTATCGAGATTTCCCTAGGTAAGGCCCCATTACGTCTGCAGCAAGACCTCTGGCTCTGACAGAGAGCTGTAGAGGGTATAGCCCAACTCATCCACTTCTTCAGGGGTGAGCTCTGAAAATAAGTTCACCTTGGGGTTCAGAGCACTAGGGAGGACGCCTGCCTCCAAGTAGCGAATCAACCCCTTCAGCGCCTGCAAGAAGCGATCAGCCAGCACGTCCTGGGACCAGTCGGACTCCTCTTGGGATAGGTGCAGGATGACATTGGTGAGCTGGCTGGCAGTGAGGTGGCCCAGGGCTGGGTTTGACTTGCATACTGCTTTGAAGATTTTCAGGCACAAGCAACGGCAGCCAGAATCACACTGGTCCAGGGCTCGCAGGCGAGCCGTTTCTGCTGGCCGCAGGCTCAGTCGCCACAGATTGTCATTCTGGGCCAATCGATGGGGTTTTGCCACAAGGATGATATCACCCAGTGTCAGGGATGGTAAGAAGTCAATAAAAAGATGCCGTTCTGGATCATACTGGACTTCCAGGGTCAAATCTGCTGGGGGAGCTGCTGGACGGATCACATAATCCAAGAGAGTCCCAATTGCTGGCCAGTTGATGGAGCCAGCTACAACTTTCTCAAAGGTGTCTGCTACAGCTTTGGGGGAAAGGTAACCTCCCACCACACAGCGGTCCCAGTAGCTGCTCCCACGGGGAAAGTACTCTGGATTTTCCCGACGCACCAAGTAGAAGCCAGGAACGTTCATGATAGTGTCCTCCCCAGGGATGCACGACCACAGGTTCTGCTCCAGCATCAGAGGCACAATGAGCTGGATGTGGTCAGCTGTCACTACCTTTCACAAGAAAGAAAAGTCAGTAAGAACAAGCTTTCTCTCTCCACATTCAGTTTTATTCACCACCTTTAGATAGCCTTCTGTTCAAAGGAACTTGGAATAAGGATTCAGCTGTCTCACTCTGCGCTGTGCGTGGGATTCTCAGCCTCCCTTTGTCAAAAGGCATTCTGAAGGACTATTTCACATAGTCACTGAGATAACTCCAAGTTATAACCCAAGCTAGTGCCTATATGGCATGTGCTATTTAAAGATCTTTAAATACTTCAGGACCTGACAAGGACTGCATATAGACCAATTTTGCCTCCTATTGCTCTGAGTCTATTCCTTGGATGTGAGATGCAGCGGGCCCAGGGCAGAGCAACACCACAATAATTTAAAAGATGAGGCAGAGTATTAAGTTCCTACATAAGCTTAAGTTGCCATGGTTTAACAATCCCATGCTACAGCTAGGTACTGCCATCACCCAGTCTGCCAGACTGTTTGGAAAAAGGTCATTAAAGATCACTTTTCACCAATGTGATTAAGACCCCAGATCTAAGTTTCACTGGACACTTGACACTCCATTCCAGAGCTCTGACTCAAACAAAAAAGTGTGCCTCTGAATCACTCACTATAGCCATGGGCATCTTGCCATCAGGGAGATATGCAGCAGGGACTGCTGTCCAATCCAGGTCTGTCATGCATTAAAAAAAAAAAAAGAGTAGGGAAGACCTATATGAATACACAGGAGTTCTAAGGGAATATCATGTATTTGGAAGGAAACAGAAGGGACAAAGAGAAAAGAGAGATCTACCAGAGAAACAGCAAGAACAACACAGCTAAAGGGAGAGACAGAGGGGAAGGAAAGAAGGGCTGAGATAACCCAGAAGAATAAAACAGCAAAAAGTAAATGCTTTGCCAGAGCAGCCTGGTCACGCGTGTTCAAACAGTACTGCAGAAATCAATGCCTGGCTCCACAGGGGGAAAGGCGACACCAGGAGCCTTATTACAGAGGAATGTTGTGCTGAGCCAGCACTGCCAACAGAGAAGCCTGAAATGCCCCTGCCTAGTCAGCTTCTGAATAGTGACCCATCACGCGGCCCCAGGAATTACCTGCAGGTCATCATACAGGCTGCCGCTGAGGTACATGTCACGCAGGGGCATGTCCGGCAGCTTGGCACGTAGGAAGCTGCGCAACTCAGCACAGATATCCACAGCTGCTTGCTTGGCCCGGGCTTGCTCATCTGCTGGAATAGCTACCTTCTTCCGATAATATGCAAAGAGCTTCTCTTGCAGAGACAGGCGAAGGCGGGATTTTTTCAGCTCCACTTGACTCCGCTTGACAGATGGCTTGGGCTTTGTGGGTCGGAAAAAGTCTGCAAGACAGAAGGAAAACTGTTGATCATCTGCAGTATTTCACTGTGAACTGATCTACAGAAGAAAACCTGCAGCATGGAAGTGCAGCCTCCTAGGTCTCAAAAAGCTTTCAGCAGACATTCTGCATGCTTTGCACAAGTACCAGTCAAAAGGGGGATGCTGGGAAACTTCAAAAGAGACTGCTACAAGAATCAAACTGGATGAAAACAAGTTACTAGACTGGGAATTTAGCCAGAATGAAGCTAACAACATGTACGAGTAAGTACTTTTAATGGCTATGTGGGCAGTACCTCAGTTCAATTTCATCAAAAATTCAGCACCATTACCAGTTCAGAAGCTTTTAACACGATGACAGGCCAGCTGACAAAACACTCTTCAAAAAACATTGCTATCTCATTAAGTTTTTAACATTATAATGGATTTTTACAAATTATCATCAAAACCCAGTCCTGCCTAGGTTATAAGATCTGAGAAAATCCTGCAACTTGTAAATGAAATAGTTGTCAGGACGATGGTGAGCTGACAGAGTTTCAGGAATTACCAATGAGAATGAAAGAAGAACTGCAGACCCAGGAGATCTTTGGAAAGGCTGTGGTATTTAATGGGCACAGGAGAAACCCCCAAGTCAGTGCCCCATTAAGGCAATCAGCTGTTGCACATTTGTTCAGCAACGGGCCTTTGGCCACGCAGCACATGCAGAATGTCTGACCAAGCCGCAGAGAGACCCATCTCACCCAACCTCACAGCTGATGTCTCTTGTCCCACTGGGATCTTTTGGACAGAATTGAGGGTTTGTGTGAAAATGAAATAACCCGCAACACCATAGGGAACCAGACTTCATTGCCTGTTCATGAAAAAAAATGTTATTTTTCCATCTTAAGTTTTAATTTATTTTTAAGTCAAGAATGCAAGATGACATCATCAATGGTTTCACTCCTCAGTCCTCATTTTTTTTTTGGAGTCCAATTGAATGATCTAGACCCTATTTAACACAGTTGTCTGTTTATTTAGTGCTTCCTCAGCAGAAAATCCGTTCCATCCTGAAGCTGACTTTCTTGCAGAGAATCTGGAAATCAGTTTAAAGCTTGATTGTTATTTTTCAAATTCAAATATCCAAGTGTAAATCTCCCAAAATGACCAGGGATAGAAAGAAAAACCAGTGAGGAAAACCAACCAAACATAAATAACAAACACTGATGGACTCTAAATGACTTATTATGCCAGTCAAAAAGAAGACTGCAGGTGACTTTTCATAGTCTGATGAAGACTAACTCAGTGATACGCAGCACTAAACAAGCAAACAGTTTTACAGAAATTATCAGGAAAATGGTAGAAATAACATAAAAAATACTGTTATAAGTTGCTAGTACATTCACAATTTGAATATTCCTCTCTTAAAAAGACACAAACTGGAATGGTCCAAAGAAAGGTAACAAAGAGGAATGGAATAGCTTTTTATCTGTAAAGATTGCACAGCTAAGTATTCAGCTTGAAAGACGGAGGGACAATAAAGCTTGAGACCATGAAGACATGAGAGGAATGAAGAATGCAAACAGATGATTATTATTCATGAATTGCCAATCTGACTTTAAATTCTTGAAGTTATCAGTAGACCTGCTTAAAAGAAAAACATCAAAATCCTGGGCTAGACAGAGTATTCTCTTTCCTGAGTTAATTTAAGTGAATGCAGGGTTTATGGGCCTGGATGATTCTGCAATGCAGGAGTATCACCCTGCTCCTTACCTGTGTCTGCGGCTGAAGGATCAGTGGGAAGGGTCTGCAGGGAGCGGCTGAGGTTGGTCTTCATGTCTTGGGTCAGTAAGCGTGAGGAGGAGCCCAGCCAGTTTGGCTCTTCCCAGCTTCTCTTTCCAGACTGGCTCAAGCGAGTGGGGCTGCTGGGAGCACTGATCGCCCGGTCATACATCTAAAGCAACATCACCAGGCACAGTCTGAGTTCTGAAGGGCTCAACATTTGCATTTTACCCAGCATCCCAGGTCTTTTTATTTCCCACTCCTTCTTTGCAGTGCCCCTGTGCTCAGGTCCCACCCGCTGTCCCACAGGCTCACCCGTTTGACAGCCAGCGTGGCGATGCCCAGCATAGCAGCTCCACCCACGCCCAGCACAAGCCGGGCGTTGGACAGCACAAAGTCGATGGCTGTGCCAATGCCGTTGTCATCTTTTTTCCCTTTGCGCTGCCCAGCACCTGCCATCTCACCTGGAAGGAGTGGGAGCATTAAACAAACGGGTCAAACACACAACCTGAACAGTTCACTCCCTTCTCCTCCACGCCACGCTCATAGCTCTTGAGGTCTCAGCACGGAGCCATAGGAAGGGACCACCTAACGCTGCAGCTTCTTTAATTATCTTTCCTCGAGAAGCTGCTTATTCCCAGACACAACAGTACTGACCAAGCTCTGCAATGGCAGCATTTCTTTGCTTCCAGCTCTGTTATGACCTGAAGAAAAACATCCCAAATTTGACGTGGCTTCTAATCATTTAAGCAGGTTTAATTGTACCATCACCTAATGCTTTTTTAAAAAGAAAGCAAGATTTACTTCAGTAATATTTTGCAATAAAATCTTGCATTTTATGTAAAACTCTATGACAATTCGGGTCTTTTTCTTTAAATTTGTGCTTCTCAACCAAAGCATGTTTTTTTTTCTGCCAATTAATTTTCTTATTCTCAATCTAATCCATGCAATTTCTCTCGCAATTTTGCTCACAGACAAGGCAATGCAGGAATTGTCAACTGCTTGTCTGCAGCAAATCAGCATCTTCCCAAGAGCTGACAGGCAGTCTCAGAGCATCCATTCCCAGACTCATTTTTGGACAATGGCTGGTCCCAGACACTTCAAAGACATTGAAGAATCAACAGTAGAGACCACAATCCACCACAAAGGGAACAGCTCCCTTGCTTTCACCAGACATTTATTCCTGCCCTCAAGGCTGGTGGGTTTGACTCTCATACAAGTCATGTATAACATAAACATCAATATTTCCTTACACACGTACTTTTGTCTCTTCCAATTCCCATTTAACCTGGTCTCAGTATTTAAATTTAAAGGGTTTCCTTGGCCAACTACACATGTAAAACACATTTTGCCACTGCTGTACCCATACACGAAAACCACAGGAAACCCTTCCAACCTGACTTTACATCTGTTTTCTAAGTCAGTTTCAAAGGTTCAGAGCCTGCTTAACTTGAGTGGTTTAAAACTGCCCTTACGTTTTTCTAAGGCCAAGCTACAATCTAAGAAGGAATGTTCCTGCCTTGATGCACCCAGCAATCTAGTCACTCTTCACCCCTAGGCAGAAAATAAGACACTTTGAAGAGCATGGTTATATCATTGTAAATGACCTACCTGTGACCTAATGCATTTGTACAGAGAACAGGAGAGCCCTCCTGGTGTGCCTGCAAAAGCACCTTCCAGCTTTCTTCAAGACAGTGGTGGGCAGGCACTCATCTCTTTCGGTTAGCAGGGGATTTTGGAAAGGGAAGACAAAAGGAGCTACAGGGAGTCTCTAGACCAGGCCCCCGAGTTTGCTCTGCAGGAAAGCTTGTCCCTTCTCCAACTGCCTTTCCTTGTCCTCCAGCCGCTGCAGACCCTGGTTCTTGCGGAACTCACGGCGAATGAAAGCGAGGTAGAAATCCCGGTCGGTGTAGCGCAGCCCGCGGCCCTGGCGCAGCAGAGCCCGGTACAGGGTCAGGACAGCCGCCCGGGACCACGCGGCCATGGGGGACGGGTGCGGGGATGGGCAACCTAGAGAGAGGTGAAGTGCGGGATTCGAGTGAGCTTTTCCCTTCCAGAGGGACGCAACGGCCACCGCCTCCCCTCCATGGCTGGCCCCAGAGCCGTCGTCCTCCGCGGCCCGGGAAGGCACGGCACAGCCCCTCTAACAGCGCACCGGCGATAACGGGCCCTCCCAGGGCTCAAGGCCACACGCCCTGTTGCGGGGGAACCGGCGGAGCCCGTGGCCTGGCCCTCCCGGGGGGAGTAACCCCAGGGCCGCTCTCCGCACCCGCTCCCGCCGAGGTCCCGGGCTGGGGTCGAGCCCTTAGAGGCCCCGCAGGGACCGGCCGCTTCGCACTCACCGGGAAGGGCCGAGGGAGAAAGAGAGGACGCTCCGGGTCCCTCACGGCAGCTGCTTCCCTTCAGTAGACCCCCCCTACCGCCACCGCTCCCGGGGTCACCCGGCAACATGGCCGATCCGCTTCCGGGTCGTGACCCCATTCCCGCCAATCATAGAGCTCGTTCGCCGGGGCCCAAACCGTCCCTTCGGCGGAGGTCTTCCGGCCGACAAGTGCCTGAGCGGGGGCGGTGGCGCAGCGCTGTCTCCCCCTGCCGGCGGGGAGGGGGACTGCCGCCCCCGGCCGCTCCCCGCCAGGGCTGGGAGGGGGGCCGGGCCCGGGGCTGGGCCGGCCTGGGGAGGCCGTACCGCTCACGGGGTGGCGACTTGGGGGTCGACCCGGCTTCCCCAGCGGGGATGGCTGTGGAGAAGAGGCAGGGGCAGGGTGTGGGGGCCGGGAACACCCTGAAAGGTTGCGGGGAAGGGCTGAGGGGAATAGGGGGCGAGTGGGACTCCGCGGTGCGGTCTGGAGGGACCCAGGACAGCCCAAGGGTAGCCGCCGCTGCCCGCAGCGGCCCCAGCTGTCGCCCTGGTGGAAACGGGAGAGTCCCCCTTTCCCCCGAGGCCTGCAGCTGCCCCCAAGGCCGGGCAGGGCACCCACGCTGAAGCTGCCTCGGGACACCGGGCTGGTCCGGCCACGGAAGAGGCCTGGGCCTCGTGTGCTGCGGTGAAACAGGCCGAGCTGTGGGCCTCCGCAGCTCCACGTGCCTGTGAACACACTCCCCACATCCCAGAACAGCTGGAGCACGAATAGATATTTCCTTTTGTCGTTCTGGCTTTGACAGGCTTCGATGCCATCAAACGGTTTCATGTGAGAAAGCGGAGAGTTCAGCGTGTGGCAGCAAGGCGACACCCACGGCGCGGGCTGTCACGGTTGCCTCCGGCTGTCTGCTGACTGCCTGGAGTAACGGCGGGAACATAGGGAAGGTTTCTTTGGTGCTTCAGGGCGGGCAGAGGGCAGTGGGTTAATGCTACATGTCTGAAGGCACCTCGGACTACCCTGATGCTTTTTACAGAATAACTTATAAAATTCAAGCTCATTATCTTTATTGCCAAGGAACCCCAGGGCCTGGTCTGGAAGTCTCGAGGGCTCTGGGAGAAGGGCAGTAGCTGTCAGCCTCTCCAGGGTCTGCCTGAGGAGGTGGAAGGAACCTCCTGAAGCCAAGACCTTCTGCCCCTCTGTCCAGGTGCAAAATGCCCTTTTCCAGCCCCACCTCTACTATATGCCTACTCTGGGGAGTAATTATTCCTTCTTAGCCCTCTCCTCCTCCCCAGATCCTACCAAAATATAAAACATAACCTCATGTGCTGTGCCTCCCATGGGGTAGAGAGTGAGAGAAAAAGCAAACTGCCTGTGACAGAGGAGAGCCACATCACTTCACCCACTTCTCAGTGACACCAGATATGACAGCGATAGAATTGAGCAGGAAGAAAACCAGAAGCTCTGGACTGGCTCACTCTGTGCCAATCTCCTCTTGTTCATTTCCTTTCTGAGATAAACAACCCCAATCATTTCGATCTCTCTTTGTGAGTTTGCTGTGCCCCTAATCAGCCCTTTCTGAGAAAGGCTTACTTGAACTGCAGACAGTATTCCCAGAGAGGCCATGCTACTGATTTACATAATAGCATTATCATATTTTCCATATTATTCTCCCCTTCTTCCTTCTGCATGCTAATATTTTATGTGTTGTTTTTTTTTTTTTTTTAACCTGCAGCTACTCACAGAGCCAGGGTTTGTGTGACATCCAGATCTATTCCCGAGTTGCTAGAAATTATCTGGAGCTTTGTAATTCTTATGTGCAATTTGTTTTCTCTTTTCTGACTTTGCACGTGCCCAGTTAAACCTTGGCAAATGCATATTGTTGCCCATTTGCCACATTTGCATTTTACTTACAGTCCTTTCTGATCTCCTCAAGAGTCAATATAGCTTTGAGTCATCTCTTAAAAATGTTTGGTATATTGCTCATTTTTGTTTCCAGATCATCAGTTCATACACTGAGCTATCTGGGACCTCAGAGGCACCATTCATATTCCCTACTCTTCACCTTCTGCCAGAATTAAAATCGATCTTTGAACCTTTCTCCCGGCTTCCTGCCTCCTCCTTGGGTTGTTGATCCACAGAAATACTTCACTCCTCACAACAGGGCTCTGTCGTCTCTGGGCAGGTGCACGCATGAGCCCAGTCCCCGAAACTCCCAAGTGTGGATCAAAACTTGTGCAGCTTGGTGCGGCAAACCGCTGATGCGCTACAGATGGGATCTGCTGAATCAGGCTGTGCAACAATGGGCTCTTCTTGCTGCCCTCCTGCCATGGCAGCCCAGGACTGCGAGCCTCTATAAGTGCCCCCTCCCCAGCCTGGCCCCCTCAGGTTGCGCCTGTTTCAGTATTTCTTTCTGGTTTTCTTCCCCCCTGGGCTGGCTGCCAGCTCCTGGGCCCCTTGCCAGCAGCCGCATGTGCCTGTTGTGAACTCCTCCGGCCACGCCATGCAGTGTGCCTCCACACTGCCCCGGCCCCTCCAGGGAGGCTACTCACTGTGCCCAATGCCTGATGTGGGCACCCCACGCCTGCACCGTACTGGCACGGGTGTTCAGTCTGCCCCTCTGTCTTGCAAAGAGAAGGGCAGGCGCAACAGCAGAGCACATCCCAGCTGCCGTGCGAGCGTTGGACCTCTGGTGATGTGCAGGGAGTTGTAAACTTGAACTCTGTCTTGAAACAGTGAAGCAACATCGCCCCTCTCTCCAGTGTTTCACAACCCAGCTGGTTCCCCTGCTGACCTGCCACACACAGCCACACCAGTGGGGACCCACCCAGCAGCCCCAAAGTCTTGTGCTGCCCTGATGGGATGCTGGCCCTGGCACCCCATTGCCTGCAGAGCCCTGTTGCCTGGTGGCTTCTTTCCTTACAGACCCCCTGAGAATGGGGTGCCCCCCATGCCTCCAGCCCGTGTCCCTGCAAGAAAGGGAATTTACTTGCTCCAACAGGGTGAGGTGCAGGCGGAGAGGAGCCACCACACCTTAGCTATGCACCTGAAAAACAATAATGACTTTTGTTTCCCCAGATGACTAAGTGAGCTTGTGAAATATCAAAAAGGCAGCATGGGTGATGGGGCACAATAACCCATGCTGTTACACGGGATAAGGTACAGACATCCCCCCCTTGTCTCCCACTTCCCTGGATGTCTCCAGAGCTGCCATTCCTCTGCCAGTCTTCTCATGCTTGCAGCCAGTCCTCCCACTCAAGTGGCCACTGCCATGGGCTCTGATGGCCACCAAAAGCAGCAAACCATTGCCTCTGAGCCCAGCTTGCAGCCTCTGCTCCTGGGAATCAAGTGTCAACCCCAGGGCTTCCCATCACCCAATTTTGCAAGGGTAGGACCATTCCCAGCCAAGGGAGACATCCCTCCATTGTCCACCACCAGCCAGCAAACCCTCCCTGGGCAGTAGGGAGGTGAACATGTCCCACAGAGCTGCAAATGGCATCTTGGAGGGGCTCTGCAGAGTCAGGAAAAAACCTGCACTTGGAAACAGAAGGCTGGCCTCTTATAGGAGCAAGAAAACAATCCCAAAACATGAGAGGGAAGATGGGTAGTGACCCACCAATGCCATCTGAGCTTGGGCTTAATATCCTTAATATGCTCTAGTAAATGGACCTTGCAAGAGGCTTTTTGCAGTCTAATTCTGTTCATCAGCTCTCTCTTTTGTTGCAGCCGTATTTCTTTACCTTTCTCGAGCAATCACAAGGAATAATGGCATTTGGGCTCTCACTTTCTGGCTGTGATGAGCCAGGAGGGGCAGAGGGCTGAGGGGGTGCAGGTGGCTTTTCCCCAAACCCCCAGCAGCTTTGATGTTGAGCACAGGTGGGAAGGAGGACAGGTGCTGAGTGAGCAGAGACCACTGGTACGCATCCACCTTTCAAGGGGCATTCCTGATTTACAGCCAAGACCCGGATTGTAGTAACAGGGAGTTAACTGGCCACCCTGGGGAGGCTCTCTTGGGCTATGTTTTTGCCAGGGGGGAAGGAAGGAAAAGTTCCCACCCCTGCTGCTGCTGAAGCAAAGCTTTGCAGGTCCACAGCCTCCAGCCGTGCAGCCTGGGGGCCACAAACACTGGCAGCTGCAGGTGCTCTCCTGTGCGATGCAGAGCTGCTGCTGCGAGGGTCTGCAGTGACGGTTGCTGAGGAAGCCCAGTTTTATTACCTAACAAACTGAAAACATTGCTGTAGTATTTTTGCAGTGGGTCCATGCTCACCTTCATCCTCAGCACAACTTGTGTTTCTTCAACCAAATTTCCCTGTGGCTTGGTTTGTTGGGAACTATTTTTTTTTTTAATTATTCCCCAGCTAGCAAGATTTCCCCCTCCATTTTTCACTTTACATCAGCTGCATGCTGCAGGTTTCCACAGCCATTCAGAGACCCTGCTTTTGTGAGCGCTGTTATCCTTGCCATTCTGCATCACACTGACAGCCTCATGGGCTTTCTGCAGTTGAAGTGTCTGCAGAGAGTTGACAGCTTGCAGCTGGCAGTACCAGCCCCCTAAGTAGGGCTGCACCCACTGACCTCAGGCTTTTTGTACCCTTCCACCAGCTGCGTGCTGCAGTGAGGTCCTCCCAGCATGAATATGGGATTTTGGTTTGCGTAAGGGGCGTCTGGACTCCCAGCATCATGTGGGGTTTAGTCTCGTGTACATATATACAACCTGAGAAGGGCAGAGCTGCTATATCCTGCTGCTTCTCTTCTTTTTCTAGGTGAAGGCACCTGCTGCATGTCTTGTCCCATTAAGTCATGGGTCCTTGCATAGATTTATTTTGGTCCCATTTGAGGAAATCTGTCTGGTTTTGGCTTTGCAGTAGTTTGACATTCACTTCTGGGTAACAGTTTGAGTCAAATGCTTTAAAAACACTGGGAACCAAACAGAAGTGGGTAGATGTTTTCTACATTCTTTTATTTTTGCGTGTGTGCCTGGTTCTTAGTAAGTGTCTGAGGGGGAAAAAAAAAAAAAGATTTGAGTGATGATTTTTTGCTCTCTCTTTGGAAGAAGTCCAGACTGTAGAACGGCTAAAATGCCAGGAAGGAGTTTGCTGCATAGAGGCAGTCTTATAACATTTGATTC
Source organism: Syrrhaptes paradoxus (assembly GCA_013400615.1). NCBI lineage: Eukaryota > Metazoa > Chordata > Aves > Pterocliformes > Pteroclidae > Syrrhaptes > Syrrhaptes paradoxus. The sequence goes on from VZTO01018847.1 coordinate 319,013, forward strand.
TATACATTCTCTGGGCAACGTATTTTTTTAATTTGAGATCCTGGAGAAGTAATTTTAGATCTTTATTCAGTACAGTTTAGTTGCTCTTCTTCTCAGTTTTCCTTATTTTTAAAAAGGTGAAGTGTGACTCCCAAATTAAATCATTACTGGGATGGACTTCAGCCAAGAGGATCCACGGTTCAAGCCGTAAGGCATAGGAAACATAAAACAATGGGGTTTTATTTTTTATTTCATTTGGCAGGGTGAGGAGAGATATGGCCTTGAAAGATTCGTATTTTTACATAGCTACAATGTATTTCAAAAGATGGTAAGGACTGCTTTCTCTTTTGGCTTTGCTTTAAAAAAAACACACCCAGAAACACTAGAAATGTCAGGATTGCCAAATTTTCTTCAGTGCCAAGTAAGGGTTTGTGTTTGGGGTTCTCAGAGATGCTTACAGTAATGTCCAAACATTAGCTGAAGTGATCATTTATCCCTTTCCTGACGTGCTTGTCCCTGATGCAGCTAAAAAGGCAAAGCTTGTAGCAGCGTGGCCCCAAGCCAAGCTCCTCTCCCAAGCGTCCAGGGGTTATATCCCTTATGTCTCTTACTTCAATGACCTGGAGCCCTGTCTCCGGATGGGATAGTTTTGCATTGCTTCTCTGAGTCTGTTTTGCAGCAACAGAGCAAAGCCCTGCAAAGCTTGCTCCCTCCCAGGTGAAGGTTTGACACAGCTAGGGTATGAGCGTGCCTGTGAGCCACAGAAACACATGCCACTGCTGGGAGCAAGGAGCAAGAATATGCCTCCCTTCTGCTGTGGCTGCAGCCAAATCCTCTCCATCGCGGTGCTCTGGATCAAAGCAGGGCAGCCGGCACCTGCAGCTGGGGGTATGTGAGCATGAAGCCATTTGCTGGTGATGCTCTCCAGGGCGGGAGTGACTCTCTTCCTGGATGCTCTGAGGGCTGCCCGCCAGCCGAATGAGACCTCTCTGCTTCCCCAGATGAGCTGTTAAAGCAGCAGGATTTTTAAAAAAGATATAAAATTTGACTAATAATTAAAAATTAACTGTCCCTGCTAAACAGCGTACTAAGCTGTGCCCTTACACAAGGAACAAATGTATCCGAGCAACAAAAACAAACAGCCAGCAAGCCAGGCTCCTGGTATTCCCTTTCCAGCTTTCTAAAGGGTGTTGTAAGTTTATATTGAAGTTGCTTCCAAGCACGCTGGTGTTCAGAAACAGCATGTCCATCCCCCTATCAGCAAACCTGCTCCAGGAATCTATCAGGAATCAGCTGGAGCCAGCCCCTCTACAAGCCAGAGATGGAGGGTCTGCCTCAGCCTTGGTCCCCACCGGGTAGTGTTGGCCAGTGCTCATTATGAGCACTGGGCATCCCTGACATCTTGTGAGAGCTTGGGAGAAAACAGCTGATTTCTGGGTAGGTCATGCCAGAGCCCCTCCACAGTGCATCTCTCCATACAGCTCCTGTTGGGGTACTCAAATGCTGCAGAACACATGGGATTTACTCACCATCAGATGGTTTGCATGGTCCTGGTTCAATACAGTGCTTAAGGGTCTGTATCCAAGACGCACACTGCACATGCAAGGATCCGTTCCCATATGTCTCGAGGGATGCAGGGGGCCATGCACTCCCCACGCTTGGGCTGTCAGCACTGCTCCTGCAAATAAGGGTCTCCACCACAGACTGGTTTGCAGAAGAGTCAACCCCTTGCTCACAGAGCCACTTTGAGCTCCCACAGCAGAAGCTTGTGCTTTTAGGGGAGAAAGGTCCTGGGTTCTGCCAATGCCTTCTTCTAAAACCTCACAAGAAACTGAAAAAATGCCATTACATTACTTCTTAAAATAACATAAATGTCAGTAAAAGATTTCACATCAGAGGCAAGAAGAATACATGTGAGAACCTTTGACCTAATCAACTCTCATTTTTTAAACTGTTTTGCTAAATTGCCATTGGCCTAAGCTTATATAAGTATCTTCCCCTCTTGAAAAATTGAAAGTTCAGGCAGTCTAGCAATCATCTATTTTTGTATTATCCCCTATTCTGGCACAAAAATATGGCTATCACTAAAAATGTCAGAAATTCTTAAGGGAAAATTTTAATTGTTTATTTTGAGTGGCATGTTTGTTCCAGAGACAGAAGCAGCAGAAAGGCATTAGCAATGGACAACAGAAGTCTCTAGTTTGATGGAGACCCCTCCACAAGAAGAGAACTGAAAATATTGGACTGATGTGGAAGAGAGAAAAAAAGAGGGAACGTGCCAGATCTAATGATTATAAGGAAACTAACCTCTGATGTTTACAGTCACTATCTCTAAATGGGACCAGAAATGAACCTGCAGTGCAGGACACTTAAAAAGGTAAAAAGTCAAACAGCTGTAGATGGCTTGAGCTTGTGAAAGGCACTGCTGAGCCCAGCTGCTTAGGAGGAGGACTGGGCTTTGATACCAAGTAATGGGAACAGCGAAAATTATGAGACAAGTTTAAAAATAAGCTAAAAGAAGGAGGTCATGTTCTCTCATGCAGTGTGCTGAAAGTCATCCACCAGAGAGACATTTCTGCAAGGGGGAGATTTAATTTGGGGCTCCAGGGTTTCCATGGCTTTACTTGAAAAGTGGATGTATCTAAGGGAGGGGAGATGGTGACAAGGGATCAGTTCATGAGCAGTGATGCTGGTTTCCACATCCAGCAGCTCTTCTGAGCTGCTTGGCAGCCATCATTCCCCACTCATGTGCCTGTACATGCTCATACTCACCTAGCATGAAGAAGATTAAGTCTGACCCAGGCCCATGAAATCAGGAATCATTCCCAAAACCAGCCAGGCTCCACCTCCCATCTCCCTTCTCAGGAACACAGTCCTGCCAAGGTAAGAAGGAACTTCCCTCACTCTGTTCTCCAGTGGTCCCCTCTGCCCGTCAATCAGAAATAAAAGCTGCCACACACACACCTTGGTTTCCTTTCATATTTTGTATTTTTTTTAAATTTTTATTATCTCCTCATTTTAAACATCCCTTTAAGGGTGAAATGAAATCCAACCATTTACAGAGAAAATGATTTCAGAATGTACATTTGATTTATCCTTACAAAAAGTTCATTATTACTTGCTGTTTATAAATTACAGAGTGGAAAGGAGCTTTGCAGATGCTCTTAATTTCTTTTTTTTCTACTTCTACTTTATTTTTGGCAAGTCCAAGTATTCATTTGCCAAAACAGGGTGTTCTGGGGCCACCCTAGGGGCAACACTACCAGTAGGTCCAGGTGGACCCCAGGCTTGGAAGTGCTACTGGACCACCTCGAGGATGACACAGCATCCGCACAGGAAGGAAAAAAAAAAGTGGTTCGATTCCTTAGTCTGAGTATTTCAGATCCCTTCTTAAGCCATTATCTGTAGTCCCAAAAGCTTTAAATGTCAGTGTATTGCATTAGAAACAGCCCTCCCTTCTTGGTGCTGGATCCGAGCCCCTCCTGTCGCTCCCTGTTATCTCCAGCTCCCTCTCTGTTTCCATAATGAGAGTAAGTTTGTCCAACATCTCAGAAATCAGAAGAGAGGTTTTTGCAGGGAGGTGGGGAGAACACAACGATGGAGGGATTCAGGATCCATTCTCCCACTGACTTCCCTCATTTCCCACCAAGGTTTGAGGTCAGTGAAGCAAGGACAAACCATCCTTTCCCTCCTCACCACCAGTGTTCACTAATCGGACCAGGAGTGATCCTGGACACGTCTTCACAGTGCAGAGGCATAGCAGCCACAGAGATTGCTGGCAGGAGCTGGGAGACAGGGTGATGTTCAGGAGGGGAAAAGACACTACCAACCCCACAAGGATACACCAAAGGGTGGACAGAGGGGAACAAATACCCGTTCTGCTCTGACACTCTCCCCTCACCCCAACTCATACATTACCTGGAGGCCAGAAGGTCCCCTCATTTACCGGCCACAGGGACATGCAGAACAGGCTGGCCTGAGCTGCACGACAGCAAACACTTCAGCAGGACACAGGGATCGGAGAAAGCAACAGTGAGAGCGGACTTGACCGTGTCATCCTTCATGCCAACCACGCAGGCACAAAGCCACCCCATCTCCTCTGTCCACCACTCGGGTACAGCACCACCCCCAGTCTTCCAGAGGGCCAAAGACTGCTGACCTGCCCTGTTGCCTCTGCTTTAGCAAGCTCACCTGCTGCAAGTCTACCAAAGCCCACATCCTTCCCTTCACTTGGGGCAAAGGAGGAAGACTAGTTTCTCCACTCCAAAGCCATGCATGGGCACACATAATCCCTTTTTTAGGTGGACAGCACAGAGAACAGAGGTGGTCAGAGAGAGAGAAGCTCAGTGCTTGGGGATACCACACACTGCTTCACCTGCTACCTGGCCCTCCAATTAATTTGAAGGTGGAAAGGTTCTGGGCAAGAAAAGCACAGAATTGAAGAGGGGAAAAGGCTGGTGATGCTTTCCCGCCCTCCACCAGACAGCTTCGCTCCCACAGAGGCAGCAGGCACATGGCTTCACTGTTCATAGCAGCAACAACCAACAGACTTTGGGCTCTGGTGGTCTGATCCCAGTTCCAGCCCAGGGGCAGGATGGGGTTTTTCAGTCCTTCTCAAATTTCAGCACAAGATCAAGGAGCCTTAGTGCTCACCTAAGCGATCAACTTAGGGAAATGAGGATCTGATACAAACCTGCCTCCTCCTCCACCGCCTCGCTCACCACCCTACCCACCCACATGCTTTTGGGTTCCCTCTTGTGGAGGTTGGGAGGGTGGCGGTCCCCACTGTGCGCTGGCCACAGAGGTCCTGGTGCAGCAGTAATGGCATGGCAAGTACAGTACAAGCAGTACAAAGGGCAAAACACCACCTTGGGAAATCACTGTGCAAGTCAGCTTGCTAGTCCCTGTCCCCCCAGGGACAAGAAGGAAGATTTTTTTTAATGACAAGCACTCTAGCTCCCTAAGGATAACAAACACAGGGTTAGCTGGACAAATTAAACAGAAACATTGTCTGGCCTGGCCTTAAATCAAAAAATGTTTAAACTATTCTTGAGAAAAAAAATAATTCATTTCATCTGTAAAGCCCCTTCCTCTGACCACAACAGAAGTCTGTTTTAAATTTAATTTCCTAAGAATAAGGAAGCAAGTAAGTCCAGGAGGAGGACAGGGCCAGAGTCCTGCAGAGTTCCAGTGCGGCTCTTCCAACAGGACCTTGTCCTCCTGCCCAAGGGGGCAGAAGGGAGAGGCAATTCGGAGGGAGAGGCAGAGAATGATGGAGCAAATAATGGTGGAGGGGGAGAGAAGGCAACAGGCTGTACTTCAGCAGGAGATCCAGATACTGCAGCTGTGGGCTCATCTGAAACTCCCAAGAGACAAGGGCCATGCCTCAGTAATGAAAACGTGACTTGCAGTATACTAAAAATCCCCAAGGACAACCATGCACAGAAAGGGCTTGTACCAGGGGAGAGGCTGCTCCCACTGCAGAAGATAATGAGGTGTAGCCCCAGCACACACACACTTTATCCCCTGCTTCACAGGCCTCTGGTGTTGCCAAAGCTGCTACAAAGACTCACTTTTCTTTCTCTCCTGTCTTCAGCAAGGCCTGGCACTGGGCTTGTGTTGTTGTCGCTGAGATAAGGCAAAGCCAAAGGTCTGAGAGTAGATCTCAGGCTCCCTTCCAAGAGTAAAAATGAAAAATAGCTCCTTCCTTCCATACTTTTCTGCTACTGAATCCCTGCTAACACACCTGCTCTCCTCCAGTTGCCCCTGAGGAAAGCACATTCCCCTTGTGCTGCAGCTCTCATCTTGCTCAACATAGGCTCCCCCTTTCTCAGCTGGGTCCCCATTTCTCTATAATATCCCTGTGCCCAGAACCTCCATGCAGCTGCTTGGCACAAGGACCCCATGACTGTGACAAGACTCCTTCCTGCTGCATTAGCAAGTCTGGAGTTAAAAGAGCCACAGCTTCCCCTTGGTAGAAGGGGAACCTACCAAAGCTTCTCCCTCCACTCAGTTCCCAAAGAGGCTTTCCTACCTATGGGGAAGACACATCAGAAGTGAGAACAGTGATTTAAAAAGCAAACAAAAACAACAGAAAAAGGAGGGTCCTTCAGTTCTTCTAAGCATTATGGCACATGAGATGTAGGAGGAGCTAAGACGAAATCCATCTCAGTTTGACTAGTTCCAGTCAAACTGGAACTAGTCTCTGTTCCAGTCTCAGTCTTATTAGGCAACCAAGTTATTTTTGTTGATGTTTTTCTCTTCTCTAGAGAGGGGAACAGGAGGGAAAAAGAGATACAGAGAAAGGAATGAGGCACAAAGGTGGAAATGGGCTGGACAACACAGGAATATGGAGCCCTGATGGAGTGAGTTAACAGCAAGGGAAACCCTCCTGCTTCAGCACAGCTGGCCTGATGTCAGGGTCACTTTTCCTTATACCAACATTTTCATCCTCCTCCTCCATATGATCCTCACTTCTCTGCTTGGAACATGAGCCAGTCTTTCCACTGCAAGGCTAACAGAGCAAGTTCATAATGTTTTTCACCCTCTGCCCACTACAGCCCAGGCTCCAGGCACCCCATCGAGCCATCTGCTAAGGAAGGGCAGTAAGGGTGCAGATGTGGATCTGCCTCAATGAGCTGAATCAATCCAATACAACAGGCCAGATCCTGACTGCCCATCAGTAGTAGGATGGAGCAGACACCAGCCCAAACAGGTGCAGTTAGCGTCTTCCTAGATCTCCTCTCCTCTGCATGGCCCTGTCTGCATGGCCCAGGCTGCACTTGTGGGCTGCACATGCTTTCCGGATTGCACAATGGTCCCAAAACAGTCTCTTGGTCCCAGGGGGAGTCTGCCCATGGCCTGTTTCTTCACAAGCTCCCTCACAACTTCAAGAGCAGACAGATGGATCCTGTGCCTTGACAAGCTTTGTGTTTCCCCACAATACCCATTGCTGACTCAGCTTTGCCCTTCTCTCCCTTTTACCCCACAGCAAGAAGGAATAGCCAGCACATGTAAGCAGCAACCCTGCAACAGGCACAGCCCACAGGGTTGCAGAGGCAGCCAGAGAGGCACACAACAGTCCCACGTGTGTAGCACTGCTATGCAGAACCAATGCTCTCCCTGGCCCTCTCTTATGAATTCCCGAAAAAGTCATCCATGTTGAGACAGATCGCAGCTTCTGGATCCCACCATTTCCTAAAAGCACACACACCCAAGCCCAACTATGTCCCCTTCCCCCCCAGTACTGGTAACGAACGCCCACGTGCATACCAAAACCATGCATGTTAGCACTCATGCACATAGGAAACCATGCACTTGTAAACACACACTCCCACCATCTGATTAAGTCTCCTGCAGCTTATCCCAGCCCCAGTAGAAGCACCTACTGCAGGGAAGATGCTTCAGCTTCTGTGGGCCAAGACAGTGCAGTGTTGTGGGGGCAAGGGTGAAAAAGGAGTTTAAAAGAAAAAAAAAAAACAAATCAACTTTCTCCTCTGCTTCCCAAAGCCTTGCTCCAGGACTGGCAGAGCATCAGGCCAAGATGCAGCCCAGGACAGATGCATTAAGCCTGCAGGAGGAGACTGCATCTTGGGGAAAACACTTTGGAGGCAAATTATTTCCCTTCCCCAAAACACTCTTTGAATATAGAGGTATCAAAAAAAAAAAAACACATACAGAGATGCTTTTGCACATTCACTCATCCAAAAAAATGTCTGTGACACACATCTGCACATGTGACCACTCGCATCAGTTTGTGCCTGCTGACTCACACGCTCACTGAACAGCCCAGGCTCACATCTGTGCTTGCTCCAATCCACAAAGGATGAGGGTGGACGGGAACAGCTGCCCTCTCTCCCCAAGGGACCCTCCCTTGCCTCCCATGGAGGAAAATCTGTCAGTTGTCTGCAGATATTCTTTCCAGCCAGCAGGAAGAGAGGTCCAGGAGGTGCAGGAAAGTCTTTATGCTACTGCCAGAGTAGGTCCCTAACACCTCTCCTCCTCCTGCCCTTCACATAACTGAGGAATGTGTCCCCAGGGTCACCCTGGGATGAAGGGAAGAAGAGCAGGAAGGGAGGGAGGGCACAGACCCCGGAGAAATGGCACACCCCACCCAGAACCAAAGAAAACAAAAAAAAGAAAGGAACAGATGAAAACACACAACTCTTTCCCTTTCTTGAAATTCTGATTTCCCACACAAGCCCTGGTGGCCTCACCCAGTGCCCTCCACTTTTTGGTAGGGGTTCTCCAACAAGTAGCGGAACCGCTGGTAGTTCTTGAGCAGGTACTTGGGAGCATACATCTGCTCCTTGGGGTCGGCGGGGGGATACTCCTGTGTAGTACCATCAAACCAGCCGCCAGTCCGGATCAGCTCCCGGATATAATTGAGGTCTCGTTTATCCTCATAGTCACCCCAGCGGGGGAAGTCCCCATTCTGGGCTGACACCAGTTTGAAGTAGATCCCCTCTGGAGTGAAACACCAGGAGCAGTGCCAGCCAGCAAAGTGGAGGGGGCTGCCCAGCGACCACTGCACCAGGATGTGTCCTGTGCTGTTCTCATACTGCCGAAAGCCAGGCATGGTATAGTACTCACGGCGCCGCAGACGGATCCCATCTGTAGCATAGACTGCCTGGAGCATCCCCATGGTGCAGCCAGAGACCACCTCCAAAGTGCCTGGTTGCTTCCAGAAGAAGCCGTAGAGTGACTTGCGCATGTGAAAGGCGAAGGGCTCTGTCCAGCCATCGTAGAGCTTGAGGAAGAGCACACCGTCACGGGCTGGAATCTCATCAGCATCATCGATGATGAAGACATCATCTGGGCGCAGGTTGCGGAGGCGCGAGATGCCATCCCGGGTAAGAAAGGTGCGCAGGTAATCATCAGCAATCCAGCCATCCTGGCGGCCGCCGGGAGGGAAGTGGTCCAGGAAGACATAGAGGATCTTGTGGCGGATGTAGTCAAAGGAACCATTGAGGAGCATCTCACGGAACTTGAGTGGCCGTGGCTCTCCATAGGCTGTGAAGTTCGACTCACACACCACAAAGGCATCCACCACGTCTCCCAGCTCATGGAAGCGGACATCCAGCAGGTCAAACTCATGGTTGACATTGATAGCATTGATGACCCGCCGGGGGATCTCCCGTGGCACGAGGCGGTCCTTGGTGGGCAGGTTGGAGTACTGGACTACAGTGGGGACCCCACAGCTGGGGCCATGCCAGCCTGGCAAGCACACACACTCCACCCACTTGCGCCGCTTGGTCCCGCTGGCACTCAGTGGCTTGCGAGCCGGCCGCCCTGAGGCTGCACCATCTGCTCGCTCCTCCGGCCGCCCTCCCATGGGTGGCTTCTCCAACACCTTGGTGCCTGGTTTAAAGCAAATGCCGCCAGCTTTGGTACGGACAAAATATTCTGCTGTGTCTTCTGGCAACACAAACTCGACTTTGTGCAGCTCTTCGCTGGCTCTGCTGGGAGGCAGGGGCTGGAGCAAGGGGGAGTGGGAGTACAGAGGTGTGCGGAGGAATTCTGCACCCCCTGGCTCAGGGCTGACCTGAGGTGTGACGGGGGCATTGTTCCAGAAGAAGCTGGAGACAAGGTTGGGACTAAGCGAAGCCAGCTCCCGGGGGAAGGTGACATAGGAAAGGGCCTTGAGGAAGTGCAAAAAGGAGATGAGGCAGAGACCAGCCATGCAGAGAGTCAGAAAGAGCTTATGGCGTCTCATCTTCATCCTGTGGAAAAGCCATGAAAAGGAAAGTCACATTCAACAGTTACTGAGGTGCAAAAAGTTTACCACTGGTAGCATGACAAGTTGGGGATGGCAGAAAGCTGGTCCAAATTCAGCATGCATCTTTCCAGACGAATACAAGAACTACTCCCCCCACCCCCTGCCATATTCAGTGGTTCTTGTGCCTCGGTTGGGTTTCACCAAGCTGAACCTCTTTTAGATCAGTCACAGTCTTATAAACTCAAAAAGACAAAAAAAAAAAAAAAGCACTGGTGACCGAGTAGAAAGACAGGAAATCCAGAATAACAGGAATTCATGATCTCGTGAACTCACTGCACTTGGCAGATTTGTCCCTATTCATTGATGGAAACAAAATGAACATAGGGCTTCTCATGCCCTGCATCACCAGAGTGTTCGGGGAAGATGAAGAGAGAGCAGAAAGCAGGAGGGTCGACAGGGAGTAGGGGGTACACAGCTTAAACATGACAAGTGTAATACAGACAGTTCTAAAAGACTGAGATCATTAGCCAGGCTGCCAGAGCCAGGAAGACACCTACACTCCTCAGAGTTTTCCAGTGTTTACTCAACACACACCCTAAAAACCACCCTTGTTTCTAGGACATGCTACCTAAGTTCACATGGAGAACAGGAAGAAAAAAAAATTAAATTCTGTCACTTCTACTCTTCTCCTGTCCTTCTCAAATCCACCATATCTCCAAATGTTGCCCTTTGCTTTTTGTTTTCTGTGGACCAGACGCTGAAGGGTTTTTCTCTGCATCTAAACCAAGGTGGCTAAAGCAAACACACAGCTGTCTCCACCGGTAATATTGTGCCATCATGACAGAACCACAGCAGGCCAGCAAGAAGCCAGTAGTGCAAAGCCCTTCCCTCCAAACACCACAAAATACTGCTGTCATCCTCTCCCTACCCACCTCCCCTCCTCCAGGCCAGTCAGAAAGTACAGAGCTGCTGTCAAGCCGGGAAGCGATTGAAGATTATAATCCAGGAAAAAAAAAAAAAAAAAAAAAAAAGAAGAGAAACCTAAGCTCATTCAAGGAAAGAGAAAAAGTCAGAGACCCCCTGCACACGCAACACACACCACTGTGCCCTCTGCACAACACGCTTCCCCACAGCAGCTCTCCACCCGGCGCAGTCCCGCTCCCAGGGCCAAAGTTCCTGAGAGGCACCACACACCCTGTGTCATCAGTTAAACCCTCTACCCAGTGCTCATTGGTGCCAGGGTCACCTTCACAGGAGGCAGTCCCCCATGCTGGGTGGCACAGGGGAGCTGCCCCATGCCATCATCTCCACACAGGGGCTGTCCCGCTCCCCTGCCCCTACAGTCCCCATGACTGACACATCCCCATGTGGGAGCAGAGGGAAGAACACTCAAGCCCACTCCCACTGCTTCAGAGGGTATTAAGTAAAATACAGCAAAGCGTGTTTACTGATTAACTTAGAGTGAATTTAATACTAAAGTGAAAAGCCATAAAGCATTTCGACAGATGGCAACTGCCCAAAGGAAAACATATCTGGCTCTCTACAGATGGTTCTGATAGGGACTTTGGTAGAGGAGTTGTCTGCAGTTACACGCTACAGCTCAGGGACAAGGATTTCTGGACACTTTGCAGTAACCTTGTTAGTGAGAACCACCATCCACCACCACGCCCCACATTCAGGTGGCAGGATGAGGAGTCCTACATCAGGCGCTGACAGAGGGGACTGCGAGCCTGAAGCTGGTGGTGAAGTTACAACATTGCCATGGGAAGGGAAAAAATTAAAAGAAAACAACAACAAAAAGAGAGCCTGATCCTATCTGTTAATGTTTATTCAGTTTTTGATATACTTTGACAGGGCACAGGTCAGTGGAGGGACAGGATCCTGTCTCTGTGCACCCCCAGGAGGCCATCTTGTCAAGCAGGCTGGGATGGAGGAAATGGTGGCTCTCCTCAGGGGGCCACACCAGGGCAGGCCCTTTCACCTCCCACACCCACCTGCCAGGGCTCCATAGCCCAACTTCATGTGCCTGGTGGTGGCCCAGCTGGTGGAAGGCCATCTTTGTGGTAGCCCAGCCATGAAGGGGCTGGATGCTCTCCTGTTCAAAGCCATAAAGGACCATCTTGGGGCTTGCTGTCAAGCATTCTTCATGGGGGCAAAACAAGGGGCTGCAGAAGCCCCCAAGAGCATCTCATTGTGCCCAGGGTATTTTTTTTTCCCCTTTTTTCCCTAAGCCTCCGTTAATGTCTTTCTGGAACAGTGAGACTGCTTGCAAGGTAGAGAAGTATCCAGTGCCTTTTCCTTGTATTTCACCAGTTTTTCCTCTGTCTTGAGGTGTGGGGAAAAGACAGGCACAAGGAAGCTGAAAACTAAATTAGCAGCAACTGGCTGTCAGGAAAAAATGTCTCTCGTTGGTAAATTAGTACAGCTTTCTCCGATCAGGTGTCCTCCACTTTCTGAGGCACCTCCAGACACTGGGCCACTCGCTTTCAGATGCTTGAAGCCTGGATGAGATGAATTGCCAGCCTGCTCCAATAAGGCAATCCCAATGGCTGTCAGGTAATGCTGGCTTCACTCCAGTTCCTACAGGACACACAAATGCAGGGCAGCCAGCTTCCTCTGGGCCAGCCCAGGACAGAGGACAGGTGCTGAAGGAGTCACATGAGGGAGGCACATCTCCATCTTCTTCCCAGATGGCTGTGAGGCTCCACATGCCATGGGAAATTCCCAGACAAAAGGTCACAACTCTTGACATTCAAACTGCTTCACTTTCTGGAATGTGGTGTGCCATGTCGACATAGCCGGACACATGGTTTTAGGAAGTAAAGCATCTTTTCCTCATTTGATATTTGCATACATCAATTTCTGTCAGGCTCAGCACACAGCTCTGCAGCTCTTCAACCCATTGGCAAAACTCAGCTCATGCACCACTGCGTCACCTCCCCGTCACTGCAGCCAGCCCAGCGCCTGGGAGAGCCAGGCTGGTGCACACAGCCTCCCCTGCAGCTCTGCCAAACCTAGCTGGCCCTGCAGTACCCTCTGCTGTTTTGCTGCTGACATTTCCCAGGAGACAATTTTAACTGCTCGTTGCCTTTGTTAGGGAGGGAGTACATTAACTTATTTCCTACCCTCTCATAAAAGGGAGGGAAGCAGGAAAGCAAAGAAGCAAGCTGTGTGCTCTTCAAAACCTCTTCCCTGGGAACCACCTCCATTCTCACATGCCAGGGATTCCTCCACCGGGGAGTGGAGAGAGTTCATGCACCCTTGGGTGGGCTGAGATGCTAAAAACCATCAGTCACATATCCCTTCGCATATCCTCTGATCAGCACCACCGTGAAAGATGTATTTTTGAGTGGTAGCTAATTTGAGACAAAAGCCAGCAGGGGAGGAAAATGTTATTACCCACCTTCCCTATCCAGAACATTTACATGTGGTAGAAATAAGAAAGGAGGTACCAGTCAGGGAGACATCTTGGCTTGTCATAAAAGAGCCCAGCTGCTCTGTCACAAAGCAGCCATCAGTTACCAGGAACACAGAAAACAGAAAGAAAAGGTATTTCCCTTCCGACAATTTTGAGTGACTAGATGAAAAAAAAAAAATCAACTTGATCTCAGGGAAAGTGATCAAGTTGCTGTCAGGTTAAAAAACAGCAAAAAAAGTGTTAATGTTCAAGTAGAAGAAAAAGCCACAAGTATGGACAGTCAGCTCCATTAAGACAAAGCTCTTTAGGGAACATGCAGTTATAAACTGCTACAGCAACACTCAGTCTCAGCAAGAGAAGCTGAAAGCTTATTTTTATTTTTGTAAGGGATCCCTTTGATACTTCCTTGCTTGAAGAAGTTATGTCTCTACCATGCAGGAGAAGACTTTCGGAGAAGGAGGAAAGCTAGAAGTGGTATGCATGTGAGTTATCCCCAGGCACCTGTTACCATTTTTACTTTGCCATTATATCAAGTGAGCAGTTGATTTATACCACCCTGAAATCACATCCTGATTCTCAAGGAGCCAGAGAGAAAGATATGCACTGCTAAGAGCAGGCAATTCACCAGTTCTAGTGTTCTCTTTTGAAGGACACTGGCAAGAGGTCATGCAATAGGCCAATGGATGCACAATACACCAGTGTCCTGTTAGGGCATTGGACTTGAGACTCCCCAGACCTCTCCTGAAAGCTGCCATGGAGGACAAGTCAGAGTAGAAGCTTCTGGTTTTCCCCTCAATAAAGAGATCCTCTGCCTTAAAGTTATCCCCTAACACCCATGCAGTAACATATTTGCCCATCACTCTGACGCTTCAACACAAAGCAGCAATTCAAATTAGAATCACTTTTACATGGCAGATTAAAATCCAGTATGACTTCCACCTCCCACTGCACACTGAGGGCCAAACTCTCTCTCTGCTCCAGCTAGAGACAAATTACCAGGCTTTGCCCTTCTGAAACAGTAGGCCTACCTGCCATCCACAGGGCACAGGCATCACAACATACATCAAGGTCACAGTACCTCAAAACACTCCAAGATGTCAAATTACTTTTGTCCTGCAAACACCCACGGAAGTAAGGAGAAACTATAAAACCTACTATTTGTCTCCAACTGAAATGTGACTAGCTCAGGGACAGCAGGACCGTGCTTTGCTTAAGGATAGGAAGAGAAGATTAAACTACTAAGCTGGATAGCAGGGAAAGTGGAGAAAAGCAGGATGTACCAGAAGGTAGCTAGGGCTCAGCATTTCTCTCATGTGAAGGATGCTATGGTGTGTTTTCAGCACCTGAAAGCTAGGCAGATGTCAGCAGAAGTTCTGGCAGAATCACAGTACAAGGTGGCCTGAATGCAAACAGGTCCATATCAGCTTCCATTCAAGTTTTAAGGACAGAACACAACATTCTTCCATGACCTTCATCAAGAGCTGCTGCCCACAGTACTAATGCAAAACAGCAATACCTCAGGCTATGTGTTTCCTTTGCAGCTTCAAGGCAATTGATCACAAGCTGCCACTGACTTGCTGCCAGTACAACCAGCTGGAGCAAGCTTACTCTTCAAGTAAGGTCAGGCTAAGGGAGAGACAGGCTCTGTCCTAAGTATCTTCCCTCCCTTTCAGCAAAAAGGTGACCACTCTCAGAGTGCCACCACAGCATCCATTTGACTTCCAGAGCTGCCATCCACACATCATTAATGGGTGTCATCAAGCCAGGAAGAAAACAAGCCAGCTAAAGGGTGAATCGACAGAAGACTAAGGTGAAACTGGCCAGGGAAGGGAGAGAGCACACCTGAGAAATGAAGGCATTGCCACCTTCTCCTCAGTGAAGGCAGATAGATGATGTACATCATGTCAACCACATGCCTCCAGACTGTGTGCAAGGCCTTGCTAGGTCTCAACTGACAGTAGCATCTGTGGTCAAAAAGACAACAGGTGTCTTTTCTCCTGTGCACTCTGGTAGGAAACACAAGTGCTCCATGCCAGTAGCTACAATCTGCTGCATACAGAAACTAAGATGGACACAACACAAAGCCTCCAGCTTTTTAAATATTGTGGCTGCTCACCTCGTCAGCTGCTGGAAGCACAGTACCTTTGGACTCCACATTTTCCATGGGCTTTCACCGTTTCAACCATTCTCTCAAGTGTCTTGTCCTGCTCTTTGGTGGACCTTGGTTATTTTAGATGCCACATCTCCAGCCACAGAAAGATAACTGTACACTTTGGAACAAGGCAGCTCTTAACCCTCCATACAGAGCACATGGGACGTGGAGATAAAGTGGTCTTTGCTGACAGGATTTGGGCTCAAGACTGATCTTCCAGAAGCCAGCAGAATAGACCAGCACCTGAGCATCTTCAAAGTCCGTTATAAAACACTACACTTGAACAGATTGTTCTTACTGTAACTACCATAATACTGATAGCAGCACAATTATATAATTCTCCAGCCCCCAGTTTAAAAGAAGATCTGCTCAGAGAAGACTAGAGAACTCTACTGAAATCCAATAATGGTCTACGAGACACCATTTAATTTTATCCAGGAAGTATTTGGAAATCACAAGGGTTCAATACTGCACGCTAAAGAAAACTTCAAAGCTGGATTTCCAATTCCACTGGAATCTATCAAATATTCTTCTTGGCGTCTTTCAGCTGTACTGGGCTCCCTTGTAACTAATCTCCTCTCTCCAGCTAAAGCCAGCCTCACCATAGGAACTTCCACAGTTCCAGAGATGCCTCAGCACACTCTGATCCTTCAGACACTCTCAGAAGCCACAGTTTTAGTTTCTTAGCACCACTAGTCTATGTGCTCTTTCCACTAAAGGAGAAGCAGCACTTCTCCTATCCTCTTCTCTCCTTCACTTACACCCGATATCCTGGAAAGACTCTTCCTCAACCCTGCATACTGCCTCCTCAAAACATCTGGTTCCACAAAGACTGATGTGATGGCCCTGGAGATTGCATCACCACTTGGCTCCAAGATCAGGTCTCTCAGGACGTCAGAGTGAGCTGAGGCATTACTTACTGCACTCTGCAGTAACACATACACTAAGGATGTAAGGCCTCTCTCCCAGCCAAATACAGTTCTGGGCTGCTCATTGCTTCAAGAGTGCAGCAGTTACAGCAGCGCAAAATGGAGCTGGCTAGTTCTTTTGTTTCTTGACTTTGGCATCTTACAGGGAAAGAAAGCTCTATCATGAGACAGGGAATAGAAAAAGAAAAAGGGACAAAACTACACCAAAAAATAACTTATGTCTTCACATAGGCCATGGAGTAATGAAAGAAGTATGTAAGAACTCCCAGTTAGTCTTGGTGTCTTGCAGAGAGGGACAGGACAAAACCATTTTGTCCGAGGACAGAAGAAAATCAGCCTTTCAGAGACCTCAAGTGAAGCATGTGGTAACACAGGCTGTTTCATAGGTTCTCTCCTCTCACTCACCACCTTCACAGCTCATCACCCCTCAGTTGTCAGTTGTATGAATTCAAGTTATCAATTGTATGAAAGTCTGCTTTGTAAAGCCAATCAGGAGCAGATCTAACTGGGTTAAACTTCAAGATAAGGGTCTAGGCATGGGAACAAGCAGCTGACCAGCAGAAACTTCAGTTATTTCACCAGTACACTTCTCACCAAAACCATGGGATCATGTAGATACATCCTCAGACACTCAAAATTACAGGAGTTTAAGTGCTGTTCATCTAACCAAACCTCCAATGAGGCCCCCATTCAACTACCATCAGCTTGCTAACTCTTCCCAGTGCATCAGGGAAGGAGCATATCTCAAGGAGGGATCTGGAAGAAGCAGCAGCAGGTAACTGCTTCCAAAGCAGATCCTGGCAGGCAGTCCACGTGTGCTATGCAAGTGGAGTACAAGTTACAAATCCTGAGAACAGCACCAAGATGAGCAGTCAGTATTACCCTCAGAGCCGAGGGTCCATGGGTGAAGAGCACATGGCAGACACGTGCCAGACCACTCACATAAACACTGCGCAAAGGAAAGCAGGAGAGTTCCTGGGGACCACGTAACAGCTCAACCAACAGGGAGATGCAGGTTGAACAGCCCAGAGGAAGGTAAGGTGGGTGCCCTGTGGACTCAGAGCAGGGCAGTTGAAGGAAAGAGGCAAGAAGCACTTGATGCCATGGTGATAGGTAGAGTGAACAGACCCACGCAGGCAGAAACCACATTGCCTCCAGCCATTTTTGAAGCGGGTGACAGTTGTTTGTGCATCCCTGGGATAAAAGCTCTCCAAGACAGATCAAGGAGGCAAGTAATTAAACCCCAGGAAGACAATAAATAAAGAGAGGCCATGGAACAGCAGTGAGACCCTAGCGGCCACGGAGAAGAGCTGGCCCTCCATCCCCACCCTCCTTCCTCCCCCATCCATCACCAACCACTTGGGGTTTGGCAGTGTGCTCACTTTCCCACAGTAGCAGATCTATTACTGTTTGTAAGAGCATTCCCAGCCTCTTCCTTCCCCTCCTCCCCTCTTTTCAGGCCACAGGGGTCCTGCTTGGCAGCCCCCAGATCCCCCTCTTCTCTGAATGTCTGGTGACCAGCCAATCCCATGCAAAGAGCATTAACCCCTCTTCACCAGGAACAGCCAGAGAAACCTGACTCCATGCTGAGAAGTTTCTCTAGGGTGTCTCTCTCTCTCTCCTCCTCTGCTCCCCATCCCCAACCCCCCTTCCTTGTTCTCTCTCCTCCTTCCCCGTTCATTTCTCAAAAACTAACTCCAGCCCTGGGAGTGTCGCGTCTTCCCGAGAATGTTACATGAACCCA
The DNA here is from genome assembly GCA_013400615.1 of Syrrhaptes paradoxus. NCBI lineage: Eukaryota > Metazoa > Chordata > Aves > Pterocliformes > Pteroclidae > Syrrhaptes > Syrrhaptes paradoxus. Next base: position 336,953 of record VZTO01018847.1, read on the forward strand.
TGGGAATTTTTCTTGGACCAAGAACAGACCCTTATTTATTTGTCTCTTCTGCCTTTGTTCTTCATTTCCTCTTTCAAGACTTAAGCAAGACCTCGACACAGTGCCGCCTGGATCCCCTGCTGCCACTTCACTTTGTTATTATTTTCTGAAAGAAAGCGCTGATAGGCAGAGAGTTCTTCAATGCCTTGCCCCAAGGCAGAAGTAAGTCACCCTGGACTCCCACCTCTGGGGTGTACAAAGGGCATGGACTCACAGGCTCTGCAGAGCACCTCGGGCTCCAGCTTGCAGAAACAACCCCCTGCTTATGTTATCCTTCCAATTGCAGCATCACAGCCCCTCGGATTAAATCCACACGAATCAAATCTTCGGTAACGGCTCTATGCTGGTAACAGGCATATGGTACCATGAAAAGGGGCCGTTTCCCAGAATGAAATCAAAAGCCTCCTAATGCACTTAACTCAGGGTCACATAAATCTCTCTTCTGCCTCCCACAGACGGCTGGATCTTGTTTACAGGCATTGCAGCAGGCCTGGGTCTCAACAATATGTTTACTTCTTCTGTACAAACATTCCCTTTCACTAAGCAAAGCAGTATCCTGATCTCCAGATTAAACCAAGTGGAAAGAACTGGGAAAAGGTCTATGGTGAAATAGGGAGAGCACTAGTGCTCATCAGTGAAATCAAATGCCATCCTGGACATCACACAGGTTTTGGGATCATTTGTGTTCAAATTTCTCCCTTAATTGACTTATTTCTTGAGAAGGATGAGGAAGAATTTTGCATTTAGCCAGTTGCCAACATCCCTGACAAGAGGTAAAACAATTCAATGAAAGAATGGGTTTTGATTCAGGCTGAAGAACCCAAGAACCAGGCCAGGGCCAGGTGAGACAGCACAGCTTGTCCAAGGGACATCTGGTGATTGTCTGGCCAATTCTTCCCCAAAAGCAAAAGCCACAAACTGACACTGTGCAGATAAACAGGGAAGCCGAGCATTTCTGCTCAACAGTACAGTAGACAGAGCAGTTTATTACCACAATCACTTGATTACAGGCCAAGTTCCTTTCCCTCTCCACCCTCAGCCCTTTCCCTCCCCTTTCAGGTCTTCAGTAACACAAACATTTATACTGAACTCTGTTTCTGAGAAGTCAGCTGCCACAGCCAGGTCAGAAAGGAAGGAGAGGAGGAAGACAAAACTCATGTATAAGTACATCATGAAAACTGCTTGTGAATGAGAAGGATGTGCAATGAAGGGGGGGGAACCACAGTCACACTGAAGTCACCAGAACAAGCAGGGCAGGAGTGAGACAGCCTATCCGCATGGTACAGCAGCCTGCCACAGTGAGGCAGAGGGCCACAGGGCATTAAGCTCAAACATAGCTGGTGTAGGTGCTCAGCCTGCCCACCTCATCTTCATGATGCTCCTCTGCTGCAAGAGCCTGTAAAAAAACTGCCCCAGTCTCCTGCTGCCCTCAGCTGGTTGCTCTTCACGGTTTAATCACTGACAAATTGCAGGAATTTCAGCTGCACAGTTTGCTGCTCAACCACCTGATCTTTCAGGTTGTCAGGTCCAGATGATGACTTGTAAAGTCCAGTGGACCATGTCATGCCAAAGCTAAAAAAACACACTTTGGCAGGACAGGATGGTCCTTCAAAAGAAAAAAAAAATGCCTTCAAGCATCTGAATATTTTAGAAAGCAGCCCAAATGATCCCTGCCCCAGATCCACAGCACTGTAATTGAGTCAGGGACCAAATCCAAGCACCAGATTCACTGTCTCCAGCTTGACACAGTCTCTTTACTGCAGAGACAAAGGCTCTGAACTCAAGAACCTCTTGCACAGTCCCAAGCCACAAAGATGCTCAGCAGTACCACACACCTGAGTGATGTGGAAACCAGAACTGGATTTTCAGGGCAGTTCAGCTGCACATAAGCATATGCAAACAAACACAGGCAGAAAGGAAACCCACAGCACTTCCTCATCACTACATGATAGACTCTGGATGCCTGACAAACTCCCCTTCCCTCCCCCCCAGCATGCACGGGAAGCAAGAAGACTCTGTTCCAGAGCACAACTGCACTATAAATAATTCAAGAGACTGCTAAATTATGCAAAAGCAATCCCATCATCCCCCTGGCCAAGCTGAATGCAGGTGTGGTCAACCCTTGCTCCGAAAGTTGCTGCTAGATAGGGATTTCGAGGCCACAGAGGCTCCATGCCAACAGCATGTATCCGAGAACACAACGGCTGCTTGCGAAGAGTCGAGCCTGCACCAAACAACAGCACAGCAGGAGGTATTTGGGGACACAAGGCTGATGAGGAAACAGCAATTCCTTTAACCTACCTCTTCTCCAGAGACCTCACACAACCCCAGGAGAAAAAGCAGAAAATCGCATCCCCTTGAAGTGAGGCTGCTTGGTACATCTTGCCTCCATGGGTTGTGGTTAGCTGGCCAGAGCCACAGCTGGGCAGCACTGCCACAGACAGGTGGGGCACAGAGGACTGCTGGGGCAGGTGGGAAGGAGGAAAGGGAACTATGCACATTCCAGAGGCAGTAAAGGAGGAATAGTTTTGCTAGCACAAATAGTGTACAGAAAAGGCTGAGCTGAAAGCAGAGAAAATCCCAGTCTGCTTTTCTGCCTGACTTCTTTGCCTTTGGGAGATATTGCCTCCCTGAATATCAGGGTCACCGAGGTTTCCCTCAGCAATGGGGTCATTAAATAACAGCGTGCAGCTCATGCTGATCACTCCAGGGCACCGTTCTCCTGATTTACCCTGCCCTTTGCTCTGCCAAAGAGCCAGCCCTCGCACTATAAGCTCCACAAAAACAGGACTTCCTCATGCAGCAAGCACCATCGGCTTTCAGCCCCTACACAGGCAAACCCTTCTTCCAAAGCCCTACCTTTCCCAGCTCCCGCAGCCTCCAAGATCTGTCTGTGCTCAACATGCTTAGTCTGCACAGGCCTCTGTCTTCCTCCTCTTCCCTCTTGCCCAGCTAGAAGCATTCATGCCAGAGGAAGAAGGAATTGAAAGCACTACCATAGCCCTCTCTTCAGCCTCAGCACAACCAGCTTAAAACCTCAGGGCTCTAGCTTACCTTCCCTTTCTTTCTTAAAGGGCTCAGCATCTAGAAGAGAGACTCCCTTTCATGTCTTTGCCATGCTGTCTCTCTTGCTTTCTGTTCAGTTCCAGTATCTGCATGCCAAAACAGAGGATCCTAACACAGATAAAGTCAGCGCAGCAGATACCTGCGTTTAGATCACAGGTTTCACAGTTGCCGAAGCCGTTATGCAGCGGATCTAATTTGCATTAGTCTTTTGGTATGCTTCAAATCTGCTGGCTGCAGCTTTGGTATCATGCAAGACACACGCAGCAATACCCCGAGATAAAAATTACCCCAGAGCCTTAAGAGATGACAGTCTGATTCCCCTCACTAACCCTGGCCCAACCTGTAAGGATTTAGACACCGAAAAGAAAGCAGCACTCCTAGGGAACGGCAGCAGGGAGCTGGGATTATAGATTAGGCAGCAGATCAAGGAGAAGGCAATATCTGCAGTGAAAAGGGCAGCAGCATCCAAGCAGTGACTAGAAAGTTATCAATAACCCTGGGCTAAGCACCCACACCCAGCCATTCTCTAGAATTTCCAAGACAGCTGGCAGCAAAGCAAGTACAGGAAGCGTTGCACTGCAGTCACTGCTCTCCTGCTTAGCCCCTGCATGTGCCACTGGGCATGCCACAGCCTTGCTCCATGCCTCAGTTTCCCTAGGTGGGCAACGGGAGAGAGACTTTTTTACTCCAGTTAAGGGGCTTGCCTAATTAAAAAGAAGCTTAATGTGTTGCTTCGAGGCCCTCGGAGCAAAACCTTGTCATAAAATGCAAGACACAGATGATCTTCAGAAGGAGGACTTGCCCTCACTCTCTCTCTCTCTCTGGACAGCCATGCCCACCTCTCCTGCTGCTTGCAGCTTGTACATTACAGGCTGAAAAAGGCTGCTGGCAGAGCTCAGTTTGGTCATACCCCACAGCTATGTCTGATTTAAAAAAAAACAACAAACCCTATTTAGACACAGGCCTGGGGGAAACAGGGAACATTATCTGAGCTCATCAAGCTGCCTATTCAGCTGGGGGGTTTCTCAATATGAAAGACCAAGGCCCCCACAGCAAGCAGCTCAGGTAACTTTGCTATCCTAAAGCAGGGAATAATCACTTCCTAAGTCACGGCTCAAGAATAAGCTCTCACTTTTTATAAGATAGCCGGTTCCCTTCATGCTGCTTCTTTGCTCAGCCTACCTAATGAGAGCTTGGAGAGCAGCTGCACTCCCTTTCACTGATCAGTTTTTCCATGCAAGTTTCTGAGCACAAAAACACACCCACCCTGTGCCAGGTATACAGAGGTTTGAAGGGCAGGAGGTACCTGTTGTGCTTCAGGAGGAGCTTGAGTGAACTAAAGGGTTTGCACTGCAGGGAGTGCAAAGAAGTCAGCAAAGGAAGGTAAAGAAATCATGTTTCTGCCTTCCCAAGAGCTGCAGAGTCCATTTCACAGGCATGGAGCTCTTTTGTGCACCCTACACCATTGCTCCACTGCACAGTATCTCTTCCCACCTCCTCCAGGAGGAGGAGGAACTCAGCTACTCTGCAACTGCAACTCTGCCCTAACTCCTGGGACAAACACCTGGTCCTGGCACCCCGCACAGTGCTGCTACCACAGCACAGCTCTGGCCTGCACAGCCTGGGCCTAGCAACACACTCACCCAATTCTATCAAAGCACCCCAAACCTGATCCAGAGCTGCCCACAACCTCAGGCTTGCCCCCTACGCAGCTCTACCAAGGCCAGCAGCACTGACCTGCCAGCACAGTCCACATGTGCATTGCAGATGCACCACCACCTTTTCAAGCACATGCAGGATGGGGAACAGCAGGCATTCCTCAGATGTGCCCCCATGCACTGCACTGCCCCATGTGCCTACCTTCCCCAGATTTCAGATCCCACTGTCACTCAGTTATAGTACCACAAGATGCCATCCTGTCATCAGGCCAAATGCAATGCAGCCTGGCCTTTTGTTGCAGAACTGCTGCACAAAAGTAGGGAAAAGGAGTGGGGACAACAAGCCACATTCTTCTACTTCTACAGTCAGTGCTGATAATGTGAACTAGCCCTTTCAGGCACCTCACACTGATCTTGTGCCAGTCAATACCCCCTCTGCCATCCTCTCTGTCAAGAGTTACTGTCAGTTGTACCAGCCTTCGTTAGCACCACCTCCTCCAGCTATATCCCACTGATTGGGTCACAGATTCCAACAATATACAAAGGGCTCATTTTAGAGCAACTAACCCCACCTAAAACCTAATCAGCCTTTAGGAAGGAATGCTGGCCCAGCTTGCCCCATCTATCCATCACCAAATTCCCCTACTTCCTTCCTCCGCCTTTATGACCCAGTGGGGGCTGGGGGCAGGAATATAAATTTGATAGCAGGTGCACCTTAAAGATGCTGTTCTCATGACAGGAGGAAGCTGACACACAGCAAGCTGAAAACTCAGCTACAAACCCTGCCCTGAGACAGAGTTTATCTCTGCTTGCAGGCAGGTCAAAGCAAGGGAGGGACAGAGAGAAACTCTGTCCTAAGGTGTCCCTCACACACTGAACGTGCACAATAACACCTACACACACTGTCCTGAACAACTGCTACACCCATGACTGCTTACATGCCACACTTATTGCAGGCATAAACTCTACAAAAAGTACATGTTCCACGTAAGTGCACCCAGCAAGACCCATGTGCTTTGCTACACGCATCCAGCAAACACCCACCCACGTCTGTCACACGAGCATTCCTTAAAGACATGCAGTAAGCATGTTACACCAACCTGGCAGGCCACAAAGTCACACCATACTTAACCAGTTGCACATGGGAGAAGGAGGAGAAATGTAAACACGGTGTATGGGAAACGCACAAGCACATGAACTTCATAGGTACGCTCCCCAAACAAACACACCAAGTGTGTCTGTGATTGTTGTCATATATCTGGCCTAGATTAAGCAGGCCCTCCGAGCGCACAGCAGCCCCAGCAAGCCTCCAGACCAACTATCCCTAGGAACAAGTTCTCTAGATAAATGTTTAGAGTTGTGAGCATCCCCTAAAGCTAACATCCATGCAAATGCATGCTCTATTTTCCACCTCTTCTTGACGTCCTTGCTAAGGCAACCCCTGTGTGCCACCCAGGCAGCTCTTTTTCCAAACTTTCCAGCATTTGCAGGGAGGCAGATAGCAGCTCAGCCCCTGAACCCAGTTTGGAAATGGTCCCCATGCTCTGGGCATCTCTGATGGAGACAAGCATCAGCAGCACCTCAGACCAAAGATGTGCTGGCACAAAAGGCAGCAGCTGGGCCACCACATTAGGAGCAGGGCAAGAAAGCTCACCTGCAGCTGGCCAGAACCTTTCCCTTTTCTTAAGGGTATAATGGCCATAGCCAGGGCATTAGTAAACAAGCTACTCAGGTATAACTGTGAGCCCTAACAGGGAGGGAATGTTATACCTTGCAGTGGATTTCTTACCACTACTGCAAAATCACCTATGGGTGCAGAGGAGCTATAAATCTTTGAGGAACTTTTTATTATATGCAGTGTCAGAGTCACAGCTTCACTCCTCTTCTGCCGTTTTCAATAGCTTTCATTCAAAGTGTGCTTTATATTGCTACAGGGAGGCTGGAGGCTCCCCGGGAATTGCTCACAAGACTGCTCTTCTCCCACCCCAGCTTGGAGTACGTGTTCCTGAAACTACTACTGAGGCTGCAAAAAACAGCACAGGTACTATGGCTATATTTAGAAGGGGGTCTTTGGAAGCTGGAAGTGTGCTGGAAGGTGGGGAGCCCATTGGTTTTCCCTCCCCTCTGAGATAGCTCTCTGCTGTCTGAGGGTCAAGCAATGGCAGGTCCTGCTTGATTTCAGCTCTTTCCAAAGGAGCTGGCAGCAACCAGTCTTCAGCATCACTTGGAAGTCCCTGTTACTGAAGTCATGGGCTCCAGCTGGACTCGAACACTTCTGCAGGTGGGATTTACACAGCATGGGAGCCACCCTTTGGCAAGGGGTGCTGCAGAGTTCCTGCTGACTCACACCCTGCTGGGGTGGGGGACACAGAGGGGGGAGTGGGCAGGAATTTGAAATTCAGTTTGCACAGGGTTGGGGTTCTTGGTGACTCAAGTCATGCTTGTTAGCAGTGGTGTCACTAAGTGTTTATACAGGCTTGAACTTCCCACTCAAGGGGAGGGATCTGGAGTTAACTGGAGGGCCATTCTCTGGGAGGGGAGGTGCTCTGCACCCACACCATGTGGTGGAGAGAGGGCAAGCTCCCTCCTGACCCAAGCTCTGCCCTAGGGTGGAAGGGAGAGGTGCGAGACCCCAACTTTAGCTTTGGGAAATAGGTAGGGCTCCTGAGCAACCCAGGCGCAGCTCACAGAAACACAGCCTGCGGAAATCCCCAGAGGAAAACCATGGGCTGAGGCACGAGAGGAGCCTCTCTCCATCCTGCTCTGGGCTCCCTCAGTTGCTGAGCTGTCTGAGCAAGTCTAGAGCTGCAGCAGATGCCGCGCTCCTACATCACCCTTGTCACGCTCACCCAGGGAGCAAAACTCACAAGGACAGAGCTATGCCAGCTTGTGCCACTCCAGCAGGACACACAGCTATTTCCAGCCCACAACCAACCTGACAGCCCTACTCGAGCAGGGAGAACTTGGGTGCCCACATCCCTTTGCAGACAGCCCCCAATAGCAGGATTGTAGCGATCTGACATGGAGACAGAGCAGGGGGAGAGGGGACGTTTGATGATGATCATACACATATATTTGTATGTATGTTTTCCCTCCCACGCACACACTCCTGTTACTCCTTCACGCTTGCTGCAGGCTTGGCACGCATCCCCAGCCCGTGCCCTCCTCCCAAGCCCGGGCAGCAGATGGGCCTCCGCTGCAGTGCCCCGGCCGGAGGCTGCCTCCATCCCCGGCCAGCCCGCACCGGCGGGCAGGGGGCTGGCGGCATCGCCTCCCTCCGCCCCACCACCGATGCTCCCTAAGCAGGGGATGCCGGGACTAAGGAGGGGGTGGGGGGGGACCCTAATAAGAAAAAAATAACACTAATATAAATAAATAAGGAGCGGGAAGGTGGGGGTTCGGCGGGGGAAGCCTCTTCGGCAGTGCCCGCAGGGGATGACGCCGCACCCCCGGGCCGAGGCACAACTTGCAGGTGGCGGCACCGGCGGGGGGGACCGGACCGAGGGAAGCGTCCCGCCGCCGCTGCCCTCAGCGCCCACCACCCCAGCGCGGCTCCACCGGGGAGGGTGGGTGTGCACTGCCCCCCGCCGCCCCCAGCCCCACCGCTNCTCCTCCTCCTTCTTCTCCGCCGCGGAGCGGAGCGGCCCGGCACCTCCTCCCGGCCGCAGGAAAGGATGCGATGCGCTGCAGAGCCTAGGCGAGCCCCGCCAGGAGCGGCGGGCAGGGCTGCAGCAGCCCCTTTGTGCCGCCCTCCTCGCCTGTCTCCTCCCCCGGCGCGCCCGCCCGCCCCCCCGGGCCGCCGCCGACCGCCCGCCCCCCCGGGGCACGGCCCGTACACCCCCCGCGTCCCCGTACAAAGGAGAGCCTTGTAGGGGGGGCCCGGCGAGCGCGGGGGGGGGGGAGGCGCTTTGGCAGTCCGTGGCAAGGCCGAGGGTGATTTATTGAGTGGGCTGCGGTGCCCCCCGAGGATGCTGCGGCGTCGAGGCAGAGCCCTTGTGCCGCCCCGCAGCCCTACGGCAGAGCCGGCCGGTCCCCCGGCGCCGCAGCATCCCTCCCGGTGCCCTGGCGGGCGAGGGAGGACAGGAGCATCGCGTGTTTGGCGGGAGGGAGGGAGGCACAAGGCGAGGTGGAGATGTGCGGAGCTGCCTTGCCCAGCGACATCCAGGAAGTTTTGCTGCGGTGCCAGAAATAGAACCTGTGTCTGCTGACTCTCGATCCTGCGTCCCAACTGCAAAAGCTGCCTCTTCTTAATTCAACTTTTCCCTGCCTTCTTCCTCATCAGCCCCATCTTTGGAAAGGAAAACAAAGCCAAGCCAAACCAAAACACACCCCATCCCCCCCCACGGCTGAATGGCACCGCTACAGACATGCTGAAACACAAGCATGCGACCTCACCCCTTGCAGCCAAGAGCTAACGAGAGGTCAAAAGGAAGCAGAACCAGAGTACACCCTTCCTTGTGATTTGATGGAAATTTAGAAAAACAGTGCATTAAAAAACAAAGCATCGGTGCCAACGCCCCTCCAACCTGCCCTTTATCAGATGGGCAAGCTGGGCTTGGCGAGAAGGGGAGAAGCATCTCTTAAACTGCTGCCACCTGTTCTCCTGAGCAGCACTTATGGCAACCTGATGGCAATGCACAAGAGTCTGCCCTGCGGAGTGATCTGGCTGTTCTCCTCATCATACCTAGCTGACACCAGAGAGGGCTTCCTTGGAAAAGGGCCATCCTAATTTTGAGTTTTAAGGCCAAGATGGAGACTGTGTCAGACCTTAGGCAAACAGACAGTGTACATGAAGGGGAATTTTCCCCCCTGCAAACTCAGCTAGAAGGATGACTAAAGACATCCAGAGGTCAGCTGGATTCAGAAGTGCCTTAGGAGTATTGCAGAAATACTGAGGGAAAGGAATGAGGACGGAGGAGGAAGACAACAATACAGGAAGTGAAGTTCTCACCATGAAGTTCTCACCTGAAGTTCTCAGGTCATCTTGCTGCAGAACACAATACCGCACCAGCACAAGTCCTTGAGGATGCTGAAAGGCTGCACCTTGATGACAGCAGTAGCATATCTGTAGGAACATGTTGGCAAGATGACAACATCCCCAACTCTGTGGGTCCAGGATGAAGGCGCTCACCGACAGGATGATGCTCTCTGGGACAGCCATGGGTCCCTAGCAGAAAACTGGGCTTGAAGGGAACCCTCAGCTCCTGCATCCCCAGGGGGAATTTGGCAGCCATGATTCAATTTTCATCGAGTCCATGACTGCTTTTTTTTTTTTTTGAGAGAGAGAGCTGGCAAATGACGGCATTAGCCTTGCTTGTGTGGGTGATTTTAGCTCTGGGACTATAAATCCTATTAGGGATAGGCAGCAATCACCGATTCATTTTCCCCAGCTAGTGAACACCCATCACAGAAGGGGTGGTTGGTGCTACTGGGAGGAAAACATCATTATTTTGGACCTCCTTCGCTCACAAAACATTATCCCTTTGCTTCAAATATTATTCCCAGAGTAGTTTGAAGACAGCCAACATTTTTCCATGTTAATGTGATAAAACTAAAGGTTTATGGGCTCACCCAGCAATTGCAAAGGTTCAGGAACATCAGGCTACAAATCTAGAGGCAGAATAACATCCCTGCACATGGAGAAACAGCTGCAATACCACAGCAATGCCACAGCTCCCCTGTCCTGTGACAAACAGTGTTTGCCATGCTGAGCACTCCTAACTAGAGAGACAGGTTCCTGCAGCCTCCTTGGAGGTGTCTGTCCCTCTGTAATGCCCTGCAAAGATTTGGGAAGGATTTTAGCTTTGCCTTTCAATACTTGTGTGGAGAAAGACAAGATTTTGCTCTTCTTCCCCAGGCCAGCCCCGGAGCAGAGTGATGAAGAAGGCTGTTGTTCCAGTGTGTGCTAGCACATTACCAGATGCAAGAGGATTCTGGTGCCTCCTTCACTCCAGAGCAGCCGTATCTGTACCTCCTCCTGAGTGGGACCTTGTTTCCAAACCTGTGTGGTTCTAGGTTTGTGGGCCCAGAGAGCAGAAGTCTTTCTTTAATTTTTTTTAATGGTATTATGTGCTTTGATGGCACCAGACTGAGGCTGTTGGCTTAGATGTAGTATCCAAGCACCTCATGATTTTTAATTTACTTAGCCATCATACCCTCTCCAAAAGGTAAAAACCCCAAACCTTTGGCTCTGTTTTATGTAAAAGGAACTGGAGATTAGAAAAACTATGTGATTTGCTGGAGGCCAAACAGAGAGGCTGTGGTAGGGGAGAAATTTGACTGTGGGTCTCGAATTAGCACCCTAACCATTGCTGTCTGTGTAGTGTTTTCTCTCTGCTTTACATACTTCAGTCTGAGACATGCTGGACAAGATCCCTTCTGATAAGGAATCATTTAGCCCAAATTCTTACAGAAATTAAGCTCTCACAATCATGTTCCCTATCTGCCTGTTCATCAGCCGCCCAACATACGGTTTGAATCCACTGTCCAATTTCAACTGAACCCAGTAGCAAGGAACAGATCTTACAGCAAAGTGATTTGGATGAGCTCCACAATGAGCAGAAAGAGGGGAGAGAAGAGGGGGAGAAAGCAGAGCGTGCCCTGTCACCCCATTGCTGGTATGGCATGTGATGCTTCCTGCCCCTCTCTAGGGTGAGAGAGAGGGATGGAGTTCAGGGCACGATGTGCCGGGCTGCTGATGCCAGGAAGGGGCTGAGCACACGGCAGGGATGTCCTGGGTGTGCAGCAACCCCAGGCACAAGTGTGGCAGAGGCAGTTCATTCTGCCACTGTCAGAGCAACTTCTGCTTTCTGCGCTCCCTAACCCGTGCTGGCTGCTCCTCAGGGAAAGCAGCCGATTAACATATTGCAATGAGTTAACCTTAAATGGTCTAAAAATCCAAACCTCTGCGTGCAAATTATTCTGATGGAAGAAAAGAGATAAAACACCATCCAGCCAGGACCGAGCCCACAGCTCAGCTTGTTTTCTAACTGAGACACTTCTGTCTTTGCAGCCGAAGCCAAGCTGGACTCCTTGGGGATGTGCTCAGCCCTGTGATGATTTGCATCTCCCCACCCCATCCTACTGCCTCGCCAGGTGCAAGGTTTTGAAGCAAAACATTGTCCCGTGTGTTTTTTTAGGTTTTGGTGGCCAGGATCTGCTATTTTCTCCCTCTTGGGCAGTGCCAAAAGTGGGTGATGCAGGCAAGAACCTGCGGGCAGGGTGTCAGGCGTGTGCTGGGCTTTAGCAGCCCCAGTGGAGCTGGGTACCTCTGACCTGCCAGCCAAAGGCAGAGGGTGGAAAGGAGATTCTCCGTCGCTTCTGGGTGAACCTGGTTCAAGCCCAAGGGGTTGTGCTTAAGGATTTGCTGCTACAGAAAGAGGTAATTCTGACAGTCCCTTTCCTAAGAGGAATTACAAACGTTTCCCGCTCAGTCAGATCTTTTTTTTTCACCACGTAGCTATTGCTGATAAGTGATTCTTGGGCTCCCTGCGTGCAAGTCATTTGACATTTGGTTAACTCCTTCACACTGAGTTACAGAGCTCAGCTAATTGTTGTAGAGCCGAACTTTCACTGTCACCCTTTCCCCAGATGATCACCAAAAGGTCACCCCTTTTCCCCCCCCTTTGGGATTACAGTCCTTTTAACGCCCTTTCGAGCTAGACTCTGCAAACAAAGTCCTCCTTTGAGCCAACCAGTCTTGAAATCCGATGCCCTTATTCGTTTTGCACTGCTGGTGACAGGGAGGAAAACAACAAAGTGACATTTCTATCCTGGGTCACAGGGCAAATGGCGTAAGACAATGATATTTATCTCCTCCTTGAGCGCTCTGATGCCTCAGATCTGAAAAAAAATTACAGTCACCAGCAATCACCATTTCCAGCAATCAGGCTGTAGTTGAGCAAGTGGGAAGATGAACCAGTGCTGGTACAAATACTCAGGGACTAAACCTAATAACAGGATCAGCCCAGAAAAGATGCCTTGTGTGTAACAGAAACAAACAAATGCCTTTAAACTTGCACTGGTGTTAAGGAACATGAAACTTCACCAGATAAGGATTGTTTGCTCTCACTTAGGGGGTTCTGGCAGCCCTGCTCCTTGGATTATTTGCTGAAATGCATTTGGCTTTTGTTCAGTTTGCAATCTTAAAGGCAAAGCGATCTAGTTTCACCCTCATCTCCTACTACAGAATGATTCTGGGCAGCATGAAGAATCCCATCTTTCCGCAGCCTGGAGGGCAAAGGAGGGCGGCAGCTGCGGCGCTGTTGCCGTAGGCAGTGGACGCAGAGGTCAGGGTGTGTGAGGCCAACAGCATCCTCCCTGGCTGAGGCCACGCCACTTGTATTTGCTAACGCTGTGCCTCTCCAGCCTCCAAATTTTTTAGCATGGGGCTATATTTTGCTGGATAGTTTTAGACCACTTAATGTATTGGAACTTCTATCACTTCCTTTAAGAACAAATGAAATATAGATAATAGCAAGTCAGTGGTGGCTTGTCAGAAGAAGGGTGAAGGAAAAGTTGAGCAAAAATTTCGCCTGGCAGCAACAGAGTATGTTTCTACATAAATTTGGTAAAAAACCACCATGCAGTCAAGAAAAAACACATGCAGAAGTGGCTTCTGAGTGGCTTCTGCAGCAAGGTAGAAGAGGTCTCTAACAGCAATCGCACATAAGCAGTGGAGGGCATTGAGAGTCCTGGTGTCACTGGGTGCTCTTATTCTGAATCACCTGTTCCACATGTGACAGCAAACCCCTTCTTGGGGAAGAAACACTGCCTGTCTGGGAGCTTTCTGGTGTCTTACCCTAGGGAGCAAGGGCAAACAGAAAAGGAGAATGTTTCCTGCTTTTGTTTGTCTAGCTCTTGTCACTGCTTGAACTCAGGTTAGGCTGCACCCTCCAGATTGCAGGGGGCTCAGTACCTGCCAGTTCTCCCAGTGATGGACACACAAGCCAACGAGTCATCACCATTGGGCTTTGGAAACCAAGTAAACCAGAGGATATATTTTTTTTTCCAGTGTGCAGAATTGGCCAAAACAAAGATAAAGGAGAAGTTAAAAGGAACACATCTCTAGGAGTCATGCAACAATAGGGGGTGGAAGGACTCTGGGAAGATCCTGGATGCAAAGATTTGGGTGCAGCAGCCCTGCTTCAGGGGTGCACAGAGCTGCGGCCAAGGGCAAGCAGGTGTCCTGCTGGAGGGAGGCAGTTTGCTCCTTCCTTCCCAGGGCTCAGTTTTGCTCTTCACACTTAAAGAGTGTTAATTTGGTCTTGCAAACATAATTATCACAACATGAGGGGAAAAAAAGCCTGGAGAAAAGTGAAGGAAGCTTCCCTCTCCTCCTCACACGCAGCACCCCTCAGCTGTCACCCCTCTCTGGATCACAATTTGCGGTGTTGCAGACACCTATGCTGTATTTCTCCCTGTTTAACCAGGCTCAGGTCAAACCAACCCACCTCTCTGGTTCTCTGAGCCTGCTGCCTCCTCATCTCGTGTGCCCCTTGCATCTCTTCTTGATGTGGTCCTGGCCTGCTGGGAGGTCCTGAGGGAGGGCTGAGAGTACGAGGGCAGCACGATGCAGCAAAGGGGGTTTTCTCATTTGCCACGTGGGTATAGTTTCCAAATCCCCTAAAATGGATCTGTGCCTACACATCAGAGAGGGAAGCCCTGGTCCCACAGGGATGGTGAGGGGGAAGAGAAGACCAGCCCATGCTCTCTGCAGCCTTGCCAGCCTCAATCCTCACTCCAGGGCCTCTTCCAGACCTGAGTTTCAGCATTTCCATGTCACATTACTCACCAGACATGGTGTTTTCAGGCACATCATTCCCTCCCATCAGTGTCCTAAGCAATAACCACAGCCCAAACATGAATATGTTGAAAAATACCTTCTTCTTGCAAGTGCCTGACCAGCACAGTAGCAGCCATGTGCTTGGGCGCACTGAGATGTGGCTTAGAGTCACTTTATCACCGTTAGAGGGAAGGAAAATAGCATGCTGATGTGTTTTGTCTGGTGGCCACAGTCCCAAGGGGTTTTATTTTGTTGTTTCCATTCACTCCAGATGAATCTTCACCTCCATCAGCTTCTGGGGTGATCCCTGGTGCTGCTGATGCTGGCCATGTCTAGCACCCACAAAGGAGGAGAAGCCCCTGTGCTGCATCACTGCAGTGTTGTGCGAGCCTCAGCCCCCGGGGCTCCGACCAAGGGACAGGGGCCAGTCTTGGTGTTTAACACAGTCATCAGCTTCTGGGGCTGAAGCAGGAAATCTGGGGAAATGCAGGAAGGTGCTGTTGGACTGGATGTGGCTGAATCCCAGAGCTCATGTCCTCCCCGTTACGTGAAGACCGAGCCGTAGTGAAACTCTCACCCATACTGGCAGCTCAACCATTTAGCCGGAAAGGCACTTGGCGAGGGGCGTGTTCTCAGCCTGTGGTCAGAGGGATGTGGAGAGGCACTGGGGCAGCGAGTGGGTGAGAAAGCAGTGAAGGGATGGATGGCACACAATGATAGCAACCACAGGAAGCTCACTGTGGCTACAGCAAAGCAGCACTTAACTCTTTGGTGCATACTGTAGGAGCTTAAAGTGCCCACCAGCAGCACAGGGATAGGAGGGGGATTTGCCTTGTGGCACCCAGGAAGGGATCCTGGGCATTTTCTGCAGGAGTTGGGGCTGCTGGTCAGGACCAGGTGGGCTCACCTCAGCCAGTGGATTTTCTCTGTCTGCCTGTTGCATGGCGATCACCCTGACACCTCTGAACTGTGACTTTTCTTTCCATGAGTCAAAGGTGGGGGAGCCACATTAAACCACAGCCGTCCCCATCCACTTGCAGAATTGCTCCTGGGACAACATTTTCTGGAGTTTGCTTTGATATATTCCCCATGGTGTGGTTCCCACCACAGCCTCCCTGAAACCACGTCTTTGCCTCAGTGGTCTCAAGTGAGGAACCAGTCCAGCTTTCCCTTCTGCTTTCCTTTACCCTCCCCAGTTAGTCCTTGATGGTGATCTGAGGCTCCCTCAAGTCAGCATCTTTTTCAGCACCTTTTCTTGTTTCATCGGGATTACATCTGTTGAAAAGCCACGGGATGGACTTTAACCCACCCAGCCATGCAGAGACATGGTGAGTGGATTTTGGGAGGGGATGAGGGTAGGGCGAGGAGCACTGTAGGCTCCTGTGGGCACAGCCCCATGCAGGGAGAGGCTGGTCCACATTGTGGCTGACCTCCCCTGGAAGTGCAGTGGGCACTGCAGCACCTGCCTTCCCTCATCCAACCTCCAACACAGGCAAAGGCGTGGTGGGTTTTGCAGGATTTGCAGCTGATCAAGTTAAAATGCTTCTGAGTGAATGCGATTTGACTGGGGCTGGATCGATTTCCCCGGCCCCTGTGACTGATACAAGCATGTCCAGCCAGGGAATTGTAAAGAAAACAGGCTTGAAACCAATTTCATTGCAACCAGAGCCGGCTGCATGTGTTGATAAGGCCTTTGATAACATTGTGGAGAGGAGTTATCAATGTTGGACAGGGCTGTCTCAAAGGTATGGCTCTCTCACTGCTGGCAGAGGGGAGCTGGAGGCAGGTACCAACAAATGCTTACACCATCTGAAAAAACATCCCTTGCAAGTAGTGAGCAGTCAGGGCAGCCCCGTGCCCTGCGGCTGGGCTGGGGCAGCAGTCAGGACAAGGAGGGAGACCTCAGCCTGTCCCACACCGTGCTGGTGAGCTGCCTGCCTCACCCCTGCTCTCACTTAGGTCCTATTCACTCACTCAAGGCTCCTCCACCCTGCGAGAAGATGGGGACGTGGAGCAGAGGGACATCCCAGAAGGACAACAAATCCCTTCAAAGGAGACCCCAAGGAGGGGGCTGTCATCCATGTGTGGCAACCGGCAACTACAACACATGTGCCATTTGCTGTCCTCTTGTGTGCCTGGCCTATCAGCCCCTCTTATTTTATTGCTCTTTTCTGAAGTACCTGTGAGATACAGAGGCTTATCAAAGCATCCCAGAGAGAACCACGCAGACTGGCTCGGGAGGGGTGATGGGCGCAGGCAGGAAGGCCAGTGGGATCACCATTGGCAGGACTGTCCTGACCCCGCAGCCTCTTTTTTGGCAAAATTTGGCTGCATCGGCTTATCTGTGATGCTCACCCTGTCTGGGGCGTGAATCAGATCGGCTCTCCCAGGCTTATTAATCTAACTAAACTATTAAACCCTGCTCAGGGTGGCAGCTTATTGCAGGGCTAATGCAGTTACGCTGCAGTGAGCTGTTTGCTCTGCCCAGCCAGGCAAGCTCTTGCGGAGACCCACGGCCCATGCCTGTGCGGGGGCTTCGTGCCCCCCTCCAGCTCACTGGGGCACAGAGCCCTCACCAGAGGTTTACTCATCTTCCAAGCCAGGATGGGTTCTTGATAGCCCAGAAATGCAAAATTAGGAAAACACTCTGAAAGCAAAACAAGACCTGGAAAGGAAATGACATCTAAAGGTCTGATCGCACTGGAGCTGCTGGCAGCTGAGCGAGGTTAAAAGGTAACCGAGCCTGACGAGCTGTCACCACAGCCTCCCCAGCAGCAGGCTCAGCCTTCTCCCCTGCACTTTTGAAATCGCTACCTCAGCCTCTCTGCAACCTGTTTTGCTCGGGTTAACAGTGACCGTGTCATTACCCAGCCTTCACTCGCCCAGGTCACTTTGCCTGTGCCGGTGCAGGCAGGGCTTCGCGTGGGGAGGGCGGCCGGGAGCAGCGCCGTCCCAGCTGGGTGAGAGGGACAAAGCGGGGACTTTTTATTGGGGTCTAGCTGCAACAGATCAAGTCCTGCAGGTCAGTTAGGATTGCACAGGAGGTGTTTGTAGCATGTGTGACTCAAAGTGCCCCATGGGCATGCTGGAGGAAGCAAAAAGGGGATGAGCACAACCTGCTTTCATTTTGTACTGCAGCAGAGCTGGAAGGGTGCAGGGAAAGCACCCCACATGCTTGTCATTAGGAATTGTGCAGCCAGGGTCCAGCCAGGCTTGCTCTAACTCGCCCCTCCAAGATGCATCACGGGAATGAAATGGTGTGCTGGGGACCACCTCCATGGGAGCAACACCTACGCAGGTGCCATGTGTTACCCCTCCGGCTAGTTGCTGCAGGAGGGATACCTGGCTGGTGTGAGGGATGAGCGGGAGGTCGGGACAGCAGAAAGTGCTCCATGCAACTACTGGCCCTCTGGGTGCAACGTGCACCAGCACTGCCAGGCTGTGGCAGAGACAGGAGTACACCAAGGTGCTTTCCGAGCCTGAGGTCTAGTCACCAGAAAGCTCCTGAGTTTGCAGAGGGCTGCATGCTCCCATTGGTGGTGCTCCTGCCCTCCCTGGAGAGGGACTTTGAGGTTCGAGGAGAGCGTGGTGACAGCACCCCAGAGGCATGTATGCAGGGAGTGGGGCTGGTGGCCTGAGCGGGTGTCAGCAGAAGAGGGGGCTGGTATGGTCTCCGGATGCAGTGCTGTGTAACGTTAGCTCCAGGCCATTCTTATTTGTCTTTGCTTCTTGCATATTGTGAATAGATATTAGCTCAAACTCAACGGGTTCCACGCAGGTCTTGGAACCAGATGATTCAAGCTGGGATTTGTTCCATATCTCAGGTTTCATGTGTCTTCTTTAGCTGCATTTTAATTGTGGGGACCTTTTTTTCTGGTGAGACATTCTACCAGGGTGCTGTTCCTTTACAGTTGTAAATATCCCAAATAAATCCCATTCCTGGAATGCGAGAGTGAAGAGGAAGTGCCCTACAACACAACAGGTTAGGTTTTCATCACAGCTCTTAATCTGGAAAGCCATCAGGAATGTGCCCACAGCAAACGTCTGGCACTAGTCCAGAAGACATACAATGTCAGCAGAATCCAACAGAAAGGAGCGTAACATGGTCAAACAAAGCCTGGATTGGATTTAGCTCACCTTTATTTCCACCTTGAACCACCAAACCTCTCCTCTGAATGCAGCTGAGCTCAGGCCTGCTGAGGACAGGAAACAAAATTCTCCTTGCTTTCTTAGCTGCCTGGTTTTTTTGAGGGTCAGTCCTGACAGGCTGCAGTAACCCATGGGTTGTTTTATACATCCTGAGCTGCGAGAGGCCAGGAAGAGGCTGGCGGCTAAAAATGAGGTGGTCTGGTCCTATGTGGACCTGTCAAACTTCATGCAATTAATTCCCATTTCCTGCTACTTCCTGCCCCAGCAGCCATTTGTCTCCACCGGCTGCAGCAGTTGTGTTTGGGTCATGAAGCAGAAGAGGGGCCGGTGAGTACCTCCAAGGGGGGTTCTGTATTTGGAGGATCCAACCCTCCAAACCATCACCTTTTCCATCTGCAGGTTGGTGTTGGGACCCCTCCTGCCCAGCGAGGGGTCTTGAGCCTGGGAGATGAGGATGCTTGGGAGAACTATTGACTCCTTCCTTCAGCTGTTGTCCTGTGCCAGGGCCAAAACCGCTTCATCCCTGCATGCCACAGGGTGGAAAAAGCAGTTAGCTGTGTGTGCCCCATGTAGGGAGACAGCAATGTGTTTGGGCTGCCAGCCCCAGGCCCATATCACAGCATGGGGTCTACATGCCGTCCCAGAGCCTGCTGATGACTTGTCTGGGCTTGTAGAGGTGCTACCAGCACTATAAGACCTTTAGAAGGACTGGTCTGATAGCCACTCCTGCCTTTCGCTAACTCCCTCCCTCAAATTCATTTGGGACAACTCTCTGCAGGCAGCCCCATCTCATGGGCACCCCAGAGCTGGATTTCCCTGGGGTGCTTACACACCGTTGTCCAAGGGCCAAACCACTCAATGAATTACTGCTCTCCTTGCTGCTGGGCTGTTTTAACACCTTCCAAGGTGATATCCGAAATGTCACAGCCCAGAGGAGTGAAAGATGGTCCCATCCCCATGGGTTGCCCCAATGCCACCCATGCCATGGCACCTATCTTGGGAAATCATGGCTGGACAAGAGGGTGATACATATCTGGGGTGCTGGGGGGTATGCCATCCCCTGCTTCGCCTACCCTCGCTGCTGTGGCTGCTGTGTGGAAGAAAACCCTCCCAAGGAAGGCACTGAGGGAGGAGGGCTCTGCATCCCCCCATGCCTGCAGTGACCTTGTCAGCCCACTGGATCCCAGCTGATGGATAGCTGCAGGCAGCAAATTTGAGCAGTGTCTCGATGCCAATTTAAATAAATAAATGAGTCCGAATGCTTCGCCTTGCAGAATGGCATCTCATTCAGCCGTTCAAGCATCAAATACCTCCGGGATTCTTTGGGTCTCAATTTGCAGAACTATTTCCCTTTCAAGGGCTCTTTTATTTTTCTTTTTGCTTATTTAAACCTGTTTTTCCTGTAGTGAACAATCCTTGCAGGTGAAAGGAGGCAGTTTTTAGATGTTGGCAGAGCTTTCCTCCAGATTTGAGGGATCAGCAGACTCTATTTAAAAGGGTCTTCCCCAGCCCCTGCTTCCCCAGCTGTGGCTGGTAGGGATGCAGAGGGACATTCCCATGGTTTGGTTTTAGTTTGGGTCCCCCCGGACTGCCAGATCGCTCGCAAGAAGCCCGTTGCTCACAGCCAGGGCTGAGCAGATGTGCTGGTGCCAAGGGGAAGCGCTCACCCACCTGGGGCCAAGCAGCAGCTGTGCGAGCTACTGCTGGCCAGGGCTGCAGCCCCCTCCCCAGCCCCTTAGATGGGTCATGGGAACTGGAGGGTGGGAGGAATATGCATGTGTCCAAAATTCCACAGATGCCTTAGGGACAGAACAAGCTCAGGCCTGGTGAAGTTGCCTTTAGCATCAGTGAGATGGGGTGAAGTGCCGAGCTGGGAAGGAGGACGAGGAGGTGACATTCCCCAGCTGCAGCCCCCATGCTCTGCCCCTTTGGCTTTTCTGGGAGCTTTGGGCCACGGGGGTTGCAAAGAACCACCTGGAGAAACTACCCGAGGTACCTCAGAGGCTGGAAGAGCAGAACACAGATGGAAGGGAGGTGGTATTATTTTCTTTTTATTCTAAGCCAAACACAAGAATATTAAGGGATCTGATTCATGATGTTTGAACACCTGGGAGTGATACACAGCAGAGCCTTCTCAGAGGCACGAGATTTTCCCTGTGTATAATATAAAACAAATGTCTTCCTAGCCAATCTCTAATCAAGGCACTTACGGATCAGTGAATAAATATAGAGGCTTAGTTAAATTAGCAAGATTCATGTGTTGTTGTTGATGGTGGTTTTATAGCTACCTCATGCCACCCACATACCCCCTTATGTAGATCATCCTCTCCTGCCTTCAGTATCTGCTTAATGCAGTGGCCAGGTATGGTGCTTTGCAGGTATTTGGGAATAAGCAGTGACGTTCTGGGGCAGGACATGCACACAGGCTTGGACTCCTGTGAAATAGCTGAGAGCAATTCTCTGAGCACAGTTTCCCTTTGCTGGTGCTTGCAACCTTGTGCTTTTGCACCACACTTTTGTGTGTGGCGATGCCACTCCTGTAAGGCTGTACCAGCCTTTTGCACCAGTGTAGGAAGAATGTGGCAAGCAGAGGGTTTGCACTGGTGGTCTTTCTAGGGGTGTCTGGTCTCTCTCTAGCAGCAATCACCATGGTCAAAATTTTGCACATCAGACAGACCATAAACAAATGGTTTGGCCTGGTGTTTTAGACATGTTTAGTAAATGTCATGTGAATTCTGCCGCATCCCTTCAGCTCTTCCATCTTCCTGCCAGCTCCCCGCAAGCCCCGGTTGCCTTCCCTGTGCTGCAGATAATGGAGAAATGACTCTATTCCCATTGCTGATCCTCCCCAGGAGCGTCAGGTCAGTGCCATGGCGAGGATATGGTCCCCATGGGGCAGATCTCCCCTGGTTTCTCTCATTTCCACCCAGCCCGCATACTCAGCATAGCTGGAGCAAAGAGAAGCCAAAGCTCTAACATGCCTTGGATAGAGAATGATGGCATTTGCTCCCTCATGGGTATGTCATTGCTGCAGGAGTGATAAACTAGAGGTATTTGGGGATTTGAGAGGAGACCTAGGGAGACGGGGATGAAGGAGACATTGCTGTGTGTCTCTGGGAACAGACACAGCCACTGAGCGGGAACTGGGAAGTTCAGGAGACTGGGAAGACCTGTCCTTGGCTCTGCAGAAACAGGGACACCACCGATGGGTGGTCTGCACATCTTTCCTCAGGTCTCAGCTGTTAGAAGGGAACTGAATCCATTTTATGGTCCTCAACCTGCCAAGCCCATGCTAGCCTGCCGCAGCCATCCCTAGCTGCCGGCTGCTGGGCAAGCACCGGTTCTTAGAGCCTTTGATGGCAGGAAGCTGTGGGCACCTTTGCCACAGCCATGAGTGGCCAGGACCAGGGCAAGCAGCACAGGCAGTCACTCAGGCCCTCCTCTGCTCTTTGTGCCCACGCTATCCCTCTCCACCCTCCTCTCTTCAGCCCTTTCCTACCCTCAGGGTAGCAAAATCCAGATCTGACCACATCACCACCCTGCCATTACCTGTGTTGGTTTCTCTCCAGTTTCCTCAGTCCTCAGAGGTGTGTATCTCATTCTTCCTCCTCCTGCGAGTGGTCCCTGCAAGGTACCAGCTCAGCAAGGTTAAGCAGAGTTTGCTGCATCTTGCTTGTGTTTCCCAGGCCCCCCTTGCACCCCTCCAGCCTGCTGTCTTCAGTACAACCCCCATGGTGGGAATGGCTCCAAAACTGAGTTCCGTGAGCAGCTCAGCTGCATGTGAGTGCATTTGCTGAATCCAGCTGCAGAACTGATCTGGCTGAAAAAAAAATCTTTTTTTTTTTAAATTGTATTTTTTCCTGGGTTATTTTTTAATCCACCTCAGCTCCTTGACCTGGTTTCCTCTGGTTCCTCCAAAAGAGCTGAAGGGCAGACCATGGGCAGGTGGGAGGACAGAGATGATGCAGAGTTCATCCCAACAGCAATAAAGCTGCAACGTCAGCGGTCCAAGGCCAGTTCAAATACCAAACTCCAGGGCCATTTCCTTCCCCTCTTCCCTGCAGACCAAGAGCAGCACCTTCCCACAGAAGGGCCAGTGCCCAAGAAGCATGGCCACTGCTCCCAGCTAGCAGGAGCTGGCTTGGAGCAGCGATTCTTCCCTCTCTGCTGCTTTCAGCCCTTCAAAATGTGTTTACATACCAGGTGGGGATAAAAAAAATCAAAAATTCATTGGTGTTTGGCCAGGGAAGCATTCCGATTTGAAAACATTTCTGTTACTTGTTTTTGTGATTGTACTAGCAGAAATAAATGGAGGGACTGAAATGGGCACAGAGCGATCAGTGGACCAGGCTGCTGGGACAGCCAGGCTCCGTAGGGCTTTCTCACTGGAGGCTATCCAGCATGGTGTGTCCCACCAAACCCATTTGCTTTCGATGCCCATTATATTTTCCTAATGCTTTCGTAGATTATCCCCACAAAGTCTACATGCCATACCCCACTTTTGTGCTACCTCCCGACCCCGAATGATCCCCTTAATGCCGTTCAGTGACCATGCCTCCTAATGAGGCTGTCATGACCCCAGCATTGCTGCCTGGGGGAGTTTCTGCAGCAGCACTGCTGCAGCTCATGCGTCTTACAGCTATTTGCTGGCATGGGGACTTCACTAACCCTAAATAAGTAGGGAGCCTGGAGCAGCTCCCTTTGCCATCCTCCTTTGAACTCATTAGGGAAGATGCCAAGGCTTGACTAGATATTTCGTTTGCTGGCAGTTCCTTAGGCCTCTGTGCCCTAAATAGCACTCAGCAGTCATTTATCATTGCAGTGTGGGTCTTCCAGGCAGCGTGCTTTCGCATGGCTTTATTTATAGCCGTGCCAATTTTATTTTTTTTTCAGAAATACAGAAATACTTCTATGCTGAAATTTCCTGTCGAAGCTGCCATGCTCCTGTGGTTCAATAAACATCAGCCATCTCTCAAGTTTATCACAACATATTCTTCTCTCATCCCTTGATGTTCACTAGCTGCGGCTGCTTTTCTTCTGGAAACTACCCTCATTTCTCTGCTACAGGCACAAAATGCCTGGGCCACACAGTTGGCTTTTCCAATGGATATGGAGCCTGGCTAACATTTGGACCTCACACTTTTCCCCAGTCCCATGTCTTGGTTTGTGTCACAGGGTCTTGGCCTCCCTGCGAACCACAAAACTGGCACATGTCCAGCTGTGGGGTGTGGGAGAGGCTGTGGCAAACAGCTCAGCATGGCAGCATGCCCGCAAGCTCCCCTGCAAGGGGGGTCTTGCTAAGTCACGTCCCTCCCTCTGCCCACAGCAGGTTTGGCAAACAGCCTGCAGAGCCGTCCCTTTCTCCAGGAATCACAGCCCCACTCTAATGCCCCGGTTTGAGAAATCGGTCTAATTAGAGGAGAGTGAAATGCTTCTCCTGCTTGGAGAGCTGCAAGTCCTCAGCCTACTTAAAGCTCCGCAGAAGACGATGAGTGCGACAGCGTGTCTCCCCAGAACTACGCCTTTGCTCGCACGCTTGGCAGGCGGTCGACCAGATGTAGCCAGGCTGTTTGGAGGTGCCAAGTATAACAATTAACAACCACTTTGTGGTGGGACTGGCAATGGCAGCTGCAAATTGGAGGCACATTTGGCCGCCCACCTTGCTTCCAGGTGCAGCATAGTCCTCTTGCACCCCTCCACGGGGCACTGCCAGGGCTCAAGGGGATGACTTTGGTGCCAAAAAGCTGCAGGACCTCTGTGATTCATGGAAAACAAAGTCCTGTGGTGAAGAGCACCAGCTGATATGCATCTCAGCTAAATCATTGAATAATGTACCTTATTTCTGTCAAGGTGCTGTATCTGTTGGGGTTTTTTCATGCTGACTCAAGCTGCAGTTCTGAAAACACAGAGTAACTTTATCCAGATGAACAGCCCTACAGAGTTAGGGAGGGATGCTGCCATGTTCCTTGCTTGCAGTGGCAGGCACAAGCTGCTTTATTAGGTCTTAGTTACTTCCTTGCTATCCAGAATTCTTAAACTTGCCACTAAAGGCAGATAGAAATAAAAATGTCACACTTTTGCAGCTCAGATATTTGCAGACATGAATAATACACTCAGAGACTCATTTACTAATGGATACACTTCTCCTCTAATTTCTTTTCCCCTCCAGACATTTGCAAAAGCTCTTTTCATTCCCATCACACCTTTAGCAAGCAGCAAGCTATTCTATGTTTTGTTGCTCTTATCTCTTCTCTGAAAGCTTTTATTGACTGCATGTTGGTTTTGTCTCTTCACCTCTTCCATTTCCCATCTAGCCTTTTTTTTCACTGCTGTTGTTGCAAGGCTTCAGATCTCTGAGAAGTCCCTTGTGGAGCTATTTTGGATATTTCTTACTGCAGCAGCTGAGAACTCCTGGAAGAGCTAACGACAGGAGCAATAAGGAAAAGCAGAGTTGGCTCCAGAATACGTTGGGATTAGGGGGGAAGTTCAGTAAATTATTGAACTACCTGAATGAAGAATTCATATCCAAAAGCTATTTCACCTTATTGCTTGACTCTCATTTACATTAAGAGCTGTAAGTATTTTAGGGATGAGCTCTGAAGCTGCTTTTTCTGGGTGTTTCTTGCTTCAAACAGAGGGAAGAGCCTCTTCCTTTTTCATACAGCATGTGGCTGCAGGTAAAAAAATTGCTGTGGGTCATGGGAGGGCCAGCTGGGGCCAGCCCCCATGCCGAACCTACGAGCAGCGCCTGGCGAGCTTGTTCAGAGATAGAGTTTTGTTTCTGCCCCAACACCCCTGCCGTGGCAGGCACCCACAGCAAATCTTTAATCAAGGCTAAACTGGGTTACCCAGCTGTTTTGCTCCACTTTGCCTAAAACTGGGCTCAGAGGCATCCCTTTCCTGATGCAGGTGGCTGTACCCCTTGCATGGGGTTTGCACAGCGGGTCTGGGGTGGAGACTTGGTCGAGACAAGGCACTGGGGCTCTCCCCCTCCCTCGTACAGTCCTCATCTGTGTGACAGCGGTGTGAAATCACCCTCTGCCTGCCTGTGGGAGGGGGACCCTGCCCAGCTCCCTTGGAGGTGATGAATGCACCAGTTTTTCGGCCATTGTGCTGAGCAGATCTGCAGCTGGGACAGGGGTCGAGCGGTTCGGGCACCAAGGAGGGCAGGAGGAGCCCGTAGTGCACAGGCAAACGAGAGCGGCGACCTGTTTTGCTCTGGCTGCCAGTTGCTGTTGGCTGGAGTAGGGGACTTTCCAAATTGCTGATGCATGAAACCACTAACAGCTTGGCTTTGATCCCCATACTTTGAAAAGAGTCCTGAATTTTCCAAAGCAACCGACTCTCATCAGAGGTCAGGGGCGGCTGCATTTGCCCAGCTTCGCTTTGGTCGGGACTTCTGTGCTGCATGTTCAGAAATGCCCAACTACCTCCAGGAACCTCAGTTTTGGATGAGTGGGCTTGTGGCTGCTTTTGGAAACAAACCACAGTGGCTTCCCAAGATGTTTTGGTGACTGTTGGCTGCCCTCATGCCACAGTAACCAGAAGGGCTTCATGCAGAGGCATTTCCACAGCTCCTGGAGAGGTGTAGGGTTGACCACCCTTCCAGAGCCCTCTGGCTCTCTCACCCTTGCCTTTCCTTGCTACCAGCCCTTTGCACATCCAAGCAGGTGTTCTGCTGAGGACCTTGCTCCACAGAAAGGGGCTGGTGTTCCCCGCTGTTGCTTGGTTTTTGTAAGGCAGAGAAAAGCTCTTTGCCCAGCTCAGGCAAAACCCACAGAAGAAATGCAGAGTTTCTAGGTTGCACTGCTATTGAGAGATGAGGCAAAAAGAGAGAACAGGTTAGGAGACTCTCAAAACACCTAACAGAGAGAGGGCCAGGTGCAAGCATTGCATGGCCCAGAAGTCAAAGCCCTCTCTCCAGCACCTTGGAAACACCTTGTCTGACGTGCCTCCTGCTGTGGCCGGGTCCCTTCTTACCCAGCTCTTGCTGCTGGCAGCCCGGCAAGCCCATAGTTAAGCTGCTGCTTGTTTGGGGGAAGCAGAGAGGGTAAGATTCACCTCCGAGCAAGAAGCTGTAACACTGCATCCGTCCTATCTGCCCTGGCTCTCTGGAGCATTCACAGGCTTTTACTTTCCATGCTCCACTGGAGTCTAATCCTGCATGCAGAAAATTCCTCATGCTTTTTGCTCTTATTCCTCCAGGGCATCTGTTTTCTCTTCTATTCTGTCTGGCTGTTCAACAGCCTGAACTCAGTTACTCTAATCCCTCCATCTTCAGTGATGTTCTCAGCTCCACATAATAAATATTAACAGCTTACATGTATCTTGGGGTTCTTATGCAAGGACTCCAAATAGCTTTATGGTTCATGTGCACATGGGGTTCACTTTATTCGCCAGCAAAATACAGCCACCGATGAGACAGCAGTTGTTTAGCAACCTACAGCGACAACACACAATAGTTATGACGGGAAGTGAAGATAAATATCCTATCCATTTGAAAATCCAGGAGGGGATTGGAGTTGGCAGAATAGAAGTACTCATGCTGAATTCTGGCCAGAATACTTCGAACAGCATTCCTATGCTTATAGAAAGAGCTGTAGGATTTAAAATACCTAACCCATCCCTGCTGGTTTATTTACAACTCATATTAACGGAACTGACGTTTTAGGATGGCAGCAACGCTCTTACCCAGAGAAAGGCGAGTCACTTGAGTGATGAACTATACGGGATTACTCTAAAGCCCTTCTTCAGAATTTCTAGGGAAGGAAAAATCAGCCTATTATATATAAAGAACTATCTATTAACTACCAAATTAAAAAAATATTTATATACTTTAGGCAGCTTCAGCTATGCTGCCCTTCAGCTGCAGCTATCTCTGCTGTGTGATGACTGGAGGCCAATTGCAACATTCTTTCAGTGGTGCCACAAACCCTTCTGCTATCTCCTAACACTCTTAAAACCTTTATGTGGTAGGAAAAAAAGGGGGAGAAGGGAGAGGAACACATTCCTTCCTCTTCAGAGCATGGCAGCTGAGGGAGCAAAGACTCTGGCCAAGGATGCTGCATTTCCCTTGCATGGTCCAGGGACCGTTGGTGGCACCGAGTGGCACTTGTTCACTGCGTGCTTCTTCCCTATTGGAAAGTGCAGGTGTGCCAAGAGCTACCAAGTGCAAAGTAAGAGGTGAATGGGACCAAAGCACCCAGATTAGCTTCACACGATGCCTCGGCTGCTGAAGAAAAGCCAAGTCCTGGATGACTTGCCCACAGACCATATGCCAGAGCTGAGCACTAACTACCGGCCATGACCCTGCCTGGCCATCCTCCCGCTATTTAAAGATTTTGTTATACATGGGTGGGCTGCTCAGCTAATGGAGAGCTTAAAGTAAAAAAGTCCCTGGTGATCCGTCAGTGGCAGAGATAATGAGGACCTCAGTTTTAGGTGGCATCGAAGGGCCCTCCATGGGTGAAGACCCCCATACCTCAAGGTAGCCTGGGAGTTTCCAGGTCTGCCTCTGATGGCTTATTTCCATGCAGGCTGGGGTGGACACGATCCTGCCAAGCATTTTTTGGAAACCCCCCTTTCCCAGGGCTGCAGAGACCCCTCTGCTTGTCCTGGGACTGTGAGGTGTATGGGGGGCAAAGGTACGGACAGCTGCTTCCAAGGGCATCTCACCAACACCTGCTGAAGTCCTCTCCACTGGCACTGGGTGCTCCCCATCAGGCTGCCAGAAAGGTTTTTCAGGGGAGGAGAAGCAAGGAGGAACAGAAAATTGGGGTGGGAGGGATGATGGAGTATCTCCTGTCTCCTACCCAGGCGCCTGGTGAGGTGATAACAGGGGTTTGGAGAGGAGCAAGTGTGCAAGCCAAGAGGCTTCTGGGGATGTCTCTGGACGGAGGCACCACTTTGACTCCAGAGCAACGCAAGCTCCAGCTCCATACTGAAACCAGCCCCAACACGGCTTCCTCATTCAGTCAGCTCTTTCTGGAGGTCCTCAAAGGCAGCAGGGAGTCCACAAAGCCCCATCCAGTCTTTGCTGGGTTTTCTCCATGCCGCTGGCATGCAATGAGGTGCATATGGCTTCAGTCCTCCCCAAGAGCACCTAAGGTCTTTGCATCATCTTCGTCCCTGCCAAATCTTCAGCACATCATGTCAGCTCAGCTGCCTGCTCATCTCACTGCCTGCCCATAAGCACTGGGACAGGAACCTTCTCCCAGCCTGTCTCACCAGCCACAGTACCTCTAATGACCCTCAGCCAGCACCTGCGGCTTGGGGACACCTGCAGCATCCCCACTACCATTCCAGGGACAGGGCTTCTCATATCTACCTTTGTCTCACAGGGGGAGAGTTCTTGGAAAATAAGATTAGCTGCCTTTACAGCAGACTTATTCTGCATATCCAGATCTTAATTTGCCAGCTCCTCTCCATCAGTCTCATGGTGTGTAGCTGCACTGTTTTTCTCTCTTTCTGCCTAGGACTTTACACTTCTGGTGGTTTTGAATTTCACTACACTGCAGAAAGGCCCCTGCTCGTTTCTCCAGATCGCTCTGGTTCTGTCCTCTTCCATCCACTGGAAGAGGTTTTTGCACTGTTGTTACAGCCTGCATCTTCCCATCGCTCCCTTTGCTTACAAGCCTCCTTCCTCCATCTACAGCATTCAGCCTGTTTCTTTGACCTGGACTCCTAAGCCATTGCACACATAGCACATGCAGAAAACTGATTTTCCTTGTGTCTTTTTTTCCAGTGGCTGTACAGACATAGCTTAGTGCAATCCAGCTGCTGCTACCCACTTTATTTTTTCATACTTGATAAACTAGTAATTATGCCAAAGGACAAGTTTGTTTTGCGTGATCTGTTTTATATAAGTGCATTTGGCAATTGTTAAACTTTTATCTGGAGCATCCACATGCTGGAATATTTCCCATTGGAACTGTTCTTGGTATAACTTAGCAAATACCATAGATAAATGGGATGGGGGAATAAGCTAGAAAGACTTGTTTATACAGATATCGAAATCTGTACCAGGTTAGGGAATGCAGAATAGGATAAAACCTCTTCAACTCCATTTTAGTCTGTATCAGGTTTGCACCATCCTATTAAACAGCCACACAACAGCCTGGAGGAAAGGATAGGACCCCCAGGTCAAACTACATTCTGGAGCAGTCCTGAGCTGCAAGGCCGGGCTGGACTCAGACACCTGAGCTCCCTGCTCCTTGCAGGGCAGAGACAAGTACAGAGGACATGGGTGAGGGACTAACATCCCCTGCCTCTGTCAGCCTCAGGGACAAGGCAACAAACCTCACGCAGTTCTGCTGCTTTTCCCTCCCCATCACAGAACGCCCCTTCCCTGGCAGGGTTGAAAGGGTCTTGACGATAGGTGCCTGTGCCAGCACGTTCAGCACACTCAGCCTTCCTGGGAACTAAAGGAGGGCAGGGAAACAAAGAGCTGCTGCAGGCAGCACAACAGCCCCACACGATTCACATGAAACCCCACAGGGCAACCCTTCGTCAGCGGGACCTGGAGGGGGGAGTGACAGAGTCACCCACCAACATGCAAGGGATCTCTGCTGTGCCTTCAGAGGAAACGGGCGTTTCTCACTGCTCTGATCCTGCCCACCTATTTCTCAGTGAACTCAGAACTTGCCTCGGGGCACATGGTGCTATTTGATTTACCCAAAGGGATAAATCCTCCTCTGCTCCTTTCTAAGCTTGCATGCCGCAAGCGCCTTGAATCTGCATGCACCAGGGCTTGGCTACACTCTAGCCTTGCCTGCAGCATCCTCTGCTACTTCATCCTGATTCCTTCCCATTCCCCTTCTCCTTCCTAAGGTGACCAGCCTAGAAGCAAAAATAAATCTGGGAAGGAATACAGGCAGATTGCCTGACTTGCCCTTTCCCCTGTGATATCCTCTAGCCCTCCCTTAGCTTTGCCCAGTGCCTTATCACATTTCCCCCCGAGGCACCAGGCGCTACGGTACAGCAGTCACTCCTTGTGTTTGCCATGGAAAGGCTCCTTCCCCAGGGAGCTGGCAAGGCAGGCTAAAGGGGAAGGCTGGAGCAGGGAGGGAAGAGCCTCGCTTGCCGCCTGCCGTCAGAAGCCTGAACTGAAGAGGCAAATCGCTGCAATCCCAAAGCCTCTGCGAGCTAGTCCAGGCCTGAGCTGACCTGATGCACAGCCAGCGAGTCAACCGGAGCCCTCCTCTCCTCACTGCCCCCAGCTTCGCTCTGACATGAGAGCGCACATCTCCATCTTCAAAGCAGCTGCAGTGTAGTTTCAATTCAACACACGTGCAACTTCTGCTGTGCACCACCGGAAGCCTGTACAGGAAAACTGCTTTATACATTCTACCTGCCCTCTGCAACTCTGCAGAGACCCTGCATTAAGGAAAACAATGTGCATTTTGCTTACAAAAAGCAATCTGGATTTATAGTTTAACTCCAAGTCATGATCCAGTGCCAAAGCTCAGCAAGTAAGTAAGTACGGGACAAAGATCGTACATGTTTAAGTCACCTGCAAGGGCTCAGGCCACTTTTACAACAGAAGCATGCCTGCTGCAAGCTGCAACCCCCTATTCTGGCAGAATAGTCTCTCATCAGGAAGAGCTGTCATACCCACACATGAAATTGTAAGGAAAAGAGCAAGCCACATAGGTGCCAATGAGTGTAGCTATAAGTTATTTATTCTGCAAAATAGAGGTATCTTCTATGGAGTTGAACACTGGAATCACAGCATTATGAATTGAGTTGTGGAAACATTATGACAGCACGCACACAGGCACACACACGTACACCTACACCCACACACAGCCTTTGTACAGGCCACTACTCTTGCATTACCCAGAAGGAGCCCTCTCTACATCTTTATTTGCAAAAACCTGCAGCGAGGGTTGCATTCAAGACCCTTTTCCCTATTCACAGGGCTTCCAAGGGAACAAGGTGGGTCAGGATTGGGTGCACGGCTGGAGACACATGTGCAGAGAGTGCTGCACCACTCCCCAGCCCAGAGTTCAGCACATCCTGGATAGGAGTTAACTCTTGGCAGAACACAGCCCTCTGTGGAGCACTCTCATTCTTGCCTCAGTCTTTGCTCACCCAGCCGAGTGCAGGGTGTCTGAAGGAGGTACATATCCAAATTAGGACACAGTCAGTGCTCCCTGCTCACCATGGTCCATGTTCCAAAGCCGGTAAAACTCTGCAAAATCCACATAGGGCTCCACACGCCCATCTTCATCTGGCTGGAGCGAGTGGGCGGGTCGGGAACGGAAGAGACCCCCGTCTGAACTTGAGCTGCTACTCTGTGTGTGAGTATTAGTGGACTGAAGAGTCACAGTTGGGCTTTGGCTATGGAGAGAGAAAGAGAGAGAGAAAACAATCACCTTTATTTTTCCCCATCTGTTGCTTTGGGCAAGAAAAAGCATCAGAGCAAGTGCTGACCTCTTCACAGATCAACCTATCCTTATCAAACAGATAAAAGAAGTTGCAGTCTCTTGCTCTATCAGAGCACTAGAAGTGTTGAGAACTGCTTAGAATTGATGAACACTGAAGATATCTGATGCACCTTTAACTGGAAGGCCTTAAGTACAACCAAGCGTCTGAAGAGCAGAGGAGAGGAAGCAGGAGAAGAAAAAAGAAATAAAAAGAAAAAGAAAAGAAAAAGAAAGAGGCATGCACTCTGCTGGCCTCCTCATACCCATACAGCATGAGCTTTACAGGAAGAGTCTGGCAGCAAGGAAAGCTATTCTTGCATGACCTGTGTTGCAGCCAAAGCAGCTCTAGTGTGTCAGCTTCATTGTTTCTGGAGCTACCAGTACACAACAACCAGAGAGCCTCTTCACTTTGCAGCGCATACACACACCACCCTGTGCCAAAGGCTGAATCTAACTAAGAGCCACTAACTAGTATGATCCTGCAAAACAGATCCAAATAGGATCTGGTTCTAACCTTTATCCTTCTTCTGTCCCAGACTCTGCTTCTGAGCAAGCCAGCTTGTGCAATGCAGCCTCTCCAGCAGCCTTAGAGGTGACCTGCCTAGCCCCTCTTCCTAATTAAAATGAAGGGCATCCACACTCCCTTCATGCACAGCACCAAACATGCTTGGCACCCAAGATCCAAAGAGAAGGGCTGCTCGCTGCCAGAGTGCCCTCCGCAAACAGCAACACATGCTGCTCCAAGGCACATTCCCAGCGCTGGCTTCAGAGCTGCTTGCTTTACTCATCCCCACTCCTCACAGAACTGCTTTCCAGCTAACATGTTCTGCTGGCTGTCAATACTGCAGTCAGGAGGGCCATGCTCCAGAGAGGGGAATGATTGACAGGTAACTGGCAGGTGTCTCTCTGCTTTTCAGCAACTTTACACAGCGTGAGACTCAGGGGAAGACTGTGGATAGCAAGAGAGCAGGACATTTACTTAGTGAGGGTGGGGGTGGCTTCATCCAGAGTTGAGCTGCTGTGGGCACCATTGACCATCTGTCCCTGGGAGGGCATGACAAGAGACAGCGTGACACTTGTCTTGCTTGTGCTTTGGGAGCTGGAATATGGCACAGAGACTGGGTAGACACGGCCTCCTGAGAAGGGAGAAAACAAGAGTTATAAAATGCCGTTGAGACATGAGTGACTGAGGGGGCACAGTAGCAAAGAAAGCTCAAAGGATCGGACAAAAAACCCAAGAACTTATATTAAACTCTCTTTCTTAGATGCTGTGCTGTATTCTGTCAAATTGTCACAGACTATAGAAGCAAATAATCCCTTTAATAAGAAAATTCCTTCTCCACTGCGTATCTCCTCTCCCAGTGTTAGATCAGTGCTGGATCAATCAAGAGATCTTATCTTCCACCCTGCATTGTTTCATTCTCTCCCCAGCATACCTTGCGTTGGTGTCAGCGTGGGCTGGCTCATCTCACCCAGGGGGTACCCAAAATTCCTCACAAGCAGCGTCATGTCTTCATGCCGGGGACAAAACTTGGACCGTTCCCCACCACTGGCAAAAGTGTCACAGTGGATTCGCTTAACCCGGTCCACTACTGCTTGTGCCACAGCATCCAGTGATGTCTGCTTGGCAAACTCTGTGGCTATCATGGCTGCAATTTCCTGAGCAGAGAAGGGGGACCAAAAAAAAAAAAAGAAAAAAAAAAGGGACAGATTTTTAGGAGATTTTGGAGGAAACCTTTTCCAGCCATCTGGCCTCAGAGTTTTTATGGCAACTCATCCAGCTGCGGTGCCTGCCAGTCTCAGTTGCTCATATGCGCCCTTGTGTCTTGAATCATCCCATTCCCTTTAACGGGCTACTCCTACGGGACCGGTAGCTGCCTGGAAGAACTGGCTTGGCAAAGCAGCTCCCATATTATTACAGACTGGAATGGGGTGGCACAGGCATTCAACATGGGCAGCACACACAGGACAGATGAGGAGGGAAGTCTGTATAGAGCAGCTGACACTGCCCAAGTGTGTCAACAGCCTAGGGAATGTTTCCCCTGGGAGGAGGCTCACCTGGTTGGCCTGCCCAGGCCCATGAGCTGCCTCCAGCGCTTTGTAGAGCCCTTCAGACATGAGCACCAGGAAGCCAGTCACCCCATCCAGCGAGTGCCCTCCATGGATTTCAGGCTCTGCTATGATGGGCTTAGATTTAGCAGCACTGGAAAGAGTTAAGTGTTATTTAATGTTTAAGGGAGACATAGTATGTGAGAATGGAGGGTCAGGAAGAAAAGGAAGGCTTGAAACCACAAAGTTGAGTTTTTCTGACCTGAGCAGTTCAATATCAGTATAGCCATATTTGACTTTGTAATCTCCGATGCGCCGAGTGCTTTCCTGCCCACGAATAGTTCCCACTTGTTTTATTTTCCCTGCATCCAAGCCTGCCAGATTGAAAGACAAAAAAATGTTTAACTAACTTTGGGAAATTTGAAGGACTTGCTCTGGTTACAGTCAGGAATGATAAAAGAAATATCCACACCTAAAGAGAATTTTAAGACAAAATGAGATGCCAAAGAACCATTAGGAACCCAACAGGGAGAAAAGGAAGAGCAATTTGTTCTGTTCCAAAGGGCACCTCTTCCTTCGATGTAATCCGGGAATGAGGAGAGAGATGCATATAGCCCAACATTCACACCGAATGCAACAGCTGGCCCTGAGACAAAGCCCACATCCTGGTCAAAGCGACCAGCAGCAGCTGGCCTGGGCGCACAGGCATTCACTGAAAAGGCAGGGGAACATCTGCACCTGTCAGCTCTGGATGGTGCGATGGGAGGAGAAGGCAGGAAGGGGAAAAACATGTGTGAAGGAATTCTGCTTTTTTTCTGCTACCTATTATTGATCCCTGCTCCTAAATTCCATGTGATGATATTGCTAATATGCTAGACTGCAGAGGGAGAAAAGGAGAACTATCTACAGGAAGCACTGAATCTGTTCAAGTGCTCACATCTGTGTCAGCTACTCCTAAAATAAGGACCAAACAAGTATTTATTTAAATAACCGTAAGAGGATATATCTCCGCTTCAGTGTACAACTCAAATCTGGCAGGGTCTAGGAAGGAATCCCGTCCTGAAGAAGGTCCTAAGAGGGACCACCTGGAAGCAGCTAGTATTTGAGACAGGACTCAGCAGTAGAGCCACTTACCTGGTCTGTTCTGGCAGTTCCCCCTTCCTGCTTATACCTAGAGCTAACAAGCAGAAATGTTATTTTGAGATTTTTATCTAGGGATTACTGTCCTCAGTACAAGGTAAAGTCAGGGGTCCAACTGAAACTCTCCCTCTGAGTCAAATCAAGCCTCACTGCACAGATGGCTCCACACCTACCCCAGCAGTAAGACACAACTCGGCCATCTGCTGCAGACCAAAGCTGACTCATCAACATGGCCTGGCTCACCTGTCAGCTCCTGGCAGGGGGATACACAATATCGACAAACACACAGGGAGGCTTGCAGCCCACCTGAGAGGTTGTGTCCAAGTCACAGCAACTCTCCTGGAGCACTGAACAAGCTGCAATGTGCTGGGTGAAGAGCCACGAAGGTATAAGACCTTTCCCTCCCTTTCCCCAGGAGAGGTGTGACATAGGCACAATCATGACAAATATTATCCCTACTATCTCTTATCACTATGCTTCAACCTGGCCCTACAACAACCTCCTTTGGGCCTCAAAACAGGCTGTGCACACGGATTTATTCCACAGGTTCTCCCTTTTGCTGGGACTGCCAAAAGGAGAGTCACTGCTGTGCCATGTTAAGGTCAGTATTTATAGCAGATCCCTGTTCTGCTATGGACTGCAGCTAAATTCTGTATTTTTGGCAATAGAAAGGCAGTCAATGGGTCTCTTTCCCTGGATTCCTGGATTCAATCTTCAGTTTCATAGCATATACCCCTACTGTGGGAACAGGAGTAAAAGAAGATATGGACAAGAAACAGAAAAAAAAAAGATCCAGCAGCAGAAAATTACCCCATCAACAGCCTCACCAGATAAGAATATATCTACCAGGTGAAACTAATGAAGTCAGATCTACTTAAACAAAGGTACAGAACCTAAGTATCTCAATAAGAAGAATTTGGTACTAGCAACCACACAAGTGGTCTGGGCTAGTTCTAGACAAAGAAAGAAAATACGTCAAAGGCTGTAAAGGAAAAGAGAAATTGCCTAAAGCAAAATGTCAGCGTCAAGAGTTCACCAGTTACTGATGCGAGAGCAGCAAATGCCAGTGCTTGGCCTGGCTCTGTCTAAAGCATAGCTGCTTTTTTTTGCATCAGCTTGTACAAAGGCATATTGAAACACACCATCCCGAGGGTGCTGCATCACACAGAACTTAACTCAGCATAACTGCGGCTTGCTTCCAAAGGAGCAGTCATATACTGTCCATCCCGCTTCTACCCTCCGGCTACGCGCTTCCACTCCTGCCTTCCTATTGACTCCAGCAATCACACAGCTGGAGGGCAAATCAATGTCAGTTTGGCAGTCAGACACAAAACTAACGCTCAAAACTTTAAAAAAAAAAAAAAGGGACAGTTTTCTGCTGAACTTACACACTCTGTAGCCTCACAATAGCCAGATAGGTAGAAAAAGAAGGCACTGAACTTGTTATTTGAAACCACAGTAAGCTTCTTTTTGTGGTCATTTATTGTTTCCAGTGGTTTGAGTCATTCCTGGTGCCCCAGATAAACGGAGGCATACAATGTTGTTGGATAAGAACTTGAAACCCAACACTCACCCAGCTGGGAGAAGCGAAAAAGTTCATCCTCATTCTCCGTCGTATGGTCCACGTTGAGCTGAGTCACCTGCAGTCCATCCACTGTGGACTTGCATAACAGTGCCCGATTGGTACCTGCAGTGGGAGCAGCGAGATGAGGCACCCGATAGCTCTGCCGTTAAGAGGGAGAACATATCCAAACGGAAAAGGAACAGGAGAGGGGAATAAAGACAGAAAAGAACAGAAAAACGCTCATGTACTGTCTCATCATAGTCTCAGAAAAGTAGCCTTGCTAGCAGCATAGTAGGCCTGCTAGGCAGCTCTTCAACCAGGCCCGAGCTGGTAAGAAAGCTCTCCACTTCTCAGTGAACCTGCACTGCTGCCTCTCAACCCATTTTCCCCTCTGTTCTTTGGTCATACACATTGTATCAGCCAACATCTGCAGGGGTAAAGAAACAGGCTGATTTCAAGTGCTCCTACGAGTAACAAGTATATCACACCTTGGCCGCAGACCAAAGAAACTCTCCCCCACATTCAAAATCTTTTCACTTCCTAGAACCATAGACATCCTCAGAAATGCCTAGACTGAAGTGCTGACACAAAACAACTTACCCACATTGGCGATATAGAGCTTGTTGTTGAGAACAACAGCCACAATCGCCATGGCTCCTCCAGAGATCTCCTGCTCTACAGCCTTCAGTCTCTCCACAATCTTCTGGTACTGAGGTGGCAGCTGGTGGTGGGGGACACCCTAGAACCCAAAACAAGGGAGAAGCTTAAACACACAGTCCACAATACAGAAACCACAGCTGGAATCAAAATTCTGGGCAGAGGGAACTCATCTCAGCATGTCTTAGCCTCATGCCAAGACAATGCAAGACACAGAGTTATTTGTTCAAGCCTAACAAACGACACAGCTCTGATAAGGTTCTGGAGAGGACAGCCAAGTTCACCTGAAGAACAGAATCCACATCTGCTCAGGTGCCATGCAAATTTGAGGCCTTGCCTCTTATCTGCATCATATGGCTTTGTCCTGAAAGAGCCACACACTCAGGTTGAACTCTTCGCCATTATGTGTTCAGTTCCTTACTGAGATAACCAATAATGGGTCTACATAGCGCCAGTATGAATACTGGGAACTCTGGGAAATGGACTGAGACACTTGTTTTACTTCACGCACACTCACTCCCTTAAGAGAACCACAGAAAAATTATTTTCAATTCAAGCCTCCCCTGGAGAGACTGACTAATCTGCCCAAGATTCATCCAGCAGTCTGGAAAGTGGCACATCCAGCAATTTCTGTTCTTAAGGTTACATTACCTCTGGTAGCTGGGACTGCAGGCTGGCCTTCTCTGCCAAGGCATCATCAATGGACTCCAAGAAACTTCTTTCTACCACATCAAAAGCCTAAAAAAAGCCCATAAAGAAAAACTAAGCTCTTATCCAATACCTACAGACCTTTGAGGCTACCCATCCACATCTTCCTAGAACTGGCTCATAGTGGTTGATCATCATATATAGACATTCAAAGACCACTGTCTCACATTGAAACAATTATTTTAGTGCAACCAGTTCACAGCTTGTAAAAATAGCCTTCAGCGACCCAAAACAGGAAACAAAACCATTAAAATTACATTCAAAGCAATGTCAAGAAACCTATCCGATTTTGTGTGTTGATTGTAAGAAGTTGTATATCACTCAAGTAAGTGCCCTCACAAATCCATCTGCCCACATGTTAACTTTCCCCTTTCTCTCACTGTCATCTCCTTCACAGGCTGACTTATTCCTACATGTCCAGTGAGGACCAGCTGCAGCTTCCTGAAGAGCTCTCAGCAGTGCGCTGACAGAGCCAGGGGGACAGATGGGTATGAGGTGGGAGTGAAACAAAGCACTACAGCTGCTCAGGATAAGTGCAATCGCAACCATCGTCAGATGTTTCCAACACCTCCAGGAACCAGATGCTGCTCCTCAGTGAGAAAAAGAGGAGCTGAGTAGTGTGAGAAGCAGGGGCCATTCCCAAACAAAACTTCTTTACCTGCAGCAGAACTCGACGCACATCAGCATCACTGTGATCTGCATGTAGCTGGCCCAGCAGTAATTCTGCAGAGAGCCTCTGACCCACAAAGTTGGTGACTCGGTTGCCATCATAGCCATTGAAGACACCATAGAGGTAGCAGTTGTTCTCACTCCTGTCAAAGAGGGCAAAAGCAAAGAGGTCACAGACATCTGTGAGACACAGACATAAGTAACAAGTTCCTCCAGCCACCTCCTGCACACCCAGGCCCCACCCTCTTCTTCAGAGTCATTTATGACAAATTACCACCTTTACCTGCCTTTGTGTCTACAGAAGTCTGTGTCCCAGGTGCAACTCACCTACCTGAATTTTAACCAGTTATCTTCCAAGGGGTGACCCTCTGTCCCCTTGCCATCTGCACTATAGGAACGGTTTGGAGCTGAGCCCACCCCAGAGAGATGGCAGGACGGCAAGTCATCTGTCCAGCTGGGCTGCTGCTCCTGGGAGAAAGAATGAGGAAAGAGTCCATGTAAACCCCAAGCAGCCTGAAGTGAGGATCCTTGTCCAGTACAAGTTGCAAGTCCACCTCCACCCCCTTCTCAGCCCTTCTCCCTTTGCTAACAGGGTAGCACACCACCCCAGCCCATGGCTTCACATTCCCTGCAGCAGAACTGGATCATTTACCCCTTCCTTTCCCTCCAAAGCTGAGCTCTGGCTGCAGCGCCAGCTCTCACTAACAAGAAAGCAGAAGTGAAATTCACGCCCGAGTTTTACACTCGATACAGCACAGCACTACCCATTCGTCCGGTGAAGCCGACCCTCGCCCACCCGTAGCAGGGGAGCACAGGGCAGGCTCTGGCTCCCCGCTGGAGGACGCTCCCCCAGGACAAGGGGGCTGGGGCCCTGTTGCCACCAGCAATCAGAGGGGCCCCATCTCCCTGTACACACACACACACACGGGCTGCCAGCGCCGGGTGCCCCTCACCCCCCAGCCCAGGCACGGCCCCCGGCCACCTGCCGCCCCCCGCCAGCCCCGCAGCTCTGCGGAGCGGCAGGCCAGCCCCGGGTGCGGATCCCCGAGCACGCAGGGCCCCCTCCCCAGCCGGGCCCCCTGCCCTCGGGCGGCAAAGGGGGCGGGGGGCAGCGACCCACCTCCCCGCTTGAGGGGGGACGCTCCCCGCCCTCGCTGGGCCTCCCCCTTCCCACACAGCACTGCGGGGGGCGGGCGAGGCCTGGGTCCCCCCTCGCACCCACCTGGGGGGGTGCGTGTGCGCGGAGGGGGGAAGGTGCCACTCACACTCTGCAGCAGACTCCTCCTCTGCGCCGCCATCTTGGAGCAGGGGCAACCTCCTCCTCCTCCCTCCCCGCCCCGCCCTTCTCCTCCAGAGCAGCAGAGTCCGCCGGATAGAGCGGCCGCTCCGCAGACACCCGCCTTCCCCCCGCCCCCGGCGGCGACAGACTCCGCCCACTTCGCAGGGATGGCCACGCCCCCACCTGCCCCCTCCCGCCCAACGATCGGCTCCGCCTACCCGCGCGGGGATGGTCACGCCCCTACCCCTCCTCCCGCCCAATGGAGGAGCGCCGCGGGGGCGAGCTCGAGCGCAGGCGCATGCGCGCACCTCCTCAGGGTCTGTTAGTCGCGGGGCCGGCCCGGTCCCCGAGGCCTTATTTTGGAGCTTGAAAGTCGCAGTGGCGTCCCGGCTGTGAGGGCGCTTGAAAACGTGGCCCCGTGGAGCCCTCTGAGGGTCCCGAAATGATGTCCTGGCGGAGAGAGCGTGGTCAGCTCGCTTCCCTTAGGAGAGGAATCCCACGGAAGTGAATTACTTTAAAACCCCCTGTTGTGACCCCTTCTTCTTGTCTAGGGGGGTGGAGACATCTCCCTTTTACCTTGAGGCATACTGTTGTGCAAGACCTTTTGGCCACCTCTGTGAGCATGTGGAGGGGGAGGGAAGAGGGGCAAGGTCATGAGGGTCCTGTGAAAGGGGGTCATGTTGGGCACAAGAGAGCCAGGATGGAGCCTGGTGCTGAAATGTTTTTTTTAGCACCATAACATTCTATGCAACCTCTAGGAAAGACCAAGCCCAGGTAAGCCCAAGATACCAGTGCTCAGCTGCACTGCTACTCTGTACACACTACAAGAGGCATGCGTTTGTCTGTCTCCTGCTGAGGCGCTCAACAGCCTTTTCCCACCTTCTTTTGCAGGCCATAACAAGGACGTAGTGGACCATGCCCTCAGGCCAGCGATGGGAAGGTATCTAGAACAGCTGACAGGTGGTTCTCAATGCCCACTGCAGGCTGGAGCAGTCCTTGGTAGTCTCGAGTCAGGCACAAAATCGCTTCTGTGCGTGCCTGAATAACAGACAAAACCAGAGATTGCTGATTTTGCTCCTTAAGAACCTTTCTAGACTGAGGTAGGCTGTTTCAGGAGGGACAGTTTCTGTTGAACCAGCTCAGCTGGAGCAGGAGGGAAAACACAAGAATTGTTCCTGCTGCTTTCTTAACATTGTAAGTCAGCAGAAGAGCTCTCCAGGTGTGTCACTGGCATATCTTGGGAGTGAGTGGTGGCTGGCAGACAACCTGCATCAGTGAGGGGCTTGCATAGAGCAGGTTTGCCTGTGTGAATCGAGGCAATGGGGCTCAAATATGAGAGACAGTTTCAGTTACATGTAACAGTGCAAGTATGGTGAAGGTGAGAGTGTTAAGTAGTCTTGATTTCCAGCAGTGAAATACTCAATGCTCTTTTAATGACATCTTTGTGGCAAATATATTAGATTCAGATGCACTTCAGAAATAATTGCCAGTTAATTAACCTCATTCTATGGAATGATGGTTTTTGCTACAGGAGATCTTGCCTGGAGGATTCCAGCTTCCTTTCCCGTAAATCCTTTGTCTTATTGTTTTGTTAACATTTCTTTCTTCCAAATATACAAAGATTACAGATCCTTCCCCTTCACGCAAGGCTCACAGATATTCAGTCATTTGAGCAAACTTGGGTACGCAGGCAGAATGATTTTTTTAGAGGTTGTATTGGCCAAGAATAGAAGAAAATGCTAAAATAGAACCTCAGTCTAAAGTTTCCACATGTTTAGCTTCAGGTATAGGCTTGGTCTCACCATTGTCATTTGGAGTATTCCTGTCGGTAAAGCTGTGAGTGGGTACCAGTAATTATAGGAATGGATCTCAAGTCTGCATTAAAATCAAAAGTAGGATGGATAGATTTAGTACTAATAAAGATTTGTTTTCTTACCAGCATCAAAAAGAATTTCTGGTGCTGCAGAAATCTGTGTAGAACAGTGTTGCCTGTGTCATTAAAAAGCAACAGGGAAGTTTATCAGCTCTAAAACACGGTGTTACTTTTTCAGCATTGCAGCAGAGGCTTATGCTTATTTAATGACATTCAAGGTTGCAGTCATGCACCTTCATGAGCACAGGCAGACCCTGTCCTTGCTTAAAGCGCCGCAAATCAGCAAGGCTTGGGGTGTGCCAGCGTGTATCGCATTGCAGGACTGGGAATTTAGGAGTATTTCTCTCTTCTTATATCTACAAGTGAGTCCTTTTGAGACTAAGAAGAGCAGGGTAGCAGGGTCTGTGTGTGTGTGTGATAAGGCAGAATGTCATCTCAATGAGAGAATAAAATGACTTCCCTAAAGATAGGAGATAGAAAAGCTGCCACTTTCCTTGTTTGTACAATGACTACTCACCTCTTGCAGTTAAAAATGTGCCCTGTTCCTCATTTAAATGTCCGTCTTCAGTTGTAGTCACCAATCATTGTCATTCTGGTTTATTTTTTTCCTGGTGCAAAACATTTTTTTTATTGGTGAAAATACTTGTGCCATATTCTGTCTGGATATTCCTGTGATTCTGTCACTGAGCCTCTGCCCCCTTGCCTTCAGCAAGGCAATTAACTACACTAGTCTGCAAAAAATGAATAGTACGATATACTAAACGAGGCTGCTTGCAGTGCTGAATGAATATTTATCCAGCATTTTTCAGCCCTCCAAAAGAAAGTGCTACCGAAGCTGGTGTGCTGCTTCATATCTGCTCACAGAGACCTATTGCTTTATGCAGCACTTGCAAGATGAAATACTGCACCAGCAGAGTTTTTTGTTGGCTGTACTGATCAAGTGTATTTTACCCTTTGTTTTATCTATGCTTCTTCCCTT
Organism: Syrrhaptes paradoxus; assembly: GCA_013400615.1. NCBI lineage: Eukaryota > Metazoa > Chordata > Aves > Pterocliformes > Pteroclidae > Syrrhaptes > Syrrhaptes paradoxus. The sequence goes on from VZTO01018847.1 coordinate 379,994, forward strand.
CAGTAAATTCTCTCAGAAATTACCATGTTATATTCTCATACAGCCAAAATCTCACCAAGAATGGAGAATATCAGTCACTGAACCTCATCATCCATGCACCAATAAATTAATTCTGATTCAGTGACTACCAAATCCACAGCTCCCTCTCTCATGTTAAACTCCCGCCTTTCTCATTCCTCCCTCTGCCTCTGTATATTTATTGTTTCTCATTGCTTCTCTGTCCCCAGTGCTAGGGATTATACACAGGGTATTTCTGGTGCCAAGGTGTACTACTGCCTTCCTGGTTTTACTAATGCTTTCTCTGTAGAAAAGGGAGAAGTGTGGTCACTGCTGGGCTGCTGGATAAAAGATAAACAACATGATTGAACAACATGCTGTGGGGAGCAGGGAGCATAGGGCAGCCCCAGCACAGGGATGTTGTAGGGGCTCAGAAACCATACACAATGGGAAGCAAATACAGGATCACTGGCAGAAGGCATCACATCATTTAGTTTTCTTTCTGCTGATCGTGTGTGATATATGTTTAGGGAGTTTTGGTGGTTTTTTTTCTGCCCTGTTTTGCTAATGATGAAGGCTGGGGCTGGAAAGGAAAGTAATGATTTTTGGCAAGCCTTGCAGGAGGTATTATGAAAAAAAAAAAAAGAAGGGTCTCTCTGACAGAGCCACCGTGCCACTCTTGCTCCAATCCTACGGCAGACCATTACAGAAAGGGATGATGGAAAGGGTGGCATTGCCAGCCCTCACACAGCTCTATGCTGACGTCTCCCAAGCTACCTCTACCAACTTCAGCCTGATGCTTCGCACAGGCAGAGATGCTCTAATGCTCCTTGTTCCTCTACAGGTCGCTATTTCCAGGAAGGCTGGAAAGGCAGAGAAATAGAGATGGAGCAGTAGAGAGAACAAGCATTAAGGAAAGAAAGAGAGCTGGAGACAAAGACAAGGACACAGCAGCTTCCTTCCCCCAGTACCCCCCAGAGAGTTGGAAAGCCAACATGGAGAGCTGCTGCCAGGCGAAAAGAGAATGGTGAGGGAGTGCTGATCCCCCTGAGAGAGAGAAAGATCACTGCAAAACAGAGTTTTTACAGGGCTTTAGGCCAGCTGGGCTTTTGAGGGAGGGAAATGAGGTTGTTTTAATTGTGTCAAAGCATATGATTTTATTAAATTCTATGATACACTAAACAAAATCCCATCTCCTCAAGTCTTGGGATTATGTGAACTTTAAAAAAACCCCACAACTTTATAATAATGTTTTTAGATGTCATGTCTGCAGGGAGAACCTTCAAAACATGACTCATAAGAGCTTGAAATACCAGAAAGCAAAATTAAAGAGAATTCAAATTATTTGAAAAACAAACTAGTCAAGTTGGAGACTTAAATGCTTGCTTTTGGCAACATATTGTGTCACCAGTTTTTAACTTCATCTGTCACCAACACAGACATTTGCCTTTCTGTAGGCATGATACCTCCACAACACTTCCACCCCAAAAGCTGGGACTGTGGGAAGGATCTTTGTCCAAACAAAGATTAATCAAGAAACACTTCTGCATATAACCTGATGTGAAGCTACAGTGCGTGTGTGCTCAGTTGTGTCCCTGTGAGGGAAGAGAGTTTGGAGGACTGGATAGAGCCCGCTCACCATCATTTGCCTCTGCTCACCATCCTCAAGATACACAAGGGTTGGGAAATGCGAAACTCAGGTACCTGGAGGACAGGCGCGTTAAAAGGGGATGAGAAGAAAGCTTTACCTAAGCATCAGCACAGGATGGGATTTTGAAATTTTTTTTTATTGCGGAGACAGTTGGAATTAAATCCTTTTTAATGGTGGGCTATCAATTACTGACGCTCACTGTCAGCAGTGCCCTGAGAACTCTTGTTTCCCAATATTTGGTTATGTTTTGAAAATGCGTACTATGCTAGGGACCCCAGCAATCATTACATGTAGATGAACAGAGGTAAAGACACATCAAAGGAATAAACAGATCTGCTTCCCCAGGTGTGGAAATACCAATGTTTATTTTTATATAGGTTTGTAGCCTATATTCCTGTATGTCTCCCACCTACACCCCCTATAGCCATATCCCTTTTGCAATGAGAGACCACTGCTCATATGGCGTGTCAAGCTTCTCATGTTTTCCTGCTGATTAGGTAAGAGACTCTTGATGGTGCATGTGATTTCAAACTTACGCCACGCAAAACAAGCAACTATTAGCTCTTCCGGACAATAAGGGCAGTTCTTTAGGTCTCTCTCCTCCATTCAAGCCACCGATTGTCACTAAAGTGGCCAACCAGCTGTGCAGGAGCACAGAAGCCATGCTCTCATAGCAAACCAAGCTAGAAAAGCCATCACTCCCCAAAAAAAGAAAACCCAGACCATGTTTTTCCATATAGTTTGGTTATTTTGAACGTCATAAGTTTATTGAGACACCAGTAGTTACCACCTTCACTTTGTTAACCACAAATATATAGGACATTGTAAACACAGGTGGCGAGGTGACGGGGTTCGCTGTAGTTGGATCTTGGAACGGACAGGGGTGAAGGGCAGAGGGGAAGGAGGGGTAAAGGGACACTTGGGCTTAGACAAGACCACTCGGGATCCTGTATGCGGCAGGCCATCCATGAGTCATCGTATATACGTATATATGTATAGCTTTATATTATACATCTTTTTAAATATATATATAATATATATACTATACACAGGCAGTAATGCAGCAGGGGAAGGGGCAGGGCAGCCCAGGTGGTGTTACAGGTGCCACGCAGGCAGCAGGGAGTTGTCTGGATGGATGGTTTGGACTTGCTGCATGAGGTGGCCTTGCTGGGCTCCTTGCCTTGTACCCGCTCTGGGGACCGGAGCCAAGACTCCTGTGGGAACCACCCCGCAATGCTGCCTTCCCAGGTCCTCCCAAGTGCCTGCAAGGGTGCAGGGACAAAGACTCCTCCTCCCTTGAGGGAACTGCCAGGAATAACGCAGAGAGGAAGGGTGTGTGTGATGAGGTGATGAACAGCGTGGTGAGGATGTGAGTGAGCCGGGGATGGGGACACGTCAGGAGGCTGAAGCCACAGGTAAAACAGGGGCAAATTTTCATCATCCCTCTGCCCTTTACAGCCCCTGCTTCCATAAAACAGTCCCTTGCTTAGGAGCATTGTAAAAGAAGAAGACATCAAGGGGCCATTGCTCCCAACAGGGGATACATAATCCTCTGTAATCCGGACAAATGGCAGAGGGGGGAAAAAATACTGCCTTATTGTTCTGCTTCTACAGTCCTCCCTCTGATCTTCTACTCCCTAGAGTGAGGCTGATCTAACCCCTGTTTAGGATCTACAAGGGACTTGTTCCAGGCAGCTGGTCAGGTCTTACCTATAATCACCAGAAATAGGCAGCACCTTATCAGAAGCGCCTAAGATAACCAACCCTTTGGGTAGGTCCCTATCTCTCATCATCTGCAGAACCAGCCAAATGCCACTGGAAATTGCATTTTAAAGAGCTACATGCAAATAAGGAGTCCCAACCCCAGGTCTGTCACCACCAACCCTCCACTGCAAAGGCTGAAAGCACGTCAACCCAAGGAGAATAGGTCTTCTTCCATGAGCAAAAGCAAGAAGTTGCCCAAGTATCTACTGCTGTAGTGTGCCCTGACAAACCAATGCCCTTCCTACGATACAAGACAAGGAGTAAAGGGACAGAGAGTTGGGCAGTAACTCAGGATGAAGCCACCTGGCTCATGTCTTGCTGAAGGGTTGGCCCTGAGGGGGAGGCACATTCCTGCCTCAAGCCCACCAGAGCCCATCAGCTGGCTACATGAGGGAAGCAAGCCAAAGAGGATAAAGAAAAGCTTACTCTTAGTCAGCCCCAAATGGTGTTTAGCCATCTACATAACTCTGATGGGAGAAGGGGCATGTAAAATGCTCCTGTGCTACACCCCGAAACAGAGCCCCAGGTAGACCCCCCCACCTATGGCCCGTACCTCTCCTCATGTCCCTTGTCCCTCACACTCTCACCGAGGAGAGGGCACAGGTGATGAGCAGTTACTCCCAAAAAGTACAATACGTTTTTGTGCTGAGGGCTGGTTATTTATAGCCTCCTCCTCCCAGAACGAAAGCATGAAGGATGACACAGATGAGTTTGGGTGAGTACAAATATTTTTTCTCCTCCTCCACCTCGTCATTTGTTCTCTCCTATCCTCTGGAGGGAGAGACGGACTGGAGGGAGCTCCCCCCACAGCCACAATCATAACAAACCTCTCAATAAAGTAACCCCCTCCCAAGCCTAAATATTAGGCTGAGCCCACAGAAAAAGAAGCCTAAGGGGCTTCCCTCCAAAAAATACCCCTCCTATTTACAGTATTGCTTTCACTAGCAGCCACAGAGCAAGGGATGCACGCAGTCCCTCCGGGTTCATCCATGGGTCCCCCTCTCCCGTCCTCAGCAGCAGCTAACCCCCAGCAAGGCGGGGCAAGCCATGGGGAGGATAAGCCATGGGGACAGCCACCAGCAACACAAGTCTGCTGGTAGGAGCAGGTAAAAATGGTGCTGATATACAGTGGAGAACAACTGCCCCCCTTCCCTCTTGGGAGCCTGCAGCTCCATGTTCTTCTACCCCTTCCCTACCATTGTGGGGCAGCTGGAGAGGAGTTGTGCTGGTAGGAGAGGAAGGACTGGTAACCTCAGAGTCCTCTAGATGAGATGTTCACACAACCGCAGGCCAGACCTGTATCCCATCCTCCCAACTCCTAAATATGCTACAGGGAATGGGCTGGATGCTCAGGGAAAGCACCTGTGGATTTTGGATCTGCTGATCTCTGCTACTGGGGAATGGAGCTCCTCACTGCCGCAAGGCACACCCCACTTCTTGTGCTCTGAGGAAGAATTGTCTAGGTGGCTATTGCTGAATTATTTCCCTTTAGGGACTGTCTTTACACATAGACCTTGCTTCTATCCTGGAATAAAGAGTGTGCTTCCACATCTGTGTCTTTGCTTGAAGCAAAATCATGAGTGTGGAATGATGTCCATATGAGCTCTATCTGAGAGTCACGACTGCCACCTAGGTGAGGCTTTGAAGACAGCTAGGATTTGAGATGCTGCAGAACACGCACTAAGGTATAATATAGTGTATGGCAAGTACAGTAAAACCAGTTTTCAGAGAGCTCAGTCTGGCCTCAGCCAATTCTCTGCACACTAAGACTTCCAGCCCATCTAAATGGAAGGCAAAGTGCAGCTGCGTGGGGCAGGATCTTTCCCCACTTGGTCGCACCCCTGTCAACACCTAGACACGCACTGGCTGTCCCAGCAGCAATATTTCTTTCCAGGGGGAGTCCTGCTCCATTCCTGTGTGCTACACAGGAAGATGGTGTCAGCAAGAGGCTTTGCACTGTGGTAGCAGAGGAATGGAAGAGGGTTCAGCAGGACCTGAGGAGCAAAACTGGCATTCTTCTCCTTCTCCTGCCCAGGGAGAAATGGCAAAGCTCTCCTCTCCCACTTGAACCAGCCTGGCTGGGGAGGAGGGCTCTCAAAGCCCCTTAGAAGCCTACCTCCTCCATCCTTCCTTCCACAGGCACTGTGCCTGGGGGCCAGGGACTGGGCATGGTCCCCCATCCTGCCTCACCAAACACAGGTCTGAGAAAAATGGCAAGCAGGACGTACAGGTGAGGGGAACCACCTCCACCTCAATCTACAGGGGCTGGGGAAGATGTGACCCTCATGGCACTGCCCCTCTGCTCTGCCAAGTCTCCTGCTGTAACCTACAGACCCAGTGCCTGTGGGTTTTGATTGTACCTGCAATTCATCCTCCTTCCCTTCCCATTTTATCTTTGTGCTCCCCCCAATACCACTTCTCCCCAAATGCTCTAAAAACAAAGTACCTCTCCCCCACTAGTGGGTGGGAAAGAGAAACCCCCCCATTTTTGCACGGGGGATGCCACTCCTGCTCCCCTCCAGCCCCCCCTCCACCCTCACACGCCTTTATGCTGACTCCAACACCATCCCCCTCCCTGAGCCACCAGGCCCTCTGGCACAATTTGGATGCTCCCACATCTACTCCAGCCTTTAGCAACACCGTCTCTTCTAGGAAGGTCCCCAGTCCCTCTCACCCCTTTCTTTCTGCCTCCAGCACCCTCTTCCCTGCTCTGCTGGTGCTATCGCCCCTCTCCTGCCCACCAGCCAGACTCTGCCCTCTGCACCAAGGCAGCAAGGAGAGGTGGGAAGGGGGGACCTTCCTGTCGCAACATGGTGATGGATTTTGGAAGAATTTGGTTCTGGTGGGTAGTTTTAGGGGGAGGAGAAGGAAGAGGTGATGGGGAAACCTTTTTTTCTTTTTTTTTCCTTTTTTAAAAATGATAAATAAAAACAGATGACCCAGAAGGCTGGAACATAGCTGAGAGCCACCTCTTGTGCCACTACACACATGTCTGGTTTGTGCCTCGGCTTTCTGCCGGCAGTGGGGAAGGGGCCAGAAAGGAAAGGGGAAGGGAGAGGGGCATCGGTGGCTCAGTAGTTCTGCGTTTGGTACCCCTGTGTCTCAGTGTCAAAAGCATCTGCTGGAGGGGGCTGCTGGTATGTCCCCACCGCGTCTGTAGCATCCTCCTCGTTCGTGTAGGGAGCATAAGGCATGCCGGAGTCCTGGCTTGGATCCATGTAGTCCTGGGAGAAGAGGGCCGAATCGGCACCCAGCCGGAAACGCTGATACGCCAGGAATGCCTGGCCAACCTTTAAGGGAGGAGGTGGAGGGAAGAGATGGGAAGCAGAGAAGGGAGGGGAGAAAGAGAGGGGGAACATACCGAGAAAGAGAAACAAACAAAAGTGGGGTTAGTAGTGGTTACGGATTAGTGTGCGAAGCCTGCCTGGAAGATCACTGGTGAAAAACCCCCAAGAACATGGAGGTTCAGGTTGCCCCACAGAAAGCACAAGCCCACCCTGAGAGGAGGGCTGGGCAGGAATGGCTGCAAGCCCAGATGGCTGCGTGCTTCTGGGCACCTCCTGCCTGGCGGTGGTGTTTCACCCACATGGCACAGGTTGCAGAGGCTCTGTCTGAGCTTTGGTTTTCCCATTCAGACCCTCCCGGCCCTGGGAAACCAGGACAGAAAGGCAGTCTACCTCTGCTCCACCGCAGAAGGTTCATGGGCCAGGCTGGATGTATACAAACATTTTTTCCTGCAGAGGCCAGCCTTGAGGGCAGGATTTGACCCGGAGTAGCGAGGTAGTGGTCACCCCCCATAACCCCTTCACCGCCCAATATCTGCAGGGTGCAGCACAGACCTTGGGAAGGAGCAGCAGGAGGCAAGGCAGACCAGGGGACAGTTAGCAAGCACACTGCTGCCTCCTGCCCCAGGCACTGCAGGCAGGATGCCCTTTGGTGGACTGAGGGAGCCCGGGCATGGGGTTCAGCATCACAGACCCCAGGAGGCATGGCTCGTTGTCCCAGAGCATCCCCGATAGCGGTAAGTGGTCTAGTAGGTGATGGATTAGAGGTTTTTGGGGAATGAGGGCTGGGTGAAATGGAGGAGAGAAAGTGGTGAGGGCAGAGGGTGTCTCCTGGCTGAAGTATTAGGTCTGAGCAGTCACCAGAAGAAAGGCACAGCGGTGTTATGCAGCATTAGTTAGGGTATGGGTGAGGGAGAGAAGGGGCCAGAGGAGGAGGAGGAGAAACTGCCAGTTCCAACTCCCCAGAGGGAGACTGCCCATTCAGTGGACAGCCTGCCCTACTCTGGTTCAATGGCCATCTCTTCCCACCCCCTGCCCTGCACAGGTGACCACACACAGACACCTGTGGTCAGGGTGTTGGAACCATCTGTGCTCAGTGACCTCCTCCAGCTCCTTCCACCACTTCCCCCAAATTCCCCCATTAGTGAGGGGCACTAAGGCAGCAAGGACGGGGAGCTAGGGAACAGGGTGTTGTATTCTTCCTGAAAAGTAATGTCTCTGAGTCTCTGGAAAGCCAGAAACGTGAGGAAGCCCTGTGAGGAGAGAGAGGGGGGTGGGGGAGGAGAATCAGTGAAGAAGAGCAAACCAGAGCATTTGATTGAAATAAAAACCCCAAGGAACCAGAGGAAGAAGATGCCTTTTTAGCAGTTCACAAGCCCATGCATCACACAGGACAACTGCACGTGGCAGCACCTCAAAAAAGTCCCGGGAGGCCCATTGAAAAAGCCTCACTCCTCACACTTTCGGATGGATCTTGCAAGGGGCCTTCAGCAGCACTCGAGTGCAGGACACTGCTCATGGGGACACACACTGCTGTCCCTTGCCCCCACTTGGGGTCACCTTGGCAAGGGTGCTCACCACATATCCCTTTGCAGCCCCCCTCCCTCTCTGACAGCTTCATGGTCTTACTGCACCCTTCCTACCTGGCCCCCCACCCAACATTAACACCCATAGGAAGAGGAGGAGATAAAGCCACAAGGACTTATGCATAGAAACTGGCCTAAAATGCCTTCCTGCTCGGCACTATCCTGTCATTTCAGACAAAAATCGCTCAGGCTTAGTGCTTTCAGAGATGGGAGGAAATTGTGGGGGATATTTATACTGCACACCACAGTTTTTCCAGGAAAGTAGAAATAAGGAACTGCTGGGGAAAGGGCAGTCTTAAGAGACTGCACCATCACCTTTCCAAGGGGTGACCCAGTGAGGTGGAGCTGCAGTGGTGGTGCAGAGAGAGAGCCCAGAGGGATGTGGATTGCAGCCTCTTGTGGCCACTGGTGACATTTCATGTGATGGGAGCAAAGGAGGGAGGGAGATGGGTGCAACCCCCAGCCTGGAGCTCCCTTCCCTGCTCAGCATCTATGAGGTGAAAACGCTGCTCAACTCCTCTGACGCAGAGGTAAAGGATGCTTGGGGTGCTGGCTTGTCCAAGGTCATATTAGAGGTTTGTCAAGGGCATTCCTAACTGGGATAGAGGACCTTCTTTCCCATCAGGCTTATTAATGTTCTAGCACCTTCTTCCACAAAATTTTGGAGTCCTTCTTTCCCAAGTTTACCTCCTAACCACCTCCCCTCCTGCTTTTCCTTCTCAGAAGCCACATGAGCTGGGATCTCAGAGGGAATCACTCTTAGCCACTCACCTTCCACTCCCCACAAGCTAACACACCGCAGAGGACACTTGATCCAATATCATGGCTGCTTTACTCACCCAGGTAAAGATGGAGAAGAATGAGAACGTGATGGCTGCTCGGGCTGCATCCGCTCCCTCATTCATTGGGTTGTCCTCTTCTTTTGAAGCTTGCCACTGGTTGGTCAGAAAGCAGAAGCCAACGAACCAGAGGAACGCCCAAAAGGCTGGGATGGACCACCACCACCATGCCAAAGGAGAGAGATGAAGAAGGTATGTGTGAGCAGAACATAAACACCTCATGTTTCTCTGGAAACTTCAACCCTATGAGACCCACCAGCGTTTTGCAGACTGGGCCAAACTCTGACTGCGCAGCCTGTCTAAGCCCCTGTGAGCTGGCAGGCTTGCTGACAGCAAAATTGTCAAGGTGACAATAGGTGTCTGCAGAAAGAACCTCAGGAGAGTTCATTTGCTTGTGTTTGGATTGATCACAGGACTTGCATTTGGCCTTGGGAGGGAGTCTGAAGGGCTTCCAATACAGGAGCAATCATCTGGGCTCTCTGAAACAGCCACTGCTTTGCAACCCTGTCCTGAAAGGACAAGTGAAGAGCAATTCCTTCCAAGGGAGGTGCAGAAGAGTGGGAAGCAACCGACCAGCAGCTGCGCAGAGACCAGCCTTTGCTCAGGACAGCACAGACTAAGGGACTCACACGGGGAAAGGTGCTGAAGGATCATTAATACGCTGCACCCCTGGGAAAGGGGTGAAGGTAGAGGGGAGCCTCGAGTCCCCTCGCCCTCTCTGCCAGGCACAGCCAGATACCTGTCAGTGAGGGAAATGGGCATTCCTGTGTGGCAGCAAAACAGGGCTCAGTCCTTCTCCTTCTCTTGTTAGTTGTACACAGAAATGCTGGTTTAGGGGCTAACCGTGAACAAACTTGCAAGCCAGAAGTCCTAAACAAGTTCAGATGCTGCACCTGATCCTGCTCTCACTCCACTTGTCCCTGCTTTGTGGGGGGACCCTGACATGGAGAAGTTTGCCTGTATGGCTGGAGTAAGCCAAGAGAGCAATTCAGGATCACAGCACGAGAACAAAGCGCCTCCTCGTGCTGCTGCTGACTGGCTTTACACATGCGCACACACACGCACCATCACTCTGTCTGCCACTTCAACACACTACCGGGTATGGAGAGATCTGACTGTAAGTTAGATTAATTCCCAGGGCTGGATAAGGTCTTGCTCAGCTATTCATGTGGGGAATGCCAGGTAACCTAGGAGGACTGGTTTAGTCATCGTGCATGAAATCCTCAACATTTTTTTTGTGTTAAAATATATGGGGTTCAATCACCTGAAGCTGGAAAAGAAGGAAGGACCTTCTCCAGAGGCATCAACACTTGGCCTCAGCAAGCACAAGCATGCAGGGAGGCAAGACCTGCTGAGCCTAAAGGGCTCCCTGAGCTACGCCTGTGGAGAACAGCAGAAAGGTGTCGGGCAGATTGGCTGAGGAGAAAAGGGAAATAAAAGGAAAGAGAAAGAAGGCCTGAGAGAGTAAGGAACCCAAAGACCTCCCTGCTAGCAGGAAGCTGGCCTGTGAGGTTGCAGAAGCTCCCTCCCTCTCCGTTCCCAGCAAAGGAGAGGGGCACTATGGCCAACCAGCCAGGAAGCTCACCCGAGACTCCGATGTCCGAGAGCACTGCCTTCTTACGGTCCTTGACGCTGCTGATCTGCGGGAAGTAGGCATCTAGAGCCAGGTAAAGAAGGCAGCTGAGGAAGGCGAGGACACCCACGGTAATGCCATAGTTGCAGGCATTGCGATTGCGGTTGAAAATGCAGTGCTCTTCTGTCTCTTCCGGGCGGTTCACGTACCCTTCATTGACAATGGAGCCAAACACCACGATGGAGAACAGCTGGTGGGGAGGAAGTTAGGAGACACGTCAGGGCAAGGCCAGTCTCTATGGACCAGCACAAAGGAGCTGAGCTTTGCGCAGGACAGCCGCCCTTCGCAGGCACTTCTCTGCCCTGATGAGCTCCTGTCCCGCTGCCTTGACGGGGCTGTAGCCACGGGGAATTTACTGGGGAGATGGTCTCATTTTGTTTAGGAGGATAAATTTAAAATAGGACACTTTTACAATGAGCCTTTTTATCCATCTGATCTAAAATGATGTAAAGCAGTCGCAGTCTGGAGTAAGGGTGGTTTCCCGCAGACGCACAGGAAAGAGACGTGGAGTGTAAATTGGGATATGGTTTTGGTGCAGGTGCCTGCACACAAGGGCTCCAAGTATCAGAAATCCTCTTAGGCTGCACTTATTCTCCCACCCACTCCTTTCCCTTCTAGGAATTCATTGTTTCTGACACACATTTATTCACTAATTTTATCTATCCAGCTACTACACTCTCTTCCCCATCCACCCTCCCTCAGTACACAGCTCTGCGACTCTGTTCTGCTGTTCTCCCACATCACACACCTCTCTACCAGTTTTCCATCAGCCCAGCCCATGACACCACCTATCCTTCTGCCCACTCACCCATACACCAACACCCTCCAACCCTCCCCAAGGATTTCACAGGCCAAACACCCCCACTCCAGCTCCACCTGGCAGGGCCACCACAAGTCTTCCCTATCTATCACAGCCACTGCCACTGCCACTACATGTTATTTTAAATCACGTAGAATTAAGGGTGAGTCCAGGTAGAAATGCCATAATCTGCAGCTGCCAGTCTAATCTTCACACACGGGCTTAGCCTTTGTCGCCTGCCATGAAGCTACCCCTGTTTGACACAGCAGGTTCACCAAAGCAGAAAGCTATTTACAACAGTCCCAGTCCTGCATCTCAAACAAACGGCTTCTCCTCACAGCCACAGGAGAAAGAGGGGAAGATAAAGGCAGCACATGCAGATTTTTCTTTGCAGGATATCTTGAGACCCTCGGTAGGAACAGCTTGCTTGCAAGTTGCCCAGGCAGAGGGGAAATGGGACCTCAGGCATGGGGTGAACATAGATGTGATGAGCATCCAGGATGTCACCGGAGCACTCTGCTAGCCTGGGAGTTGTCTGCGCAGCAGGAGCGTGGCACCCTTGGAAGCACTGCCCAATCCCCAGGGAGAAGCAACACACAAGGAGATGAGGTGGCCAAGTCTCCTACAGGGAGTGGAGGTAGGCCTGAGGGTTTGCTAGGTCAGAAGGACCCCAGTACCACTTAACCCAACCAAGCACCAGAAAAGGACATGGCAGACAACCCAGCTAAGTGAAGAAGCAGCTTCATGAAGGCAGGGAAAAGTATCTGTCGATTAATGCCAACCCAATACACCATCTATCTTTGGTGGGGCTAGAGATCCACAGCACAGACCTCTGCTGTTTGACCTGTAGCATCAAGAACCAGAGGAAAAATCTTATTCATGGTCAGCGACAACCCTTGGACAGATACTCAATGCTGACCATGTTTCAGCTGCCAAACTCTAACAACTATCTATTAACACCGATATTATTTTTTCACCCTAAGGCTCATAACTGGGTCACACATAGGTTGCTGAGATTCAATGTACTTTTGACACACTAGAGCAAACTAAAAAAGCTGGAAGCTGGTGATCCTAAGCGTGGGGACCGTATGGGTTCTCTGAAAGTTCACAAGAGCTTTTTAAGCTTCGAAGTAAATGAACTGATTTGTCCTCCTCCTCCTCCTCCTCCTTGAAAATCAAGTGATCATACTCTGCAGAAATTGCCTGTGAAAATTAAATAAAAATCTCTTCTGCCTGAAGCAAAAGTCTGGTCTTCAAAATTTCAGCCCGAATGGTTTGGAAAGCAGCGAAATTGCACGCAATTATAGCCAGGCTCTTTCAGTGGGAAGTCTTGCACACCTTCACAACAGGCTGGTCTGACAGGTCTGCCTAGGACTAACACTGTGTTCCTCTAACCCGAGAGCTGACAGACTCCTGAAGTGATGTCCCTATGTGAGGCTGTGACCAGCATCGATGCTGCCACCTGAAGTACCAACCTCCTTACACTGGAATTACCAAGTGGGTGCCCTGTTTTCCACAGATTTAGACATAATGCTTATCTTCTCTTTGGAAGACAAGAAACGGCCTCAAAAGTGGCATAGTCCAGTGTTCAGTTTTGATTTAGGGCTCAAAACTGGTAAAGTGTCGATTTCCTGAGTCAGGTCAACCCTTGCAACAAGCTTTATTGCAAGTCTCTGCTTACCCATTTGGGATGAATGAACTTCTCTAATGGCCTGTCCTCAGAGACACCTCTGTTTACTCTGCTCATATCCTGACACACATCTTCCCTCTGTTCTTATCTTTCGGTTTGCTGCTGGCCTGGAAGAGCTTTCATCTGTGAGCAAAAGAATCAGAAGAATTCCTTTTTGCATTTGCTCTTTCATACTTATTTATGCTGGCACATAAAGACACAGCTCAGAGTCACAAGATCAGAGAGACATCTCCCTCTCCCTCATTTTCAAACAGAGGTGGCACTCCTAGCTTCCTTTCTCCATCTTCAGTCAGACAAGATGCCACAACTTCTCTCCTATGAAGAGAAACCTATTTCACAGCCTGGAGGTGCCCCAGGTATGACTTACTGGCAAGCATCAGATTTAAGACGATCTTAGGAGTTTTCTGGGGACATTCCACTAAGAGTATTGTCACTCATGAGCAGAACAAGTCACTGCAGATGTCTGTCTTCTGTGGTCGTGAAACAGCCACCCCAAAGGACTCTTTGTCCTTAGAAAAGCTTCCTATGGACCAAAGCACAGGAGCTTAAGGGATGGTTCCTTCTTTCCATGTTTTCCTCGCCACCAGTATCAGCTCTGGTCCACGCTCCACTCCCCAGTGCTGCACAGAGGGCAAAGTCAGTGGTAGTGGAGAGGGCTCGCTCCCTTTGCCAGCCTACCACTGCCTTCGTGGCACAGCAAAACACCGCGAGGATCCACTGTGCACGCAGGCCTTGAGCTGGACTGGATAACGGAGACTGGGCAAGAATGGGCAGGCTCAAACCACAGGTTTCAGACTGACAAGCAGAGCTGGACAGCAGGAGAAGAGGCGATCGCTGCTGCTGCTGATGGGCATCATCGTCCATTTCATCCCCATCATGTCTGTACCCAGAAGCTGTTGCAATGGGTGCACAGACACTTTTCTAGAAAAAAATGATAATTATGAGAGCCCAGATCTCACAGCCCTTGGGACAAACTGTTGCACACTTAATCCATGGCAGCTACTTCTGGCTGGTAAGGGGGTGGGTGGATGGAAGCCCACTGACTTAGCAAGTCATCTTAGAAAGAGCAAGTATTTTTTATTTCCTTGATTTCACAATCTGCGCCCATGCAAAGATGATGCAGGCCACAGGTGCAGTGTGAATGCTGCCTGGATTACAAACAAAGCACCAAATTTGCAAAGATGAAGCATTTACGTTCCCGTTCCCATCACACCTCCAGCATTCTGAAGAAATGCCAGCTACCAGCAGCACTGGCACAAGCCTCTTGCCCCTCTGTGTTACCACTGTTTGTTCCTTCTACCCGTTTGTCATTGCAAATCCTCGCTGCACAAGGCCTTACCTACAGCCACTTAACAAAATGGTCCAAAACATGCGTCCAGCTGTGAAGAGGAGGCAAGGAGAAGATGGTGGGAGTCTTCTTCTGACTGAGCACCGAGACACAGGGAAATGACTTGTCTGAAGGTTGACAGGAGGCAGGCACAAAGCACGGCATCCTGATGCTCCCAAATGCAGCGCACCCTTCTGCTCCGCTGAGGGAGATCATTAGCCACTTTCCCATGCTCAACAGCAAAAACCAGCCAGCCATCCCCAGCTTTGTGCGCCTCAGTGGCCTCATTTCTTCAGTAAGGCTGCCTAAGTCAGTTAACAGGACTTGAAGTAACTGGATTTTTAGGTTGAGAGGGTTTCCTTAAGCCTCCAAGAGCGACGTTAATTGGGCAGGCATGCAGCCTGTCTAGAGGTGCACATTTAATAAGCAGGAATATATTTGGCCACGCTCAAAAAAGGGACAGAAAACAGCACTTGGAGAAGATCTGACTAACTCAGCATTGCTAGTGGGACCTGACTTTTCTTGACTTCACCGCTCCTTAACCATTGCATCCACACAGGTTGTTGCAATTATTTTCCTAGACTTCTGTTTTCATCAAAGAGCTCTGAGACACCAAGTGAAGCCCAGAGGCAGGCACTTTGCAAAGCTGACAGACAGAGCAACTCGCCAAAAGACGCAGCAAAATGAACGTAACGCTAAGCACTGCAGGGAGGAGACAGGGAGAGGCTGAGAGTTTCCCTGTCCCAGTTTCTCAAGGGGCCCATGCTGGCCATTACAGGCGTGTAATAAGGGCTAGCTACAGTCAGCAAAGTGCAGAACAGGCAAAGGCTGCATCCCACCATACAAGACTTTTTTTTTTTCCCTCTCGCTGAACTGGGGGATCTGATTTTGACAGAAGCAAAGGCAAGAAATGAGCCCTTGGAGGAGAGGCTCTCCGGTCCCTCCCCACCTCCCCACTGCAGGCTCAGCCCCACAGAAAGACAGGCAAAACCTCCTGAGCATCATGTGAGGCTTTCTGCCATGCTGCCCATCCCCAGCCCTGCATCAGACGCTCCTGAGCATCATGTGATGGAGCCACAGCACAGCCAGCCTCCAGCGGTGCACTAGGATTTTCCTGCATCTCATCCGAGGAGTGTGTCATGCTGTCTCCTGACTTCATCCCTGAGATCCTCACAATGGTTGTGGTGGGGATAAGGCTGAAGAGGGTTTCTGCCAAGCTGCTTGCTTGGGCTCGCTGTGGTGCCCTCCAGTCACAGGCTGTCGCACTGCATGTTGCCTCTCCCTCTCCCAAACTCCCTTTTTATTCTATTATAGAGAGGAAATAGTTTGAGGACATAATATTCCTCGAGGGACTTCAAATCAAATTCACTTCAGGCAGAATTAAACAATAACCTCTCCTGTGTCTGATCTGGTAATGACCAGGAATAAATCTGTTTTAAAAGAAAGCAAGAACGGGAGGGAATGCAAACGATAAACTGGCAGAGACGATCTGGCTTTCATTTTCATTCAGCCACTTGCAAATGGAGTCTCTGGAAAGCGTTGGAGAGCCCTGCATAGACACGGATTATTATGATCATCATCATCATCATCATTAAATCTATTTGTATTTAGTTCATTTTGAAGAAAGCATATGCAGCTTTTGATACACAATGGACTGGCAGCTTGGAAACAGGCGGCCTCTATTTATTCCCTCCAGCCAGCACCACGCAGGCAGCAAATGACTCCTGCCCATGGTCTGGTCTCGATGGCGTGTCTGAGCCTTGCACGGGTGCTGGAGGGGGCCAGCCTCCCCACACCCATTTGTACCTGATTCCCCTGAGCACAGGAACAGAGAAGAACATGGGTACACCAGCACCTCCCTCCCAGCTCACCCTCCCTGGCCAGCAGCCACAGACGGTGCTGAGCCGGAGCAGGTGATGGAGGGGAGGAAGGCTCCACATCCCTAATTCCTGCCACGGGATCTGGGACAGGCTTTCCCGGCCAGCAGGCTTTTTTTTTTTCACACATGGCTTGGCATCCACAAGCCAGCCGTTAACCCTTCCACCTCCCACCAGACCCAGGGCGATATTCCCCTCAGCAGCAGCCCAAGCCCCAGCCATTGCTGGGGCACCCCAGGACCAGCAGCCCGGAAGCCTCTGATGGCATCCAGGCTCTGGTGAGCAGCCATGCGTGCCACCATGGGGAGGTGCCTACTGGTAAAAGAGGGGGCTGTGTCCCAGAGAGGATTCAGGAAGCTCCACCCAGTCCTGCTGGTCTCACACTCTTCCCATGGTCAAACAGCATCTGCTGTCTCACCGCTCCCTAGTGACAGCTCCCCATGGCCACATCTCCATGGTGGCATCTGGGTCGTTGTGTGTTTCCCAGATGGTCCCTGCATCACCAGGTCACACTGTTCAGCAAAATAACTGTCTGAGAGTTGCATCTTTTTCCATGAAGAAGAGTTCTGTTTTCTTTCTACCAACACATCATTCCCTCCTTGGTTTGGCTGTGCCAACCTGGGTGGAGGATCATAC
The DNA here is from genome assembly GCA_013400615.1 of Syrrhaptes paradoxus. Classification (NCBI taxonomy): domain Eukaryota; kingdom Metazoa; phylum Chordata; class Aves; order Pterocliformes; family Pteroclidae; genus Syrrhaptes; species Syrrhaptes paradoxus. The sequence goes on from VZTO01018847.1 coordinate 397,077, forward strand.
CTACGGTCACCTGCACCCGTTCCCCTCACCACCATGCTAGTCCTCTCTGCTACCCTGTCTTGCCGCAAATGTTTGCCTGAGCCATGTCTCATCTCCATGCAGTTTCTCTGCTCCTCACCTGTGTGCCCTTCATGTTTTGAAACAGCAGATTACATACGATTATCTTTTTTTCACCCTCATATTTCTGACTGCCTTTGGTCCCTATGCACCATTTCTCAGATTTTTATCTGCAAATGCCATTAACAAGAGATTTGTTCCTGCTCCAAGATCTTTCCTGGAAATGCTATGCTGGAAGCAACACCACCTGCTGTATCCAACCCCAAATCACCCCATGGCTCTGCACATCTATTGCTCATCTTCTGACATGGCCTCTCACCTAATCCCAGTGAGAGTGATCCCCAAAACCCCCTTTTGAAGCCAATCCAAGGAAGGGGATCCCATGAAGAACTGTACCTAGGGTACGGTTTCTTTCATCGTGCGCCGATGTTATTTCACAAGCATGCAGCCAGTGAGCATGGTGGCTGGAGTGAAAATCACACGGAGGAGCAGAGGCAGAGAGCATGAACTATGGTCCACGAACACGGGGAACATCTCAGATAAATTCATCCAGGACAGAAAGAAGGTAGAGGTTACACCTGGTTTCAGGCTAACATGGCCCCCAGGCTCTACAGCTCAGTTTAACTGCTACCTCAAACCCATGCTGGGTGTCCTTTCCATATGGCAAAGGGTGGCATGGGGGAAAAAGGCAAGGGGTGTCATAAGCAGGGCGTCAGCATGATGAGCCAGGGACCCACCAGCCAGGCAGGAGATGGGGCTCCCTGCCATGCTGGGGCTTGGCCCCATCCTCCAGCTCACAGGCACCAGCCAGTCATGGTGAGGCTGGGGACGTGGTTCCTGTCCTTCACCTGCCTTATTTGCACAGCTGGAGCTGCCTGGGACATGCCATGCCTGCAGAGACAGGGGACAGCGCTTCTCATCCCGGCTCAAAATGTCTGCACGTTCCCACCAGCCAGGGAACATGGTGGCAACGGCAGCAGGTGATGGAGGAGGAGACGGAGGGCAGGCAGCACCCCTCCTCACTGAACCTCCCTCCAGAGAGGCAGTGCCCTTGGCATCGGAGGGGGACCTGGCATCTCCATCTGTGTGGCAAATTTTAATGGGCTGCTTTTGCCTTCGCGGCTGTGGTTGGAAATAACTCTCACTCGAGCCACCTAGCTGGGCCTGCTTCCAAAAAGTGCCTTGTTAGGCTTTTACATTGAGCAGCACTTCAGTTTCTTCGGTGAGCAGGTTTCCAAGCAGTCAGGAGCGCCTGGAACAACCTGTTTCAATTAGCATTTTACTTATTTATGGAGCCAGCGCTATATTCAACGCCCGCAGGTGGCAAAGGAGCCTCCCAGCTCCCCCGCACCGGCTGCGGAGAGCACCACGGGTCAGGGCGCGACAGGATTAGGCAGGGATGTGCCCACGCTCTCCTGCTTTACTTCAAGAACGATCCTGGAGCCACGCACTGTAGCACCGCTCTAGCTCGGTGTGGGTCACCCAGCTCCACTAGCTCCAGCTGCTGGGTCACCCAGGAAGGCTGAAGGCAGGTCTATATATCAAGGTGGTAAAAAACCCACCCATGCACCCATGTCACGTCTACTATGGGGTACCAGCTGTGCAATGCAGTCCAGCTCCAAGCACACCTCCGCGTTGCAGCCAGCAGCAAGCAAAGTGGCACACTGTGGAGCAATGCCTTGAGAGGCCAGGAGTTGAAGTAAACTCCAGCAACCCATCACAACAGGGTGAGGTGCTTGTCTTCTCTTCACTGCTGCTGGGAACAGGGAGGGAGCTGTTCTGTCCATCCCCACAGAGAGATGGGGAAGCCTCTGAGATCCTCTAGCAGCTCGTTGCTTTTGTTGTGCAAGGCTCAGTCCAGCCGGACTAGACCAGGCCCCTCACTGCAAGATCCAGATGCCCTTGGAGGCATTCTCAGCAGACATGCTCAGGAGGAACTGCTCTGTAGGGCTGCCTCCCCACGCTACAAGGTGCTGTTTCATCCAGACAGGTGTATCTGGGGCAGGTGGCAGCAGAGAAATGGCTCACAAACATCCAGATCTGACACGGGTGCTCTGCAGGACCACCATGTCTTGCCAGCACCCATGCCAGGCAACCTTTCTGTAGGGAAATGCATACTTATTCCACTCTGCCTGACCTCCAAAGCACCCAAGGAACCTGAGCTGCTTCACAACACTGTCACAGTGGACAGATGTTCCAGAATTGCTAACCTCTTTTCACAGTTTAGCATCCTCCTTGTCAAACCTATCCCACCTCCTCCTCAGTGAGCAGCAACATAAATAACCTTCAGTCACCTCATCTGCTCCCGATCCTGCAGTTCTCCCTGGAGAATTGTGGCCATCTCCACTGGGCTGCAAACTCCATGGGCAGGAGCCAGTTCTGCTGCCTGTTGGTGTGAAGCCACATGCACCTCTGTGGCATCATAAAGTCTGCTAAAAGGCAGCATGACCTGAGCACAAGGTCACTGCCTGGGGAAGCGACCATGAGAATTTCTGCTCTCAGTGAAAGCTCATCACGTGAAATGAGCTGAAAGAAGTCTCTGGCTTGCCCTGGGGAGATGATGGACCACCCACGCCATGAGCAGGATCAAAGCAAATGAGATCTCAGGAGATGGCAGGTGAGGTGCTTCCAGTGCACACCAGAGCAGGTGGAAGGAAGGACTTCCACAGAGACCACGGGGAGGGACAGCCCTCTGTCACCAGAAGAGTTTGGCTTGTAGAGCCTGGCGATGGAAAGGCTAAGCATGGATGTGATCACTGGCTGTCTATAAACATACTCAGGAGAAAACACCAGGGAAGGAAAAGCAGCATTTAAACTGAAGGGCACAAGAGCACAAAAGCAAATGGATAAAAACCCAGCCACGAACAGATTTACAGTGGATGGCCCTGACCATTGGAGCCACTGAACCCCCTCCCAAAGGAAGTGAGAAGGGCAAAAAAACCCCATAAACTAGTCTTTTTTTTTTTGGCAAAGTTCAACCAATTTATGGAAGGGGCCCATAAAGGGTCTGATGCTTGTGACAGCCTGAGATGGGACTTCAGTGCCCATGAGGACCCCTCTTGGTCTCAAAAAAAAAAGATCAAAACCACAACTAAATATCTAGGGTGAGCTTGTGGCTCCCCAGTTTTGTAGAGGGAGAGATGCTCAGGAGGACAGACAAGACCAAGCCAGTGGAAAAGCAGGAGAAGGAACTCGTGTTTTGGGAGAGAAGAGGTGCACATGTAGCCTTTTGCCATGATGGCCAGGCCAGCCTGTCTTGCTAGACTCCTGACCTGGAGCACCTCCAGCTCCTGCAAAAGGACTTTAATTTCCACAGCCAAGTGAAGTGCTCGAGGTAAATCCCATCCTGTCCTCTGTCAAGGTCAGATGGACAGCAGGGAAACAACGTGAGGTCCCAAGGAGATGCTGGTCCCCAGGAAGCGCTCCTTGCCTGGGGAGACCTTGTGGGGTGCAGAGCTGAGCTCAGAGAGCAAGCGACAGCATCTGAGATACTCTGAAGCAGAGCAGGTGCCTAATCAAAAAATAAACATATTTACTGTTCCCTCTCCTTCACCTGGTGCCTCTGGGAAGCCAAAATCCCGCAGTGCTTGGATGATGGGAAAAAAAAACAAAACAGACCAAGAGGGAGAGAGAGAAAGAGGAAATTCTGCCACAGAGATTAGCAACGGGAGAGCCTTTGTAGGTCACATCATGTCCATCATCCCCGGGCACACAGGCTGGCTCTGCTCCACCCTCCCAGGAGCCGGGGGCATGTGTACCCCCTCGCCCAGCGCCTGGCAGCAGCCCTGGCACGGCCAGCCTGCTCTCAGTGTGATGTGCTCTACCATAAACAAACCCAGGCAGACGGACAGACAGACAGACCACCTGCACTGATCACATCCTTAGCTATCTTGGGGGTCTCCAGTTGCCCTTCGAGTCACGTCACCCAGAGGGGACATCATCCACCCACCAGTGTGGGAGCACAAGGCTCTGCCTCCCCACTGCCGGCAGCAAGCTGGGCCACCCACCCTTTCCCTCTTCATTTCCCCCTGCCTGACACAGCTTCTATTTTATTTTCCCAAAGCCAGCCTGATGCCTCTCCTCCTTGCTCCGGTGCGCATGTGTCTCCTCTGCTCCCTCTCCCTGCCCTCCCTTCTCCGCTCCTGGCCGAGACCTCAATCTCTCCCCCACCAGCTTGGTGCTGCAGCTCTCTTTCCCTTAATCCCAATGACCTTCTTGTACATACACGCCAGCCTCACAGGCAACCATGGGATCAGTGTCACGGGAAGAGGGAGAGACCTATCCCCTGGCACCCCATTACCTCCCCACCACATCGTTAAACCCCCTCTTCCCCCTGCCCCCTTCCCCACAAATTACAGAGGGGACAGTATTACAGGGAAAGGAGGTTGGAAGGGTGAGAGGATGAGGATAAAACACAGAGCCCAGCCCCCAGAGCCTCCCCGACTCCTCCTGGCACAGCCAGAGGCCAGCACCCCCAAGCCTGGACATGCTGGGAAGCCACACCAGACTGCAGTATCACCCCCAGCTCCCCGCTGTCACCCCACATCCTGCTGCCTCCCCACACCTGCCATAAACCCACCAGCATGAGGCGAGGGGGGGGGGGCAGAAGATGCCACCACCCTCCCCTCTCCCAAAACAGCAGAGATGGAGACAGGATCACAGCCCAACCTAGCTGACCCCTTCCCTCCCCAGGGAAGAAACCCCAAAGCAGAGTGCTCTCACGCCTTATGGTCCTATGTCCATACACATGGATATATACGTACATACAGCTGTATGTACCACTGTGTGTGCACACATACATGGAGATATATATGGAGACATATACATAGGGAGATATCTAAATATAGAGATAGATCCATATATCCATACATGCATACACATACAGAGATATAAATGCTTACAGAGGCGTATACATATATATACGTGTATGTATGGATCTAGAGGAGTGGAGACATATGGACATATGCCTATCTATATATGCAGATGGAGATACATACACAAGCACATATAAAATACACAATAATAACATATAATAATATGATTATAATAATGATCTATAACATAATTATTTTCTATCTAGACATATATATATATATATATATATGCACGCAGGCACGGAGAGAGGCCGGGGTTGGGGCCGCCTGCCCCGGAGAGACCCCCGCGCCCCCCGCAGCCTGGCGGGACGCGCCCCGGTGCCGGTGGCAGCCCCCGGCGGCGGCGGGGCCTTACCGAGGAGAGGAGCCGCAGGAGGGTGTGCGGCTGCCGGATGAAGGCGTGAGGGTCGAAGGCGCCGCCGGCTTTCCCCGCTCCGAAGGCGCCCCCGTCCATGGCGGCGCGGGGGTGGGCNCCGTATCGCGGGGGGCGGGGGGTCCGTGGGGCAGAAGGGTGAGGAGAGGGTGCGTGGGGGGCGTGTGGGAGGGTGAGGGCACGGCGGGGGCAGCGTGGGGGTGTGGGGTGTGCTGGGGGGGGCGGTGGTACGAACACCTCGCCGGTGCACAGGCAGCCCACCCCACCACCACCGGGAGCGGGAGGTGGGGGTGCTGCCCGGCTGTTTTTTGGTAGGGCCTAGCAGAAGTGTGGGGCCTGCCCCCCACCTGCTCACACCCTCTACCTCCCCCCCCCCGGGGGGCAGGGGGCCGGCCCCGTGGGTGTCCAAGGGGAGCAGTCGGTAGTCGGTGGTGCTCCCTGGGTGTAGGCAGCTGCCTGCACCCCCGCCAGGTGCCTGCTCCCAGGCAGAGGTGGCTGGTGAGCCTCAAAATCCCACTGCAGCAAAGCCTGGGAATCTCATTTCTAACCATCCCTCACCCAACAGAAACCGTGTCCCTGGGACGGGACAGCCGGAAAAAGGCCCTTGGCAAACACGGAGACTCCAGATTTTGGGGTGTCCCCCTGATTCCGGGAGGCAGAGACTGCAAGATACCTTGCTTGCAAGACCTGCAAGATACTCACCAAGGCTGCAGCCTCGGAGTCACCTGGGCTTCCCCAGTGCCACAGCCACCAGCACAGCCAGGGGAAGCCATGCAGCCTGCGGCGCAGCTCAGGCAGAAGGCCTGTGCCTTTTGCGCATAGTGTCTCTGTACCGACGGTCCGCTGGCATCAGCAGAGTCCCCGATAATCTATATTAATATGAGTGAAATTAAAAGCAAGTCCTTGGGTTGTAAGGTGGTTTCCCAAGCTCGGAAGCAGAAGCTAAAACCATTCTGACTTTGCTTGTCCGCTTCAGCCTAAACACAACTGAAGCCCAGGAGCTCGAATGCTTAAGCCAAGCGGAGATGCTCTGCACTGTGTTTCCACCAGGCAAACCGTAGGACATCTCTAGCTCTTCCTCACAGAGATACTGAACTCAAACCAAGCAGCGGCTTTGCTAGAAGCACCTGGCCAACAGGCAAGGTGGGAACGCTACAAGCACTCTGTAAGGTCTTACAGCTCCAGGACATCTTCAGAGGGCCCAGAAATACATAAGTCACCACATTGAAAGCTAAATCCCCTTGAATTGGAGGAGATGAATGAAAGAGAGGATATAAGTGAAGAGCAGAGAAGTTTGGTTTTGCTAAATAGGTATCTAGAATGCTCTGGTGTTCTGGATGAACAGGGTTTGGACCTGTCCAAACAAGCCAGGTATGCAGCAAAACCAGCTGCTTCTGCTCAAGACCCAAGCGGAGTGCTGCTGCTGCTGCACCCAACCACCAGCATGGCGGCTGACAAAGCAGAATGACCAGCTGGATGGCTTAGGTCCCGCTCGCCTCCAGGTCACACCTATGCAGGGATTCAGGTTAGCAGCAAGGTAGCAAAGGGCAGAGCAGTGGAATGGGGAACGTGCTGGACTCCCTCTGGCACCGCTTCATTCTGCCCGACTCTGAGTCCGTGTTCTTGGAGGAGTCTACAAATCAGCTCTGTGATTTCTCGGTGCAGGAGCTAGAGACAAATGTATATGGAGATAAAAGCATTTAAACCCCATCCTTGTCACCCATTAGGAGCAGCACCCTAAAAAGTGAGCAGCTGTACCTCCTCCCTTGTGGGGCACCTTCTGAGGGATAGGTTGGAGGTTGGGGAGGGGCAGTTAGCCGTCACATCCAGCCATAGAATCATAGAATAGTTTGGGTTGGAAAGGACCTTTAAAAGCCATCTAGTCCAACCCCCCTGCAATGAGCGGGGACATCTTCAACTAGTTGATCTAGTTGATCATGTTGCTCAGAGGCCCACCCAACCTGAGCTTGAATATTTCCAGGGATGGGGCAGCTCTATTTTGGGAAGATGTGCTGCAGCACCAACACAGCTGGACCCTGAGCCCTTCAGTTCATGCTGGTTCCCTTCCTGCTGTCTTGACAGGTTAGGACAGGCAATGAAACGTCCTCTGAACTAAGCACCTCTCAGTCTGTATGGGCTTTTTCACACCAATTTGCAAGCAGCGCCCCTCCAGCAAAGCCTCCCACATTGGGTTTTACTTAACCTGCAGGGAGCAGAGTTGTGGACGGGAGGTGGAAGGTCTCTGAGAGTTGATTAAGTGTGGTTAGCGCTTGGATATGCCCTCCTTAATTATTTCACGCTAGCTGGGTAACTAGCCTCCCCGTACTGAATGGCTTAGCTCTGTTACGTCTGCACAGCTCGCAGTGGGATTTGGCTCTACAGTTAGGTGTTTTCTTGAACTGTTTAATTAATGTTTGCAGTAACTTGATGTAACCATAATGGGCAGCACTTACATTGCGTGTTACAGGTCAGCATCCTCGCGGTGGGAATTCGGATGAGTTCTGCACAGTGCCACAGTCCCCAGCAGGAAGGGAAGAGGAAGGGCAGAAGCCATCCCCGGGAGCACTGCTCTCCCCGGTGTGTTGGGATCCTCTGGTCCAGGTGGTTTGTCAAACGCATGCTTCCCTGTGAGCCCCAGGAAGACCCCGAAGGCAAACACCGGGTGCCCTGCATGTGGGCAGCTCCAGCCCACCCAGCTCTGAGTACTGTCATCTTCATGGGCTTGGGTTTTCATCCCCTTTCACACCACAGGCAGTGGTGGATTAAGGCCCATGTTCTTGATAATAATGCAAAATTATCTACTTATTCCCAATTTATTTGGCCTCTGAATGTGGTGGGGGTAGATTTTATTATTCAACAGCTTGCTTATTTTCCAGAGATATCCCCGTGACTATATCTAATACCATCTCAACCTTCCCGTGGCTTCATCAGCTTCCTCGCTTTGCTCATGTCCTGCATCCTCATCCCGGAGAGGGGCTGTAGAGAGCAGGATGCACCCATCAGCGTGGCTGGGCTTTTAGGTTTACCAGTCACCCGGATGCTTGATGCTGTGCCAGTTATCTGAAGGCTGGGTTCAGCCCATGTTACCTCAGCCAAGGCTCTCAGGCTGACCCAGAGGCAACGTGACACCCCGACATTTTGAGTGAGCAGCCAGGAGTTGTTCCTCTAAAGGGACTGGCCTTTGGCTGCTGGACCATGGGCTGGATGAAGCCCTCGGCTCTCCCAGCCTCTGGCTGTGTGTCCCATGTCTCCAGCAACGTGAAAAATTGGGTATGCTGCTCACAAGGCCAGGAGGGCACCTGTCCCTACGCTAACCCATGGTGGTCCTGGGAGGGACTGCATCTTGCAGCATCACTTTCTTGATACCTCCTCACCCGGTTCTTCAGTGGGCAGGCGGCTGGGCAAAGCGGGCAGCTCTGCCTGGCCCCATTACCCTCCCCTGCCCCTCAGATATGGGTCCACTCTGGATCTTCTTTCCCCCTCCTCAGCCAGGGAGTGCAGGATTTCTGTCTGAGGACCAGACACGCTTCATGGGACGTCCCAGCTGAAGCTGTGCATCACATCAGTTATCCCGCAAAGGTGCTCACGCAGTTCCCAGTCCAGGCAAGTCTGAGGCAGCTATCCGATTATCCTATCTGATTTCCTGCTGCTGACAGAGGGAGAGTGAATAATTTATCTCCTCTCCCGCAGCTCCCTCCTTGCTCAGGATTCACCTCAGCTCTGCTTCGCTTCTGCCCTGAAGAGACACTCCGGTGGCAGCTCCCACGCTGGGAGACACTCCGGTGGCACCTCCCAGGGCCACGGCTGGTCCTGGCGGTACTTCTCCACGTGCCAGCAGGGCAGTCAATGGAGCAAGAGAGATAACAGCATCAGTAACAGCATCTGCAGGCAGGTTCCACAGCACGTCTCCCTTTCAGTTCCTCTTTCACGGTGTTATGTTAGCCCCCACATCGGTTTTATTGTTTATTATTAATTCAGCAGCGGCGCCCAGAGGCCCTGATTGTGTTTGGAGCTGCGCTGTACCAGCTCTGTGAGAATACACAGCAGGACGCGGCCCCTGAAGAACACGCGATCGGCCCGAGAACGTGCCCCTGCAGGAAAGCAGGGAAGCGGTGTGGTGTCTATTCTGAGACACACGCCAAAGCAACTGGCACCAGCGTTACCAGTGGAAGAGACTTCATCTCATTAATTCCTAATTTTTTTTGTTTCTTTCATGTTACTGCGTTTCTTCTCGTTGCCTCCAAACGACGGTGAAGATTTGTCAGATGCCTTTTGCCTCAGGGCCCACCGCAGGCTCTGGGGGTTCGGGACAACCGCAGCCCAGCACCGTGGCGGGAGGGCGGGACGCGGCCGGTGCCCCCGCTCCCAGCACCTTCTTTCCGTGGAGGGGAAACATCCAGCCCACCCAGGGCGGGGGACTGCAGTGGGACGCACTTTATGACACTAAGTCACGATGACACGGGGACGCCGTGGTTTTGCACCACGTGATACGCTGGGGTTTTTTCCCGTACCCCCTCCCGCGAACCTTTCTGGCCCCACTCCCTAGCCGTAGCGCCACGCGCGCACCGCCCCACTGCGCTCTCGCGAGACTGACGAGCGGCGCACACCTGCGCAACGCGTCACTGGGGCGGGGCGACTATAAAAGCTGCGCGCGCGTCACCTTCCGCCTCTTCCGGCCCGGCGCGGGACAAGATGGTGGGTGGTTATGGTGGTGCTGCCGCCCGGGTTCGGCCGCGCCATCCCTCGCGTATCGTCGCCATCCCGGCCCCGGCGGCTGCCCGGCACCGCTCCCGCCGTCCCCCGGCCCTTGTGGGAGGCGACATGGGGCTTATGGCGGGGCTTGGCCGCGGCAGGCACGGTGGGCTGGCGAGGCTTTGCCTTGGGGGCGCTGGCCGGGCCTGCGTGGTGCCCGGGGGCAGTCGGGGATCTCGATGGTACGGGTGGTGGGCGGCCATGGGGGCTGCCAGAAGGGTGCTTTGCCTGCGGTGGAGCTTGCTGTCCTTTTTTTTTAGAAGGAGGGGTGGTTTTTGTAGTGAGCAGCCGGCAGCAATGTCTGCTTGACCGGGCAGTGGCGTCACGGTGCGTCGGAAGGCCAGGAGCGCGGGCGGAGTGAGATTGCGCTGCGCTCTTTCGCTCCTGCCACGGCAGTGAGGCCATGGGGGGTGCGAGCACGCGGAGTAGTCTGTCTGATAATGCAGTTTCACCAGCTTTATAGGATCAAATTTGGTGTTCGATGATGTCGTTTATACGCAAAAGTGTTGTGCTGGCAGCCTTCACCCTTATGGAGGTGTCAAAATTTAGTCCTGCAGGCCCTGCCACAGGATTGGTAACCCTAACAGGAAGCCCTTTCTGGGGCTGGTAAACTTCCCTGCTTAAGGCAACTTCTGGTGTGTATTTTTTTTTTAAAGTAAGATATATTTCTTAGTTACAGATTGTGAGCTCCATGTTCATCTGTGCAATGCTTACATTAAACTTGAGTGTGAGACTAGATGGGTAATTTTTTTTGTTGGGCTAAGAGTTTTCAGAACTCACCTTTATGTGGCTCTCAGGTTGCAGAGAGAGGCTGTAGGGCTGGTAATTGAGAACATCTTGGACTGGCTCAAAAGTGGATGTTGAGATGCTGTTTCACTGTAGCTTTTCAAATCAAAATTTGCTTTTTGTAACACTTGTTTTCATAATGTTTCTGATATATTGAAACACATAAAGGTATCTACTTAATTTTCCAGACTTACTAGGGTGTATTGAAATTCTGGTGACATGCTGTGGCCAGACTATGGCTTGTGTGGTTCCCTGACTAGAGTGGCACTTGGTGATGTCTTAAAATAAGCTTGAAAGGGAAGAGGCATTGAGGAAATCTGGGAAAGACATGCTTGGGGCATGAAGATTACATTCTTGTAGCATTATAATGGACTTCTGAAGCCAAACAACTGATAACTGGGAGGAATTTCTAGAGTGCAGAGCATCTTGTATATACATAAGTATAAATGAATCTGTGTAGGGAGCAATAAATGTTTATTTTCTCTCTCTAGTCTCACCGCAAGTTCTCAGCTCCGAGGCATGGGTCTCTGGGCTTCCTGCCTCGCAAGCGCAGTAGCAGACACAGGGGCAAGGTGAAGAGCTTTCCCAAGGATGACCCCAGTAAGCCTGTCCATCTCACTGCCTTCTTGGGGTACAAAGCTGGCATGACCCACATTGTCCGTGAAGTTGACAGACCTGGATCCAGTATGTATTAATGTTTCTCTTAATAGAGGAGGCAGTTTTCTTCATGAATGATTAAAGATGACTTGGGTTACTTGCTCTGGATTTTAGTGCTATACAAAGTCATTGAGTGGGTGGAGCAAAAAGCCCCTAAACCCCTCTCACCTGAATGTGAGTGGTGTCCAGGAGCAACACTTCATATCTAGCAGTGGCTGTCTTGTTAATGGTCTTGTTCCTGAGGTGCTCAGTGACCTCATGGTTTGGTTTAGCTGTGTTGTAACAGGCTACTTATGATGCCCTCTTCTCAATGGGCAGACGTAAGTAAATTGCCTTTGGGTGGTTTTTTTTTTTTTTGATTGTCAGGTCCTGAATGCTTCATACTCATCCAGCCTCAAAATTTTGCAAGGCATTAAATTCATAATGAAAGAACTGAAAGAGGGTAGATTTAGTTGAGATATTAGGAAGAATTTTTTTACTGTGAGGTTAATGAGACACTGGAACAGGTTGCCCAAGGAAATTGTGGATGCCCTATCCCTGAAGGTGTTCAAGGCCAGATTGGATGAGGCTTTGAGCAACCTCATCTAGAGGAAGGTGTCCCTGCCCGTGGCTGGGAGATTGGATTTAGATGATCTTCAGGGTCCCTTCCAACCAAAACTGTTCTGTGATAACTTATAGTTGGTCATTTTACCATGCATTGTCTTTGCTTTTGTGAAAAGAACTTGAGTCGTGCAACTTCTCAGGTGAGGGATTTGTGAGTGAGATGGTGTTTAATTTGTGAGGTGTTTAATAGCTGATGGTGGTAGTAATTGTGCTGTATTTCTGTCTTCATCCAGAGGTGAACAAGAAGGAGGTGGTCGAGGCAGTCACTATAGTGGAGACTCCTCCCATGGTCATTGTGGGCATTGTGGGATATGTGCAGACCCCTCGTGGCCTACGCAGCTTCAAAACCATCTTTGCTGAGCACATCAGCGATGAGTGTAAGCGTCGCTTCTACAAGAACTGGTAAGAGAGCAGGGCTTTTGCTTGTTGCCTTAGTTTCATGCCACGTTTTATTTTTTCTGATGGATTGCAGGTTATCCTAGTACAGCTATTTGAAGAGGCTTTACGGCAATTAGTGTTTGGGCTCGATGAACTGGCCTAAAAATGGAATAAGCTGTAGGAATGGCCCTTGGAGGCTGACAGCATATTCTTAGTTAGCACCCTTCTTGGCATGGGAGTGAAAGTGTTGGTTTTTGCTTTAGATCTTAGTGGGCTACACATGATGATGCTTCGACGGGCGGACATAAGGAAATCGCCTCTGGCGCTTGTTGTTGAGTGTCGAGTCCTGACTGTAGCCCTGTTTTCTCAGGAAAGGGGATGACAAGTGTTACTTCTGATTACTGTTCCAGGCACTGTTGTTGTGATTCAAAGCATGCGCATTTGCCTAAGTGCGGCTCCAGTGTGTCTAGAGCTTGCAGCCTGTTTATGAACTTAACAGGCTGAGAGGATGTCAGAATAGAGCAATAATAATTTCAAGGGTGTTACAGTAGCAACCTTACTGTTAGGCATAGCTCGGGCTTACGAGGGGGGAAATTATGGTATTCTGAAGCAGATAGCAGTCATCTGACAATTGCTTTAAAGATCTGTTTTTTCTGTTCGACATCTCTCTACAGTCTTTAGTCTTCTGTACTGTGAATATTAATGTGCTTTGGAATTCATGGCAGCTCCGCTCAGCTCTGGCAACTTTGCCTCTGTCTGATGAGCTCCAGGCTCCGCTTGCCAGTGGAAAAGAGTCCTTAGAAGCTGGCAATGAGCCAGAACCAGCTGAGGTGGCAGCTCCTTCCGCTCATCCCCACTTCCTGGGGGATTGATGAAGGGCTTAGCCAAACCTTGTCTCTACTCTGCTTCTGAAGGCACAAGTCCAAGAAGAAGGCCTTCACCAAATACTGCAAGAAATGGCAAGATGAGGAAGGCAAAAAGCAGTTGGAGAAGGATTTCAATAGCATGAAGAAATACTGCCAGGTTATTAGAGTCATGGCTCACACTCAGGTAAGTGTCCGCAGGACTGAGGTGTACAGTGGAAACAGAGAGAAGCATAAAGCTTGGTCTATTTCTGTAGGGAGACTTCTGCCCTCCCCTGCAGCCTCATGCTAACTGTTAAGCTTGATACAAATACTAGTACTCTTCTTTCTGTACAACGTGTGTCCTCACAGAATGCTTGAGGAGCCATGGGGACAACCGCTGTTCAAAGGAGACTGCACCACACTAGGAACTTCTTGGACTCAGCCCTGTGCTGATACCATGTAGACCTAGGCTCTCTTTGAATTAACAGGCTGAACACTTTGGGGTTTGTGTGGTCAGCATCATTTCAGGCTGTGTTCTGTAAAGACTGCAAACACAAGTTTTTGTTGGCTTCTGTTGCTTAGCTGGCAGAGGTGTATTGCTGAGTGGTGTGGTGGTGTCTCCCTTAAACATCAGTGCTCTGCCAGACTTCCTTGGGAGATTTAATTAAATCTTTGGATTGGCTGTAAGTGCAATAGTTATGACATTGATAATTTTACTAGAATTTGTTTCCCATAAAAGACAGCAAAGGTGGTATTGCAGATGCTGTTGATACTCTGAGTACCTCTGTGCTAAATATAGTAGAAGTAACTGTAAATGTGATGTCACTCAAAGTGTCCTTCACTGTAGCAGGCTTGGTTTGGGTTGGAGGGGACCTTTAAAGATCATGTAGTCCAACCCACTGCCATGGGAAGGGATGTCTTTCATGAGATGAGGTTGCTCAAAGGCCTGTCCAATCTGACCTTGAACACTTCCAATAATATAGCATCTGCAGCTTCTCTGGGCAGCCTGTTTAGCCATCTTACAACCTCATAATAAAAAATTTTTTGCTTTACATCCAATCTAAATCTACCCTATTTCAGTTTAAAACCACTGTTCCTTGATATCTCCTGTCCTTCCTCCATGGAGTTTGGCTGGAGGCTCTAGGGTTAGAGACGTGGTGATTGACTTCTAGATGGATACTGTGACTTGTCACTTAAACCACAATACAGCCTTTCCCCTTAGTGCAAGGCCTTTTACTTCAGTATGTTGAAGTTGTGTATCTTGGAAAATTATGTTTAGTTAAAAAACACAGATAAGGCCAGGATTAGAAACAGTACTGGGCTAGTTAATGAGGTCTGTCTTGGAAGAGCAGGGGCTACATTTTATGCTTTTGTTTCCTAGATGCGTTTGCTTCCCCTGAGACAGAAGAAGTCTCACCTGATGGAGATCCAGGTGAATGGTGGCACTGTTGCTGAGAAAGTGGATTGGGCCCGGGAGAAGCTGGAACAGCAGGTGCCTGTGTCAACTGTCTTTGCCCAGGATGAGATGATTGATGTAATTGGAGTCACCAAGGGCAAAGGATATAAAGGTAAACACATGGAAGTTCTCTTTGTGATCAGGGTATGGATTTTAATGAAATCGTGGCCTTTAGTTTTCACAAGTGTGTGGGCTAAGAGCTGAGGAGTTAAACCCATCCTGGTGTCATGGTTCAATGATGAGACCGTGGAATAAGCGCTGGGCACAGCGCCTGACATCCGTGAGGAGTCATTCCATGCTGCCTTCCTTCTGAGAACACAGCCCAGGGACAGCTGGGGAGGGAGTGTGGGTGGCTCAGGGGCAAGGTACTTCACCAGGAAATGTGCTTAATTCCTGGGATGCTGAGTCTGGGCTTCTCTTTGGTTGCCCATGGACAGCAGCTTGAAAGGTGATATCTCAGCTTCACAATAGTTAGCAATGCTGCCTTGGTTTCTTTCAGGTGTTACCAGCCGTTGGCACACCAAAAAGCTGCCCCGGAAGACTCACAGGGGTCTGCGCAAAGTGGCCTGCATTGGTGCATGGCACCCTGCACGTGTGGCTTTCTCTGTGGCCCGGGCTGGTCAGAAGGGGTATCACCATCGGACTGAAATCAATAAGAAGGTTCGTGTCTCTGAGCTGCTGGGAAGAAATGAGAGCTGGCTGAGGTTGCTCTTTGCATGCTCTCAGTGAATAGAGTGAACAGTTTTGCTTTAAACTTTTTCGCTCTGTTTGTTTGAATGTCATCCCAGAGGCAGTAACTGTAGTCCATTATGTTGGATAACGATAAAATTCTTGCATGGCCACGTGTTCTCGGAAGTGCAACAGACATTTTTCTCCAACCTTATCTAGAATTGTTTGTGTTTTGGCTGATGAGAAGACCCTTTCTCCTACCTTCTGCTAAATAGAAATTCTTGACATTTTTAGATCTACAAGATCGGCCAGGGTTACCAAATCAAGGACGGAAAGCTGATCAAAAACAATGCATCAACTGATTATGACTTGTCTGACAAGAGCATTAACCCTCTGGTGAGTTGTTGCAGCTCTATGGAGGGAGTCTTCTTGTGAGCTGCAATCTGAAGAGTCAAATGGGCCTGGTATAAGTTGCAGAATGATTGAATGAAGAGCTCTTGAGATAAAGCTGGGCTGCTGTGGGAGGTGGTGTTACTTAGTCATTCTCAGTATTGACTTGTGTGACTTGCTAATTGCATTTGATATGTGGCAATAGTATAGAGGGATGTTATAAACCTAGAAATGATACTTGTAACTAAGGAATAACTTGGCAGGAAGAGCAAGCTTCTGCTGTTTGTCGGCTTCTTCTTGTTGCTGCTGTTAGGAAAAAATCTTACAGCAGCAAGTAAATTAATGTATCAAGAAACTTGCCCAGAGAAAAGTAATACTGGAAATGGGATTTCAGTGAATGTGGGAATGGCCGAGACCCAGAATTGGTGTGAGAACAGCAAGCTGTAGGCAGCTGTGATGACTGGTCCCGCTTTATATAGAGCGGTAACTGTTCTCTCCTTCCTCAGGGAGGCTTTGTCCATTACGGTGAGGTGACCAATGACTTCATCATGCTGAAAGGCTGTGTTGTCGGGACCAAGAAGAGGGTCCTAACCCTTCGCAAGGTGAGTAGTGCAGCCTGCTGTCAAATGGGCTAGAACAGCTGAGGTTTGCTGCACTGCCTATGGTATGGTGGTGTAGCTTGCTGCTGTGAGGATTCATGTAGCCAACTAGGAAGAACAGCCTTAGAAGACTGTTGGACACACACCCCCAAACTCCCCTGCTGTTAATGACTTCGGGAGGAGCATGAGGTCCTTTCCCTAGTTAATCCAGTCCAGGGCTGTTTGTAGTGAAGGGTGTGCTTTAGGGTTGAGAGTTCTTGTGGACACTGGAACTTGGGCAGACATGCGTATGCTCCTGTGGGCTGACAAGTCTTCAGCGTGTACCTGTGGCCTTCAAGGCTGGCTTATTGGCAGGTGCTCCTTGCACATAATAGCAGCTGAAACGTGAGATCAGAGTGACTTGGGAGGTGTGAGCCATGGAGGTGATAACATGTAGCCAGCATACTGGCAGGCTGAAAGGGTGCTGCTGTGTACTCACCTGGCATCTCTTGCAGTCCCTGCTTGTGCAGACCAAGCGCCGGGCCCTGGAGAAGATTGACTTGAAGTTCATTGACACAACCTCCAAATTTGGTCATGGCCGCTTCCAGACAGCCGAGGAGAAGAAGGCTTTCATGGTAAGGACACTTTCTTAAGCTGGCAGGTTTTTGTGTCATGTATCTCTCTTGTCTTTCAGCCAATGGCAGTTGGCAGCTTGACCTTTGGGCTGCCACAGAGACAGAATTTCAGTGAAACAAAGTGCATAGCATTAGTTGAGAGGGTTCATCCTGTCAATTTGATGATAACCATAGGAGGGGCTGTGGTCTCACTTCCCTTATGACAGCACTTGGTGCCTGAGGGGAACTGCCACATTTTGGCAGAAGTCATTCGGTGATGAGGCGTGGAATGAGCACTGAGCAGTATCTGGCACCCGTGGGCAGTGGCTCTGCACTACCTCTCCTCCGAGAGCAGCTCTGGGCAGTGGGTGCTGTTCCCATTTTACCCCTTGCTGGAGAAAGCAGGTCGGGAGTGCTGGGTGGAAGGCCCTTGCGGGGTCAGAATGTGGTTCTGCTGCTCGGGGGTTGCACAGGAGCTTCCCCACAAGGTGGCGCTAGCATTTCTCTGTTAACAGCTGAAGACCTGGTGCAGTGTAGTGTGTCTGTGCAGAGTTCAGCTTTCCCCCAAAACCTCTAGGTGTGAGGATCGGGCTCTGGATTTCCAGCAGGCTGCAATATTGAAGGCTTTTTTTGCCTCAATTTCTTTGCAGCAGGAGAAGAAATTGTAGCTGGGGTGTGATGTGGTCTTGGGTGCAGAGTGCTGTTTATGTAGTTTCTTTTTATTGTTTTTTTTCAGGGACCACTCAAGAAAGATCGAATTGCAAAAGAGGAAACAGCTTAATATGTGGAATGGTCTTGTGTCCTGTGGCCTGTGTGATCTCAGACCAAGAAATAAATATTTTGAAGAAATCAGTTTTGTCTCTTGGTTTATATGTAGCTGTGCCAAGTCTGGGGTTCTCACTGCAGGCCTTATGTGTGGGACCAACCAAACCAAAGAAGCAAGTAAAGCTCAAATATGTGAGCATCCAGCTTGTAACAGGGGCCTGCAATGAAAACGAAGCTGCTGCTGTTGCTGTTTCCAGAGTAAAGATTTTGGGGCAGAGCAAAGCTCCTCTCTTGGGTTGTGTGAAAGAAGAAAGTAGCAGGAGCCCTAACCATGTTTGCAGTTACTGATGTAGTATTCTGTGTGTTAGCTCTCTAGCTGCCTGGCAGAGTATTCCTTTGAATCCAACAGATTTTGAAATCAAGGAAACTACTTCACACTGTTGAAACATCACTAAATTTTAGGTAGGTGGCTCATGCTGGCTGTTGCCATGGAAACCCTCCTGTTCCTGTATGGTGGAGAGGATGTAACCTGCACCCTGCTAATGCAGCTTGTTGCTGATCTTGAGAGCAGCAGAAGGCATCAGGCACAAATTCCTACCATGCAGCAGCTCTGTATTCCTGAATCCAGTTCCCATCCCTGTTGGAAAGGCTCTGCCTGGTGGTAGGAAATGGGCTGGCCTGGGAGTGGGGGAGGGTGACTCTGCATCCCCCCCCCCCGCAGAGGAGGGAGAGTTGCAAGCCCTGCTGGTGTTGCATTACTGCATGGCTCAAAATACTTCTGTCAGCTCCTGGGGAGGTGTTTTGGCTGGTGTTCCCAGCCTGGGTTCCTGGTGGAGGGCAGAGGAGACATAGTGCCTCTGTGCAGGGACCAGCTCTGTGCTGCACCAGTCCCGACCAAAGTGTTGCAGTGACAGCAGCTGAGGTGTTATACCAAGAAAGGCAGCAGCGGTCCCCTTGTCTGCCTCCAGCCGCAATAGTGAGATCACTTCAGCTTTGGGCCATGGCCTGACTGAGGGCTCGTGTAAATTTAGATAACTGCTGGTGTGTCTTTTGCTGACCATAATTGGAGACATGGCAGCAATGGAGGCAATAACCCTCTGCATCTACACACCAGCATGTAGCGCTGCTCTGCGATGGACCTGATTCGGTGCTATTTGCTCTGATTGAAGTGCAAAGGGAAGGTGGATGCAGAGAATGTTTCCTGTGGCGATGCACAGGAACCTTTTAAGAGTTAAAAGGTGGTGAGAAGGAGGAAAAACATTTACCTTGTTTCCTTAGAAACTAGACTCCATGGCTGCACAAGCAGGCTGGCTCCCTGTCAGCCTCATTTAACACGTGAACCTGCTGCCTGATCTCAGCCAAGTGTAACGAGAGGTTTCACCCACTGATGTTGTGTGGTTTGTTTTTTTCTGTTTGCTTTTTTGGGTTTTTTTTTTGTTTGTTTCACAAGTCTCAAATCATCAGGTTGGTAGAGAAGAGCCATAAATTAGTATTCCACCAATGCAGGAAAGTGGTCCATCCTGAGGCCATGGTTTCTTTAGCAGCTCTGAAGAGTGAGGTTTTCCTGGCAATTAGGGAGCCTTAGGTGGTCTTTTTGGTTGGCTCTGAGATGGACATTTTAAACCACATCTGTGCTAGATGGCTAGCCAGTGCCCAGCTCTAAGCCAGCTGTGTTTGCTGCTGCTGCTTCAATCAAACCAGTCAGACATGTCAGGGGGAACTGGGATTATTGGGATCAATGGTGAGGTGTCGGGGATGAGCATCCATGATGTGCTGCCTTGATGAAAATCTGTAAAAGCATCTCATTTTCCCAAAGCAAACCTCGTGGTGAGGGCTCTAGTGGAGCCTGGGGAGCTGGTGAATGCATTTTAAAGT
Source organism: Syrrhaptes paradoxus (assembly GCA_013400615.1). NCBI lineage: Eukaryota > Metazoa > Chordata > Aves > Pterocliformes > Pteroclidae > Syrrhaptes > Syrrhaptes paradoxus. The sequence goes on from VZTO01018847.1 coordinate 416,749, forward strand.
GGCAATGGCAGTGGAGGGAATTTTTAGTCAAATTAGCACCTAATTAGAATAAAGCTGTCCTGAAGAAACACTGTCCTGACACAGGTCTTGCCGGTGGAGCTGCTTTGGCTTGGGAGCCAGTGCCAGACTTGACTGAGTTTGTTCTTGAAGCCATGGTTGCTGACTGATAAAACACTGGATGGGGTTGGGTTGGGAGACCCACAAGAGTGGTTTAAAATCCTTTTCCATCCTGCAGTCCTGGGGACAAGAGGACGCCTGGCGTCAGGAGGTGGCGCTCCTCCCTCTGTAGATGGTGAGTGGGACACTTGTCCCCAAGGGCTTGCTTGGCCTGGAGAAAAACCCTGCTTGGCTGAGGCTAGGTCACCTGGGCTATGTGGTCCCTCTGCCCCGCTGAGGGCTCTCTGAAGCCCTGGGATGCTGCCCAGGCCCTTCACTGGGGAGCTCCTGGGATCCAGGTTTGGGAGGTCCCTGCCAAGCTGTGCAGGTGTGGGGTTGAAGCTGGGGGGATGAGCTTCAGCAAAGCTTCCTGCTGCCAATGCCAGGGTTTGCCTGGCAGCCCTTGTCCCCCCCCCAGCCTTCCCGATCCTGCAGGGCCTCCATCCGCTGTTTTGGGGACAGTCCTCAGAGCAACAGGCAGTAATCAGTGCAGGTCACACTGGTCCAGAGGCTCCTGAGAGTCCAGAAACTAGTTTTAGAGAGGTTTATGTTTGGTTTTTTTTTTTTTTTTTTTTTAAACTGCCTTCAGAACATTGAGCTTTTTCTGTTCAGCATGGTCATCTCACCCCGTGCAGCTACCTGAGCACCATAACGGTGCTGCTCAGGTGCATCTTCCTAGCTCCGAAATGGCCAATGACTTCCCCATCAGAAAAGATCCTGCTCCTTGGTGATGCTCGGACCAGCCCCTGAGCCGCAGGGGGACAGGCACAGCCCTGACCCCGCCAAAATAGCACCAGGCACCGTGGGAACGTGCCCCATCCCAGCTGGACTGTGGCTGGGAAGCAGGGCTGGGTTTCACCTCCAGCACCCGGTGCTCCCCAGCTGCCAGCAGCGCAGAGGCTGGGACCTGCTGCTCCCGGGGTGGGGGGGGTTGCTTTTCCAGCCTTCCTGGGGCACATCTGGCTCTGGTGCTGCGTCTTTCCCTTGCTGGAGATGAAACGAGACACAGCTGCGATGCTGGAGCAGAGATGTTAGAAGCGCATGAGGACACCCGAGGGGGGGTAAAAAAAAAAATGGGTTCAAGTCGGAGGTCTTGGCTCTCACAATTGGCTTCACAAGTCACCCAGCTGACACTCCTGCCTCCCACCCCGGCCCCCGCCTTTGATCCCAGTGACAGGCGGGGAGCTTCAAGTATGCTCGATGGGGAGAGGGGCTGATGAAGCTGCCCCCGGGGGAGCGACGGCTGGGTTCACGCTGTGTGGCGGCTTTTCTGGCGGGGCGGCTTTTCTGCCGGAGCAGTTTTGCTGGGCTTTTCTGAGTGCGGCGTGTGTTTGATTTGCAGCCCCCCAGCCCAAGAACTGCTTTTGGAGCTGACAACTCTCTGGCTTCTCACCAACCCTCAGAAGTGCTTGGGTCACCCGGGGGGGATGGATGTGGTGGGGAGATGGGTCCCCACAGAGGTCAGGTCCTCCCTGCAGGGGGAAGGGGGTGGTGGACAGCCCTGCTCTGGGACTGCAGCCCCACTGCCACCCCAAGTTCCCCAAGCCAAAGCCGAGAGTCCCCCATCCCCATGGCTACCACAGCCTCCCTGCCGTTGAGTGTTGGTGGTCCCAGTGCAGCACTGCTCCTCAGCTGGATACAGGGCTTACGGGAGCCCACGTGAGTTTTGGGAAGTCTTCTCGTTTTCCCCTGCAACACGGTGCTGGGGAATCACATGTTTCTGCGGCGGCCGCTGGGCACAGCAGGGAAGACTAAATTTATCTCCTGGTGCCTCCCAACTTCCCCAAAATGTGACGTGGGGCTGGCTGCCCTCCCTTCCCAGTAGGGACAGCCACTGTCCTGGGGTCCTTGGAGCTCCCAGGCGCCGCTTGACAGGCAGTGCCAGGGCTCAGGCCCCTGCCAGCCCCAAATTACCCCGAAGCTGGGTGGCACTCTTGGCAGCATGTGCGGCACCGAATTCAAACCCATGGATTGAAGCGGGAAAAGGCGTACATCTGGATCCAGCCTGGTGCCAGAAGGGACACAGGGACACCTCTCAGAGGCTGTCACCAGGCTCAGGCATCACTTCACGCCCAGCTGCCACATCACAGGGCTTTTAAAATATGTAATTTTTAACTTCTTTCTTGACACCAGCAGTGAATTAAGCCGACAAGGGCCGGTCCCATGCATGCAGCCTGTGGGAGAGGCTCCCCTCATGCACATCATCCCACAGGGACAAATGCCCCCCAACTTTGTGGCTGGTGCCGTCTGCCGTGCACTCTGCTCCTATCTGCCACCATGTTTGAGGACTGGATGGAAACCAAGGTTCATCTTTCCCCTTGGGAGTCAGCCAGCAACTGGGGATTCAGCAGCCCAGGTCAGCGAGGAGCTGTTGATGGCAGGAGGTATTTATAATCTTTGTTTGGTTCTAGCAAGGCTGGACGCCCACTCCCGTTTCCCTCTGTACAATAAGATCAAACAGCTCGGGGACATTTCCTTACTCCTTGCAGATGAAATCCCTGCATCTGCCTCCCTCCTCCACCTCGCCTGGGGCTGCAGCCTCTTCCTTCTCTTGAAGACCTGAAGCATTGCTGCTGCTGTTTCTTCTGCCCCCAAAGGGGGGATTTGCTAATTTTTCCCACCCCTGCCCCTCCGATTTTCAGAGCTCGTGGGTGAGGGATGCAACAGGACTGGGACTGTGGCACCTTCTCCACTTCAGCTTCATTCCCTCTCCCATTTCCAAAGGACCTTGGTGAGGACACACGCCATGTCTGGTGGCTCCTGTTCAGGGTGTGCAGGCTGTGCCCATGGATGTCACCGTGGCCAGGGGCAAAAAAGCAGGAGTATGCCTGCTCCTGGTGAGGGGATGATAGGCAGGTGCCCAGCAGGAGTTTATTTCTCTGTCCCACACCTCCCTCCTTTTCCTTGGTGTGTAGCCCTGGTGACAAGCAGGGATAAGGGGAGGGTGAGGTCCTAGGAGTGTGGTACAGCTGTGCTGGGTGGGTTGTGGTGATGCAGAGGAGGGTAACACCCTTGCTGTGGACAGCTGGTGCTGCTGACCCCATCCCAGCCACGTGCCCTTGCCATGCTGTCATGTTGGGGGTATGCGCAGACCCTTTCCCCAAAGGCCATTTTGCTTTGGGGATCCCTCCTGGGAGCTCACCAGTAGGACACCACTGCCACCGCTGCTGGGGATGCAGAAAGGACAGCGTGCAGCAGCCCTGGAGAGGTGACACCGAGCACCAGCAAAGGCCGACTGTCCCCCAGGTTCTGCTTGGGGTGGAGCAGGAGCATCCCTGGCACGTGGCCACCGGCAAGCAGAGGGGACAATGGGCAAGCGCCGACAGGAGCAGAGCCTGGGGATGCTGGCGGTCCATGGGAGCTGCAGCTGGCCACATCCCAAGCTGGGCTGTGCTGTCCTGTATGTCTCCTGAGCAGGTTCCCGCTCCACTCTCCCAGCAGGTGCCTCCCCCAGGTGTCCTCGGTGCTGGGGGGGGCTGCTGGTGTGGTGGGGGACCTGGCTGCGGGCAGGGGCTGCAGCTGCTTTTCATGTCCCCCCTGCGCCTGGATCACGCTCACTCTTTCAGCAGGTCCCTGTGATCTCAGAGGTAATTATGGGTGTCAGGTTCAGGGCAGCCAAGAGGGGATTTTGGGAGGGGGAGAGGTGGCAGGAAGAAGCAGGGGGGGGATAGCAAGGGACTGGGGAAGGATGGAGCATGGTGGGTGCTAGTGAGATTTTGGTGCTGCCCCACCTGTTGAGGGGCTGCAGCAGCCCTTCACCCCTTGCAGTTGGGTGCCGCCTCCCTGTTTCAGGGTCTGCAGCTTCCCCCTTGCAACCATATGCAGTGCCTGCAGAGATTGGAACGATCCAGCCCCGTCAATCGCAGCTCATTGCACGCAGTCTTGCTCCCTCCTTTGCTGCACACATGCAGGTCCTGCCCGCTGCCAGGACTGGGGAAGGAACGTGAGGATACAAAAGCTGCAGCCCCAAATTGGTTCCCTTCCTTGGCGATGTGTCGTCTTTCCCACCTCCATTGCATGCTGCTTTGCTTCTTGTGCCCCAGATTGAGCTGGACCATCACAGCATCTCCTTCTGGAGCACACCAGGGTGTCAGCCTGTGCTTGGAGGGCAAAAATGCACACATCCCTCCCACTCCCAGCCTTCGACATCTCTTCTTCTTCAACCTGAGCCACCTCCCAAAAGGGAAGTCCCCCCCACGCCTCCCTCCTCCTCCTCCTCCTCACCCTAGGGCGCAGAGCCAGGTCTCCCAAGGGCGGGGGCATGGGATGGGTGCCAGGGCTCAGCTGCTGGAGGAAATGGGGGAGACAGTGGCGAGGCAGGGACCCAGGTGTGAACCTGCACAGGTGGCAGGGCCATGACTCAGCCATCCAAGAGAAAGCACTTCAGTGCCCCAGCCGCCGGCATGGCTGTGGCTGGAGGGCTCCGACGGGGAAACCAGACAACACTGGCCTTGCAGCTCACCGGCATTTTGCTCCAGCAGCTGCTCTCAGCTGCCCCAGGGCTGTTGGGGTGCAGGAGCGCTGAGCTTCCAGTGTTGTCTCATTTAATTTCCATGGGACGAAGCACCTCTTTCTCTTGGAGACCCAAGAGACATGTGTACCTCAAAGCTTTTCCTCCGCTCTGGCCAGCCTAATGTCAGAGTCCAATGGGGTCGAACCATGGAGACTCTTCCCTTGCAGGGAACCTTCCCTTTTCCTCCTCTTTCTCTGCAAAGAGTTAAATCTCTCTCTTCAGCTCAGCAGTTTTCCCCTCCCTCCTGCCCCTGGGATAATGTTTAACTGAGCCCATTGCTAATTAAATATCGATGACCTCAGGCAGGTTTTGTTATCATCTGGAAACACCTGATGCATGTGTCACCAGCAGGAGTTTTTCTAGTCTCAAGTACACCGGCAACCCTTGAACTCACATTGGCTTTTCCCTTCCCACCCCGCTGCCAGCCGCTGCTGCCTGAAGGCACAGGGGCTGAAAGTTGAGGCTTCGCTGGTGGTTGAGTGGCTCACATGGGCTCATCATCACTGCTCCTAATTGCGGGGGACCAATGCAGTGGGAAGGAAGGGTGTATTCCTCCTCTCCTTTCCCAAAGCATGGCCACAGCTGCCCACCATCCACTGCCAAGCAAGCTCCACTTGAGCTTGGTGAACCTTCCTATTCTGGGCTGAACCTGTGTTTTCCCACCTCATGCAGGCATGGGAAGGGCCCAGCTGGGAGCCCAGCACTCCAAAATATCTCCTGAGCTTTCCCAGGGGAGCAGCAAAGCCCCACAAGGAGAGGGATGCCATGTCCCCTCTTCACCTGTCTCCCAAGACAGACTTGGGACAACAACACCAGGCTGAGGAGGCTGGAGCTGAAGCTCAAAGGATGAGATGGAGAATGGGATAGAGAAAAAGAGGGCAAAGAAGAAAGACAGAAAGTCAAGGCTGGGAGGGAGTTGAAGATGCTCTGGGAAGGCGTTATCAGAGACAAGATGGACTTGGATAGACTGGGCCTCCAAGCTGGGTGCGTGGAAGCGGAGAGGACTCCTTGGGAAGCGCACAGCAGCTGGGGTTTCCTGACAGCTCCACCAGCCTCATGAACACCTTCTGAGTCTTGCTGCTCTCTCAGCCCTCCAAAAACTCTCAGGGCTGGTTTTCTTCACAGCAAACAGCAGAGGTTTCACTGACATCATTTTCACGCTCTATGGTATAAATAGCCAACCTGAAAAACAAAGGAAAACTCCCCACGAAGACCATGTAAGGCAGAGCTACAGTTGCACCATTTATTTATTCACTCATCGTAGCTATTTCCTGCCTCTGTTGGTCAGAGACCTCCTGTGTTGGACAAAAATCAGCTTTTCCTCCCTCGCTGGTAATTTACAGATCAGCAGCACTGCTGGTAACCAGGGGATTACAGCCCCCTGACCCTGGCAGTACAGACTCATGCCTACGGTTGGCCTTGGTCCCACCAGTTGCTCCAAGGTCCTGTGCATGTGCTGAGAACCTACAGGGTAAGGCGGTGGTCTTCCCCCCTCGGAGCAGCAAGGTCAGGGCTAAGGCTGGAGGATCAGCATCCTGTTCCTGCTTTGCTCTGCGGGGCTGGCATTTGCTGAGGTTGCAGCAGGCAGGACTTCTTTGAGCTCCTCCATCTCAGGACATCTCTTGCACTGCACACCTCCAACATATCCAGAGCCCCAGTGGGAAGCAGATGACCCATTAAAGTGGGGCACGATAGTGTGGTTTCCCAGCCATAAAGACAGGGGAGATGACACTTGGGTGGTTTTTGTCTCCCAGAGTCAGTTTTTGCTGCCCCAGAAGCTGCAGGTCCCTGCTGCAGGAAGCAAAGGGGACCTCTGGTTAGGGGGGAGCGAGCACCTGTGAGGGGGGAGGGCAGCATAGGCACCCATGTGTGCACTGACCCGGCTTGTTCAACAAGCCAGTGCAAGGCTACAAATGTGTCTTCTTGGGGCTCCAGCTGTGCTCCCACTCTGCAGCTCCTTCCCAGCTCCTGTTGCTGCCTCCAGACTTGCCACCAGATCGGTCTGTGTGTGTGCCTCTCAGCTTACTTCAGGCAACGTTAGCTGGGCTTGCTCAGACCCCTTCTTCCCCTGCCTCAACCATACTGACTGGCTTTGCACGAAGTGAAGCGGGCGATGCCTCCCTTCATGGCTCCACCAGCAGCTCCTGGGCAGGGAGAGGTGGTGAGCAGCCAGGGATGGGACCTCGTCCAGAAGCACAGCTAGATCCCGGGGAGGATTTTGAGCCACAGGTGAGGGTTCCCTGAATTTCAGAACTCCATTTAGGATGCTGAGCAATCCCAGCTCTCTCTCAGGCATGCCTGGGGCAGATGGATGGACACTCAGGTCCAAGGCTACTGCTGCAGAGGGGCACATTTGCAGGAATTATATCCCTCAGTCCTTCCTGCAAGCCAGAACTGCTTTCACCTCTGCTAACTGACAAAGCCAGATCACAGTTGCCCTTGGCCACTGCTTGAAAATGCTCTGTCCACTGGGAAATGGAGCTGGGCAAGGGCATGGCATGGTCCCCACTGCTCTGCTGACCACTGGTGGGGATAGGGGCTCTTGTGGGGACAGTTGGAACCGCTTTGTGCCAGCACCATGGCCAAGGTGTGGGGATGGATGGACCTGCTGGTGGGCAGCAGGTCACCCAGGTTTTCCCCTTTCTGTCTGCTCATTCCCCTGCCCGAAATCCACCCCATGCACCAGCAACCCCAGGGGATGGGGAAGAGGGGGTGCCAAAGGTTGGCATGAGCCAGCCGGAGCCCCAGCTCGATCTGGCTCCAGGGAGGGTCCCGTCCAGTGGACTGTCTCCTTGGTCATTGTTATCAGAGTAATTCTCCAGCAGCTCAAATCCTGTTTTTGTGCCGGTGTTGCCTGGCTCTACGGGAGCGAGAGGGGAGAGAGAAACACAGGAAACGGCAGCGACGGAAGCAGAATCATCTCCTGGAGGGAGCGAAGAGCCACTGACGCCACTGAAGGGAACAAAGACGGAGATTCAGAAGGGCTTATGCACAGGCTTGCGCTGGAGACAGCCCGGACAAGTCGACTCAGTCCCAGCTTATGGCACAGCTCCCACCCCTCCGGCATGCAGTGCTTCTGTCTCCCCCAGCCCGAGCCCCCTGCGCCAAGCTCTGGGGTGCAAGGAGACCTGGGGCAGCCCAGGATGGGGAGAGGAGACAGCTGTAAGCCAACAACAATGTTTTTGGCATGGAGAATCCCTGGGGAGGGCAACCCAGGGGGATATCTTCTATCCTGGCCCCAGCTGCTGGAGCTCTGGCTGTCTCAGTGGAGCGAGGGAGGCCATGGGATAGAGCAGCACGCAGTGGTGGCGTAGGCACCAGCCTCATCGTTGTCTCAAAGCTCTCCCCCTCACCACCCTGAAATGCTGCAGGGGGGGCGGTCCCCACACCCTGTACACACAACAAGCCCTCTGTCCCACAGGCACAAACGGAAACTTTGAGTAAAAAGGCCAGAGGGCCTGGTCGCCGGTCTCACCCGGGGCCAGGAGGAGCATGCAAGCCCTTGCCTTACACAGTAATGAACCACCCCTCTCCATGTCCCCGTGCATGGCACCTTTTGGGTCGCAAGGAAGCCTCCGTGTGCTTCCCCTCCTGAAGCTCTGGGTCAGCAGTGCCAAAGGCTCTTCCTTGGTCCCAGCCCCTCATCCTCACAGAAGACCGTCCTCAATGTGATGTCTGTCTGCATGGCTCTGGGGCAGCAAACCTGCTCTCCTGACACGGGGCAAAGCCCTAGGGTGTCCCAGCCCCTGGCTGGGAGAGCAGTGGAGCAGTGGAGAGCAATGACAGTGGTTACAGCCTTCTCCTTGACACACTTGTGCCAAGGAAATTCCCCCCATCCAGACCACCTACCCATAATTCCAGGAAAAGGATGTGTACCACAGCTGCCTGCAGTGCAAGCCCTCATTTTCTGTGTTACAGGGGCAGTACTCACAGCCCAGACCCTTCTGTGGCTGAGGAGCAAGAGCCTGTCCCAGCCCCATCTGATGCAGACCTCCTTGGTCCATCATGCCATCCCCATGGCATGTGCACTGCCTGCTCCGGAGCTGTGGGGGGGATCTCCCATCAGGGACACAGTGACACTCAGTGCTGCTGCAGGGCACTGCTGATGCCTGGGCTAGCACTGGGGACTGCAGAGCTGTGCAGGGTGGCACTGCTAGGGGGAAGCTCACAGCTCCCTCACCCTGCTGCCTGCAGCAAGGCCAGGATGCTGCTGCTGCTGCTGCTGCCAGGAGTGCTGCAATTCCCAGGGTCTGCCTTCATGAGCAGTGTTTGTGGCTGGAACACAAGCGTCAAAATGTCATCGGCCCCTTATCTGCTACATATCCGGGTCCTTTTGGTACCCACTCAGCCTCCAAAAATAGCCCCAGCAGAGGGAAAGAATACATCCCTAAAATAGCACCACCACTCGGGCTCACCAGTGCTGGAGCTGACACCTGGTCCAGTGCCCATCGCGGCTTTGCAGTGAGATTTCAGGTCTATTCTCCTGTGCTTTCCCAGCCTAAAATAGCAGCCGTGACCTCACCGCACTGGTGCTTTTTGCAGCCTCTGCCCAAAGCAGTGCCAGCTGCTGCCTGGCCACTCCGTGCCACCCCGGGCCGCCACCAGTGACTGCCCTGTGTGGGTCCCAGTTAGGACCCCTCTGCCCACACTGCCCAGGCTGCCCATGGTAGGGCAGGGAGGCGCGGAGCCATGGAGCACAGCGAGGCCCAGGTGAGTCACCCCCAGGGATGCAGCCAGGGATGCAGGAGGAGCGTTCCAGCTGGCTACCCGTCCCAAAAAGGAGAGCTGTTGAGGAGGAGGAAGCTAGGAGGAAGGAAGGTCTTGTTTGTCTGTTCTCAGAGCAGTGCAGGAACTGCTATATGAGGAATTACCTGACCTCACTTAAATCTCCGGATGCTCTTCACCAGCTTCACCCCCTTTCCCTGTTCGAGCCTCCCCCCGGCTCCTGCAACTCTGCCCTTTGCTGTGCTGCTGCTGCCTCTCCTCCGAGCTACCCTGACACCAGCAGCTGTTTTCCACCTCCTGATACTCTAAATTTATCTGCACCTGCTCTTCCTCCTGGATGGACTGTGTTCACCCGCTGTATGTGGATCCAGGAGCCTGGCCCTGCCCAGCTGGGAAAGCCGTGGTGGGTGGGGTGGTTTGTGGGCTTCCAGTTACAGGGAAGATGATGCAGGTGCAGGCTGGATGTGGGATGCTCTGTGAGTCCCAACTTGGAAACTGGAGACGCAGGAAGAAGGAAATAAGGGCTCTGCATCTATCACCAACACACTTTGGCCTTTCGCAGCACATTCAGACCCTACATATCTTGGTCTGCTCCCCGTGCAGCCCCCACCTCATGCAGTGTCACACACCCAAACTTGTCGGCATCCATGAAGAGTGAGTGGATAAGACCATGATGCAAGGTTTCACGTTCTTTGTAGACTATTGCTTCCTCTCTTGCCTAGCTCTTTAGAAGACCTGGGCAAAGTTGTTTATGCAGAATACAAAAGCTTTAAGGATGTGTGTTGGATACTGAGGGATGGAGCCCGGCACAAGATAAATGCTGATCTGGAAGCAGGATTCAGCACTGCTGCTCTTCGTATTGAGCAGCATTTCCTGGGGCAGGCAGTGGAAAGGGTAAGGCTGCCAAGGACAGGAGGGCGGGGAATCACAATGCTAAAATGCTCCCAGGGAATAGGATACAGCCAGGGGCTGCTGTATATCGGAGCCAGGGATGGAGACACATTCTCCTGCAGAACAGACCTGGGGATTGTCACATATATCCAGGAGCAGGGCTGGAAATGGAAATGTGGAAGGACATACAAAGGAAGGGGAGGTTGGCAATGATGTATGATGAATGGAGGTTAGAGCAGGGATGTTTTTGGGATCAGGGAAGGCTTCTCCTTAAGGGATAATGCTGGCAACAGAATAGATGCTCAGAGTACCTTCAATGACAGAGGTGTGCCCAAAAACAAGCTTGAGGAATAGGGGGCAATGGAAACGGATTTCTGAGGTACACCAGGGAGAACTGAGAAGGCTGGGAGTGGAAAAAACTCCCCCAGCTGTGTACAGCTTTGTTTTCCTCCAGGGAGGACCTGTTCAACTGAGACTCTCCAGTTCTTTGCAACCTCATAGCACCCCATCAACCAGTGGTTAAATTAGGGGCTGAGACCATTCCAGGCTGGAGGAGGAGGAAAAAGGGAGTATATGCGTCAAAGCAGTGAACATAGCACCCTCAAGGAGGCTAATTTCAAAATTGGGAAGGATCTTCTGAAATAACAGGTTATTTCTAGGCTGAGGAAATGAACCAAGTAGCCCACTGGCCCAGAAGAGACCGTGGGGAGCTCTTGTATCTCTGAATTCAACAACCCGTTGAGCAAGCTGAGGTCACCGCTCATTGCAGAGGACAGGAACTCAGGGAGAGGAAGAGGGGACCGGATGCTTGGCCAAAATACCTTAAGAAGTGATGTTAAGGATATCCCCTCTCCTCCAGAGCCAAGATATGACAGTACCTCCCTGGGGCTCCAGGGACAGCAGTGGTGAGGGGGTCGCTTGCATCAGGTGTTCCCACGAGGGGATGCCCCACACCTCTTCCCACCTCCTCTCTTTCTCCTAGCCTTCCTCCACCAGTAGCATTTGTTTCCCCCTGAACCACATTTTTTGTTTTGAAACAAGAATCATTGATACCTTCCAAGCCCATGCAAACAGGATACATGTGGGTCAGGACTGAGCGAGGAGCGACATAGTGGCAGAGGGGTGAGATTACTGACCTGGGAGAGGCCATGGAGACGATGTAATGGGCTTTGGAGGTCTGAGAGAGGCAAACGGGCTCCTTCTTCTTTGAGGGACTTTACAAGCACCTTAGCCTGTCCAGTTCCACTGCCCACCCGAGTGGGAGTTTGCCATTGCTCAAGTCAGCTGTGAACCCTGGTGGTGTTTTCCCAGGGAGGTGTGGGAAAGCCCTGCCAGCCTGGGGACCAGAAGTCCTGAGAAGCTGTGCCCACGCTCCTTGGGCTGCCTCTGTCTTGTTAGACAAGTGACTGCTGAAGGACTCAGGTCATCTCATGCAGGGAAGGTGGCATGGTCCCTCAGGGCCCCTCCACTCATCTGTCAGACTAAATGTGACTGAACTTTGAAATCCTCAGTAGAGCCCTGTGAACTGCTGATGGCTATCCAAAGAGTGGGGGATGTGGTCACGAGCGGGGATGTGGCAGAACACAAGGAGAGATGCACAGCTTTTCTGGTTCCCAGGAAAGGAAGCCACCATCTGTTACCAGAAAGAGGAATACTAATGGAAGAGCAATGTAATTAGATAATCTATCTAATTAAGACAGGTGACAGGCTGCAGATTTCCCTCCTGGAGAGACCTTTGGAGACACCTCAAGCAAGGATGCTCCTGACCTTGTCCTTTCAGCCAAGGCCAAGTGCCAGAACAAGAAGAGGAGCTGCAGGCCCCCAGCAACCTCCTCGCTGCTCCCCAGTGCCTGACTCCACCGGCTGCCCTTCTCTCTGTGGGGTGGCAGATGAGACACAGCCCCCCAGCATGGCCAGCTGGTTGCAGCTCTGTGGGAGCTGGGCACTTCTAATATCCCAGGGCCCTTGCTCCCTCTAAGTGCCCTCTCCTCCATCGCGCCTGGATTTCTAGCCCTCCCTTCTGCTGGGGTGGAGGCATGGTGTTCACAGACCAAGTTGTGGATTGTAGCTCTCCATGGCCAGGTGGGACACCTGCAGACCTGGCTGGTCATCAGCACCTGGAGGCAGTGGGAAACAGTAGCGAGACCATCCTTGAAACAAAGCACCCCATATCTAGGAGCGAGGGATGCCTGCCACAGTAGCCGGCCAGGCTGTGTGCAGATCTGATTTCCCCTGCAAGTCAATGTCTGCTGAAGCCCTAGCTTACTCAGGCTGCGCTTAATCCTGGTGGCTGCGTCATTCTTCCCCCCTCCCCACCCCTTTTTTCCCCTGAAGAAATTTCTATGATTTTTTTTTTTAATTGGCATTGTCTGTTTGATACCTAGCTCCTAGCCAGGCAAAACAAGGCATGCATCTTACTGGAGACAGGATAGAGGACTCTCGGCGTTAATAGTTTTCTCCATTGTCTTTTGAATGTGTGCTGAGATGTCCGTAGCTGGGGGACCCATTGTGCTGCCTTCCTGCTTGTTTTTCCAACAGTCTCCAGTGAATAAAAGCAATGTAGGGCTTGTAATACACTTTCCATGACCTCTAATCTTGCTGTACAATCTATCTCAATTGCCAGGTTGCATACACTATTCATTAACAGTTCCACCTCCATCCACTTCCAACAGTGCGATTGAGTGCGGCTTCAGCAAGTCTGGACGACACCAGGCTGTGTGGTGTGGTGGACATGCTGGAGGGAAGGGATGTCATCCAGAGGAACACTGACAGGATTGAGAGGTGGGCCCATGTCACCCTCATGAAGTTCAACAAGGCCAAGTGCAAGGTCCTGCACACGGGTTGGGGCAACCTCAAGCACAAATACAGGCTGGGTGGAGAGTGGCTTGAGAGCAGCCCTGAGGAGAAGAACTTGGGGGCGTTGGTTGATGAGAAGCTCAACATGACCTGGCAATATGCGCTTGCAGCCCAGAAAACCAACCATGTCCTGGGCTGCATCCAAAGTGTGACCAGCAGGCTGAAGGAGGGGATTCTCCCCCTCTACTCTGCTCTCCTGAGACTCCACTGGAGCCCTCAGCACAGGAAAGACATGGACCTGCTGGAGTGGGTCCAGAAGTGGGCCACAAAGATGATCAGAGGGCTGGAGCACCTCCCCTATGAGGACAGGCTGAGAGAGTTGGGGTTGTTCAGCTGGAGAAAAGAAAGCTCTTTTCTTTTTTATAGCAGCCTTCCAGTACCTGTAAGGGGCCTACAGGAGAGATGGGGAGGGACTATCTTTAAGAGCATGTAGTAAGAGGACACGGAGTGATGAGTTTAAACTGAAAGAGGGTAGATTTAGATTAGACATAGGGAAGAAATTATTTACTATGAGGGTGGTGAGACACTGGAACAGGTTGTCCAGAGAAGCTGTGGATGCCCCATCCCTGGAGGTGTTCAAGGCCAGGCTGGATGAGGCTTTGAGCAACCCAGTCTAGTGGAAGATGTCCCTGCTCGTGGCAGGGAGGTTGGAACTAGGCAATCTTTAAGGTCCCTTCCAACCCAACCCATTCTATGAGTCTATGATCTCAATTACTTCTTCAAAACCTAGCCCCAGGATTTCCCTCTCTGGCTTCAGATTCCCTTGTCTGGATCACCATCTCATCTGCCTTCATCCATACCTTCTCTTCCTTCCTCTCTTCTTTCTGAGCTCCTGAGTGGTCTCTTCCCCCCACTTTCCCCTGAGCACTTGGTCTCTGGAGGTGTTGGTACAGGGGTGTGCTGCATCAGGTAGGTGACTGATGCTGTTGAAGGTGTGTGCCTGTACCTTCAAGTGCATGTTTGTTGAGGACTGTCCTACCTTCTCATTCCACAATGAGTGAGTGGGGGCAATGTCATCAATGAAAGAACAATGTAATTAAATAATCTATCTAATTAAGATAGGTGACAGGCTGCAAATTTCCCTCCTGGAGGGACCTTTGGAGACACCTCAAGCAAGGATGCTCCTGACCTTGTCCTTTCAGCCAAGGCCAAGTGCCAGAACAAGAAGAGGAGCTGCAGGTCCCCAGCACCCTCCTCACTGCTCCCCAGTGCCTGACCCCATCAGCTGCCCCCCCTTCTTGGGGGGGTGGGGACAGACGAAACACAACCCTCAAGTGCAGCCAGCTGGCTGCAGCTCTGTAGGAGCCCTGACCCACTCGTGGTGGAACGAGGAGGTAGTAACTCAGCTGCCAGCTATGGCAGAACAACAGGGAGCCAAAGCAGTGGCTGGAGGGGACTTCCGGGTGGATAAAGCCCTGGGTTTTCCTTCCCACCCTGGCTATGAGCTCACTCTGCCACATGGGCTTGATGAGATTCCCAGATGCAGAGGCACACAATGCAGCAGGGAAACCCTTGTTCTCCTGCAGTTATTCTGCACGGCTCCTCCGGGAATGTTTGCCCTTCTTACCGCTTTCCTGCCACATCGGAAGCCCTCAGGTGTCCCTTGGCTAGGACAGCCACCTGGGCTTTGAGGATGAGTCACCCTCTCTTCCCGCACTCTTGTCAGCCTTCCCTTTGGCAAGGACTGGCAGCAAACAGCAGGAATGAATCAGAGGCCAGGATGCCTGAGGGACCAGCAGCTCGCCTCTGGGCATCCCGGAATGTGTGTCCCAGTTGCAGCACCACAGAGGACTGGGCACTGCCCATTGCTGAGTGGCATGGTGGGCTGGTGACCCCAGAGGAGAGAGAAATCTGAAGTCTGAAAGAACTGAATTCCAGCTGCAGTCTTTTCCAGCACCAAGGGGACATTCCCAGGTCCTGGTCTGGACAGAGCAAGGATCCCTCTCCTGCTCCAAGGGTTTGTGCTCAGGCCAAGGATAAAACACCAGCTCCATATTTTGGCCTTCTTGCTCCATCATCCAGCCTTTTCTCCTTGTTTTTTCTCTTATTTTCTTCTTCACACCAATGGGTAGACCTTGGTCTGGATGTCTGTGCCCACCTTAAAGAGTTGGGTGGTTATTCCTCTTGAACTGCGAGAACAAATGGCCAATCTCCCTGCTGTTGGCAAGGTGGGCATAGGCAGGAAGGTGTGGAGCTGGGGCACCACCACAGCCCAAATCTCCAGCCAAACTGTTCATCAGTCACATAGGCTGAGGAGGCAACTAGCAAGCCCAGTCACGCTCTGGGATTCCCGAGTGCTATGCAGCTGAGCCTCTCTTGAGAAAATTTGCAACAGGATGAGCCTCACTCGGTCTGACTGCTTGCAACTTTTCTGTCTTCTTCCCATCTCCCAGAGGGCTCTCACTGAGCCCATAACGTGCTTATACTTCACTGTACCACATCGCTAGGATAGGTCACTGGAGGCATCACAGCCACAATAACACAGGCTGGGGAAAAGGCTTGGCAAGCAGGATTTTCTGAACTGTGTCACACGGCAGGGGAAAAGGGGATCAGAATAAGCAAAGACTGGTTGTCTTTGGATTTAGAAAAGGCAGTTGGAAATCAGCCTCTTCTGGAGATGGTTTAGGTAGTTAGAGAAGGAATTTGTGGTTTGGTAGGACTGCTCCTCTGGGCCTTTCTTCCCAGAACTCTGTTTATTTCAAACCCATTACATTTGTGGAGGCAGGAGATGGACTCAAGGCCTCTGAGAACTGCGAATGTGGCCTCGCTAGGCAAAGCTTACAGGAGCCACTACTAGGTGGTAGCTTGAAAGACCACCACCACGCAATGCAGCTGGAGGCTCAAGGATGTTAAGAGCCAGGAGGGACCAACTCAGCCCAGGCTGGAGACAATGCGGGCAGGCATTCAGATGTTCCCCACTCCCTCTCCAGTAGGTAGTGCTGCAATGAAATTCTGCTCAAATGTTCTGCCATCTTTATCAGCTTCGGCTTTACTGCTCATAATCTCACTCCTCTTTTCCGAATTGCTCCTCAAGTTACAGCTCCTGATAGTAATCAACAGGGTGTTGCACAAGGGGACCTGAGGACACAAGTTAGGCAGGAGGGGAAGGAGAGGAGGCCGTGGTCAGGTTGCTCCCGTGGGAGCCCACTGGAGAGGGTGGCAGGCGTGGGCAAGTGTCTGGGGGGGCGGACACAGGGGTGGCTGCAGCTGTCCCTTCTTCTGCTGCCAGCTCGGCATCCCAGTAAGCTGCCTGAGACTTGCGTTATCTCTGACGAAAGGCAAACAGAAGGGGGAAAGTGAGAAGGAATTCCTCATCCGAGAGGGCTCTTATCGCCTTTCCGCTTCCCTCGCCCCGGAGAGATACGGCAGCTCAATGCTCTGTTGTTCCTCAGGGGGCCTCTCCTCCCCTACCCCCAGCTGCGTGGGGACACGATGGGGGCTCCTCGCCACAGTGGTCCCTCCCCACAGCTCACCAGGCACCTCTAAGCACACGCTCCCCTCCATGCCCACACCTCTGCCCCCACCTGAGCGCCCACCACAGCGCCTTTGGGTTTTACACCCCAATCAAACACGCCAGAGATGCCCCAGGGAACAAAGAGCCGTTTGCTTTGCTTTGGGGGTACCACAGTTTCATGCCACTCCCAGCACACGCTTAGCTGGGTAGCCAGCACGGGCAGTGCATGGTGGCCCCAGCCACGTGACGTGATATAACTCACCGCAACCTTGATCGAATCATGTAATTGAGCCCAAGAAATAAAACTCAGGCTCTTATCAGCCCTGCAGTGAGTTGCCGCACACTTACACAGTGACAAAAGGCAATTAAAACTCTGGCAGAAGCCGAGCAGGTCAGGCTCACTGGCTGAGGATGGGAGGAGGTATCTGCAGGTGGTTAGGTGCCCCTATAACAGCAAGATCCTCAAGGGTGGGCAGAAGAGCTGAAATAGTCTGTGCCACTGCATGTGGGAGACACAGAGATGGCAGAGACCTGTGCTCCATTCTGGTGGCAGCAGGAAGAAACTGTTGGTCAACATCATCATGAAATCTCAAGGCTCCTTCCACCCATCCATGTAAGAAGAGAATTTGGGAAAGATTTTATGCGGCACACCAGCTGCCAGAAATGGCAAAGCTATTGATCATCAGGTTACAGAGCTACGGCGTAAAACCATGCGAATCCAAAGACTGAACAGATGGCCAGCCTGAGCGTGGATGAAATTATTTTGTTGCAGAACTGACAAGCAGCTCGATTCAGCGTTAGTGCAAGAACCGGATTTGATTTGGCAGAGAAGACAGGGTGCTCGCAAGGCATGGTAGTGCCACGTTTATTCAGCTCTTGGATTTTTATTCATCCTGAGGTTGTTTCGCTCAAGTTGGGGATGCACTCACAACACACTCAGTTGCAGTTTGATGCAGTTGCCCAAATATTGGTATCCAGTTTCATTTTAGATGCAATAGTGTATCCTGCCTGGCCTCCAGCTGCTCCTCCAGATCAGTGTTGGTCTCCAATAAGTCCCGTGGCAGATCTGCCAGCCCCCTTCTTGTGTCTCAGATACCCTAAGACATCTCAAATGGCTCTAAACAGCTCCATTTTTGCAACAGGATTCCAGGATTACAGATATATTGAAGAAAATACGTAATTTTGCTGCTCAGTTCTTTCCTGAAAGAGTTTTGGAGATTTTGGGTAGCACAGACAAACCTCAGAAGAAGTGGTCATAAGACAATCAAAATAAAAGGGCCTGTTCAGCATGGGGATGAGGGACAAAATCTTTGTAGAGCCAAAGTCAAAGAAAGTGCAAATATTTCCACTCTCTTTTTTCATGTTGGAGGTTGTAAGGACCCTTCTCTCAGTAACTGAGGTGTCTCACAGAAGCACTTCTCTGAAGGTCTTGAGAATTTAGAAATGCATGCAGCTGATGTGCTGATAAATAAAATTGACCAGAAATCATAACTGGAGTCTGAAGAAGGAATTGGCCAAAGGGAGGAACTCTGACCCAAATAGCAGCAGCCACCAAATCTCCTTGCAGAGTCAAGCCTGGCGAAGACAGAGGGATATTCGTAGGTGAGAACAGTCCGTTCTCAGAGCTGTCTCATTTTGGTACCACTAAAGTAAGATGCTTGGGAAAGTCCCCCTATTTTTTCGTTGAAGAGGAGCCGGTGCCAACATGAAGAAGCCTGGCAGAATGCAAGGGCAGGTTCAAGCAAGTTCAGCCAGGGGAAGTTGGGCTCTGGAGGCTTTACTAGCTCGGTGCAAGCAGCACTGCACAGTCTGCTCTCCCGGTGTCTTCTGCGGGCAGCATGCTTCAGTGGTCCTCCTTTTTCAGGCAGAGTTTGGAAAAGTAGCTCTGCCTTCACCCCCTTAGCTCCTGCCTGGCAGAGGAAGGACGGGAAGAAGATTGGGAGGCAATAGTTTGGGAAGAAGGATCCCAAAATGGAGGAGCCTCCTGGAGATTTGCAGACATATCCAGGGGCACAGCGAGGTTCCACAGGGTCTGGGGCAAAACCCAGGTCTGTGATCTTTCCTAAATGAGGATGTCTCATAACGTAATTAGCCAGGCCTCTCTTAACAGGTACCTGGGGGCAAACTGCTCTCACTTTTCTTTCTCCCCTGCTGCCCTGCCCACCCTGCAGCTCATCCTAGGCATGTAAAATGAATTAAAATTAAATGCATCTCTAATTTATCTCCATTCTGTTCTCCCTGGAGAATGATTATGCCAGGGTGATCTCTCCAATAATGAGAAGACAACTGCTTTCGAAAATTAAAAAATACTTGTTATAGAAACCTCAAAACCAAATGCCCTGAGATGAACAAGGAGGCTAAAAACCCTGGCGAATGCAAATTTGCAGAAATTAGCAGCTGTTCAAATGCAAGATGATCACCCAATGGCATATGCTTCCAGAGCGTTGACTGAAGCCCTACAGAACTATGAATAGATTAGGAAAAAATGCTGGCAATTGCTTTGACTTTGTGAGTGGTTTCATGGATATCCTCGCAGGCAGGAATTGGTGGAGGCAGACGCCCACCCTGAGTTGGTAGAAGCTGTGCTACCAAAACCAGGGTGGGACTCATGGCCCAGACATCTGATCGTGAAATTGGAGGAATATTTGTTAGTGAAATTCCAGTGTGTTTTCCAGAGAGAGAGGATGAGGGGAAAAGAAATGACTGCCAGAATGGCTCCAGCTCCACTTCTTTGTGAAGAGTCAGTAAGAAGCACAAAATGACCCAATGCTAACAGGCTGGGGAGAGAAAGTCTCACTGAACAGGCATAAAAATCCCTGACATTGTGAACGCAATGCCTCGTCGGGATGAGAAAAACGATGGGATCCCATGCAGAGGACATTCCTTCCTTATGTCACGCAGCACAAGGTCAGACATACTAAATCACAGCACTTGTCTGGGGACTGAGACATGTAAGAGGAGACTAGATGATGTCTGTTGTAGGTGTGGTGCTAAAGCCATTAAAGCCCTGCAAGCACTGTGCTCGGGATGGGAAGAAAAGTGCAGCCAGTTATGGGAAAAGCAGATTGCCTAGGAAAGCCTTGATCTTTCTGATGTTAGACGTTTCCCAGCAAGGGTCCAGGTGCTGCCTACGCAAACGCAAGCTTAACCCTGTGGAAATTGCCCAATTCCTCACTACGTACGGACCCAAAACCTCCCTCAAGCAGGAGGCAACCCAGACCTCCTCTGACATCCTTGCCCCTTCCATCCCCTCAGTCCCCTCTGACCTCTGCCCCCGCTTCCCTTCCCCGTGCTCAGTTGTTCCAGCAGCAGCTTCCACGCTCGCTGTCGTCTGCGTGCCTGGTTTGGGTGACCTTTCCCCAGGACAATGGCTGCTATTGAATCCAGGCAGGCATAGCCGGCAATGACACGGAGCTGCAGACGCAACGGTCCCATCGCTGCAAAGAGGGTCCTGCCCAGCACAGCTGGGAGCGGGGGAGGCTGCCCTGGGAAAAGGGCTGCAGCCACCAGCCTGCCTTTCATTGCACTCAGTGGCTCATGCGTCACACGGATGGCTCCATGGTTAGATACGCTTCTTAGCCGATTTAGTCCCACCACAAGGTGCCAGAGCCTCAGCACTGAAAATTAAAGCCCATAACATGACTTCAGGAGCTTACAGTGGTGGTAAATACCTTCCCATGTGCTCACACACCATAACAGGCTTCCTAGGGGAAAAAATAATCTCAAATAGTTTTGGAGAGACGGTTACTTTGATTCACCAAGTCCGTTATGGCTGGAGTACCGTGACAGGGTAGTTGTCTTTCAGTAGACACTTATCACACAGGCTCTTGTGGATGTGTAACTAGAAGGCAGGGACTGATTTATCAACTAAACCCCAATACTGGCCCTCTCCACAGGGCTTGGGATGTCTCCTTCCCCACATCTGCCATGGGCTAACAATTCCTCCCTGTCTCACCAGGGAAAATAAATGAGTCAGTGCACACAGAAATTGCAAGATGGAAATTGATATCTGAATGCTGTAATGATGATGAATATTACTATTGTTGCTCTTATTGCTGGCACCAGACAGGACTAAAGGATCTGTTCTGTATAACTCACACTCCCTCCCCCCAGCCCCTTCCAGCTTGCCCGCATTTTTACAGAAAGATCAGGCTGAGTTTGGCATTCCTACCCAGCACCACCTCTCAGCAAAATCACAGGTCTTTACTATTCAGAGCCCATTGCTGCATCCCTGCCTGGAGCTAGAGTGGGACCAGAGATAACCCCACTGCTACCAGCTCCTGATGAGCCCAGTCCCTCTGCAGAAGGAGACCAGTGTCACTCCAGATCTGGGATGCAGTAAAGGTGCAAATGAGGGGGAAGCCTGCTCCTTCAGTGTGCCACCCTGAACAGAGAAGCAGAGGGAAGGACTTTTCTAGCCCCACCATGAGCTAAGCTGCAACCCTTCAACCCAGAAGAAGACCCAGGAAAACAAATACACAGTACTAATATACTGAAGTCTTTAGATTGGTAATTTCCATTAGCACTAAAGGCAAAAAACGTCTCTGGAAACATGTAGAGTCAGGCAGGAACCTCAGGGACAACCTTGAGTGAGGAAAGGCACCTCATTAGAAAAATACACCGACTAGTCCAGCATCAGTGGTTTTAAAAGGTGCTCACCACCTCTGGCTATGCCGCCAGTCCGAGTGGCCCTGCACTAGCTCTGTTCCTGGGTAGACAATCTTCCGAAAGAAGGGAGCAGCCTCTCTCCAAACCCAGTGATTTCTTCCCAACTACACAGCCAGGTCACTCTCCAGACTACCACTGAACCAGCCTGTCTGGGGCCAGCAAACACCTTGACAGACAATGCTCGAAAGCTCTCACACCTTTACCAGCCACTGCCCTGTCATCTGCTGGTGCCCTTGGGGGTTGCTGTCTGTTGGGTAAGAGAAATCCCATCTACACAATCCTGCCTGTCCCTCCCCCTCTTCTTACCATCCTCGGGGAGGGTGGTGAGTGTCCCTGTGCACACATGTGCAGGAGGGTTTAAGGGTCGGTATCAGCCAGCCCTCTCCCCACAGGCCACTCCAGCCTGAGTTCCCACACGTGTCCTTGGGAATGTGCCTCCCTCGGAGCAGAGAACAGATACCCAGGATTTACTTTGCCCGCTGGGACGGTTTCCCTGGAGTGGGGGGAGAAAAAGGGGGTTAATTCAGGGTTTCATTAACCTAACAGTTGATTACAACAGAAACTTGTCCTATATACGAATTGTGTCAGGAAATAGGCTGAGGAGGAGGGGGAGAAGACAGTGGGTTACAGCAACCCTGCTGCTTATTACAGCCTCGTTTTTCTCAGCCAAGGACCAGAAAAACAGAACAGTTCGCGTGGGTCTGGCTCCCAGCTCAAGGCTTGTAATACTCCACGTGGGCACAGAAAAGGCAAAGCCATGCTGTGGCACACGGGTGTCTCACATAAGAAACACAAATGATCCCACAGGCACAGATATGGGGACATGCGCGAGTCCATAGAGAACCTCTGGGCCATTTGCACAGCATCCATTCCCATGCAAGAAATTGTACCACAAAATCTCCCTGCAGATGTTTACGTGGCCTTCCGGAGATGTGTGGAGTGTGTCTTACATGCAGACATCCCACATAAGCCGCAGGGATGCTCCCCTGCATGAAGAGAGAGAGGGTCTTGGAGTGAGTGGTCTCCAGATTGTTTTCCAGTGGTCTAAGCTGCTGCCGCCAGCAAAAGGGCTGGTGCCTGTGTCCTGGCCATGCCTTCTCCAACTTCCTACATCAGCACGAGAAAGGAGGTGGCAGGGTGGCAAGTTTGAGCTGATGAGATTGAGAACAATCCCAGCAAAACGAGCAAACCAGGAAAAAAAGAGGGGATGTACAGCTGGAGGGAGAGGGGAGAGGGCAGGAAAGCTGCTTTCTCCAGAAGTCTTTTTCCAAATGACTTGCGCCAATTTTGAAACCACACCCTCAGTCACAGACAGAGATGTAAATACATCTGTTCCCAAGCAGATCCGCATCGCGGGGACACCCCTCCTCCCCAAAAGCACCCGCTTGGCTGCCCTGCATGGCTGGGGCCAGCCGCACTGGGAGAGGAGGACAGGAGAGGGATTTTGTTCAGGACCTCCTGGGAGGGCCCAGCTGCAGCTCTGGGAATGTGTGAGAGCTGCAGAGATGGAAAGAGGAACAGGGGAAGGAAGGAAGGAGCTATTGTCACCGGAGAGGGCTTTGTGTGACTGACATTGCTGAGATTCCCGTGGTCCCAGTAGCCCCACAGAGGCTCCTGCCAGGAGTGAGCTTGGGGGGAGAAGGAGAAAAAGTGGCCAGAGATGTTGACAAGCGGGGCCGCACCATTCCTGGATCTGTGTTTTCTTGAGATAAGTCTGACCTATTTGCAGTCACTCTGGAGCAGTGTCAGGAGCCGGCCTTTACGTCTGACTTGACCTTCTATTGTGGCTCAGACACTGGGGGAGATTAAGGGAGTAATCAAACAATTCCCAAACTTTGAGGCATACCCAGTGTGGGGCTGGGGCGACGTAGGGAAGCCCAGACTCGCCAACACCTGCCAGGTCCAAAACAGCCAGCTTGTTGGGGTGTCTCTGAGGTGTCTAACTCACAGCATATGCATCCAGTGACCACTGACCATTGATCCCAAAATCCTGCAGGACACATCTCAAAGCAAGAGCCAACCACCTAGACTGATGTCTTGGAGTCAAGTTCAAGCTGCTGTGGTAGATGAGCATGCCAAAAGCATCCAGCATGCTATTATTTTCTGCTTAGTTAAGACAAGACCAGATCCAGGCTGTAAATAATTGTAGGGAGGGGGATAACGAGAAGAAGGATGACAGAAAGATTGCAGTGCTCTGAGACACAGCAAAGGTACCAGAGTCTGTGATTCAAGTATCACTGGTTGGCTGTTTCAGTGGAAAGGATGAGGTCTTCTTGGACCTTGGAGCACACGCTCCTTCACAAACTGGTGAGTGTAGGTTGTCCAGGACATGCGTGCAAATATCTTGGGTTTGGGATTGAGAGGGAAAGGGGATGTGTGCTACTTCATCACTTCTGGACCTTAAGGACCAGGGCTGTCAGCCCTGCACCTTCCCTCAAAAAGTGGGCAGGAGGGAGAAGAAAAGTAATGCCTTCAGGCAATCTCTTCAGGGGGAACATGAAGAAAACAAAATGCTTTGCATGTTTTAATCATGTTTTCATCAGAGGTGTGAACAGGAGACTGAATTCCCTTGCCATGTTTCAGGCTGATGAATTTATGCACTGTGTTGGACAATCCTAACATGGTGACGATGGTCCTCTGCCAGCGTTGGCAATGATGCTCACAGCATGGTGTGTATGAAGGGTGCAGGCAGCTCTCTCTGGGCAGCACAAGGCTGTGGGGACCTCCCATTCACCCTGCGTCAGGTCAGGAGAGTCGTCCTGGAGGTGCACAGGGCCAGTGCATGAGGAAGGGCTGGTCTTTGGGTGCAGAAGGTAAAGACCTGCAGCCTGGGCCTGACTTCAATTCCAGCGAGAACTTGAGAGGCCTGATATTTTTGGAAAAAATGGTTTTTAACTAACAACAAAAAAGCATCCTTGGATCCTGGCTGGGTCCAAGGGCTTGCAAGATGTGAGGGTATATCAGTACCGCACTCCCCTCCTTTATCTGGATTTTTCCATTCTCTGGGGTATCTCAACCCTCCCTCTGCCCAAGATAATGGAGAGGCAGCCGAAAAGGCATTTTAAACTCTTGGCTCCCTCTACCAACAATTGGACAAAGCAAAGAGGCAGGATGGGAGAAACTGGTTTTCTGGAAACTTCTGTTAGATGGAGAGGGGTCACACCCCCTTCAATAGAGACTGGAGTCGGGGGTCATTTTACATCTGCCTTTAATGAAGAATGGTGGGAAGGGAAATTTAGCTCCAATGAGCTAATTAAATATATATATAATTTCCACTCTGTTAGGGAAAAAAAAAAAACCTTGGAGCAGCTGCTAGGTCATTGTTTGCTAATTTAAAAATAAAAGTTTCTTGGCATAGGTTTCAGAGATGGAGGCAGTATCTTTCCTTGTCATTCCAGAGAGAAAGGGAGAGTGAGCGAAAGAAGGAGGAGGCCAGGCAAGGATAGTTCAGCTTGACGATGTGTTGCCCAGGTGTGTCTTGGCTTTCGAGCCTCTTTTCCCTCTGGCTGTTTTAGGTAATCAACATCCTGCCCAGATGGTGAGCCTCACCAGGGACAGATTTACAGGCCCCATGCCCTAAAGAGCTGGGAAAGTCCTGCTATGGGGATGGCTAATGCTTGGCAGCACCCTGAGCACATCAGGGTGGCTCGATGACTCCAACTAGGCTTGCCTGGGACCACCATCCCTCTGCCTAGGGGCTCCATTTAAGCTCAGGTCCAGGTACCTGCTTCTGAACTCTGCTGTAGGTGTATCTGTGCCTGGTCTTGTCCCCTGCTGTCCTTGTTTCCTGACTGGGTGTCCCAGCTGGACTTCAGACCTTAGCTGGTGGTAGCTTTGTCTCCAGAACGCACCTTGGACCTATTCTGCAGTCTTGTCTCCATCCCTCTCTCCTGCTGCTCCTGACCAGACCTGGGCCTGATTCATCACCTTGCCTCATCTAGGGCTGTGACTGCGATCTGTCCTGGTTGTCCCCTGGTGGTGCTGATCCCCTGCGGGACTGTGTCGGGGTCATGCTTGGCTCTGGGCTGATCCCGCTGCGTGGGGCAGCCTCACTCCTGCTGCTCTGTGGCCGTGAGCTGAGGTCTCTCCAGTCCCGAGCTGAGAACAATGGGACCTGGTCCTCGGGCTGTGCAGGACCTGTCCCCACACCTCCTCCTTAGGTGAAGGCCATGGACCAGCCTGCTCCTTCCCCAGCAACCCTAGGGCACTACTGCACCCCTTTCTCTGTCCCTGGGGCTCCTCAGTGCTGTCCGTCCTGTGCCACCTGCCACTACATGGCCCCTCCACAGTGCAGGCTTGGCACCCCTCCCCATGTCTGCCTGTGTCTGGGACCCCTTTTTTGTCTCTGAAGCAGATTCATGTCCCTGCCTCACTTCCAAATTGTGATCCTCACCTGGGTCCAAGTCTCCTGTACCCTGTCCCCACACTGTGGCCCTGTCCTGGCTCTGTGCTGCCATCCTGACCCAGCTCCACATCCCTGCCCCAGCTGTGTGTCCTCCAACCAGCAGAAGACAGGGCATTGCACAAGTAACTGTCCACTGCTCCTAGACCTCTGCAAGGTGCAAGAACACACCTTGGTGGTTGCCAGGACCCTGAGTGCATTACTGGGTCTTGTCTGTCCTGACCAGCCTCACCTGAGACTTGCACCCAGACATCCTCATGGCTCAGGAGCTCTAAAATCCTGTCTTACTGACTGGTTTTCCTAGATGGACTCTAGATCTACTCTGTAGGCTGCTTCATCTTCAGTCCCATCTCTGTCTCTGCTCAGATACGGAGGGACTGCACCCAGATCAGTGGGGTCACCACCTGGGCTGTGGTCACTTCTGGCTCCTGGCTTGTCCTCTCTTGAGGGGTAGCCCTGATCTTGCTGCTGCCTCACAGTGGTGACAAGCCAGACCATGGTAGGAGGCCTCATCTCCAGTGGCCTTGATACTGGTTTTTCCCTCCCCGCCCTGCTGCATCCATTAGCCTGATGCTTTCTGGCAGCAGCTGCACATGGAACAGGAGACCTGAACTTTTCCATTCCCCAGCCTCCAGTGCTGCCAATCCCTCTGATCTAGGAACAGGCACTAAACTCACGCTCTACCAGCAAATGGCTCCTGGCTCTTCCCTTCGCTTCTTGAGTCCCAGGTGCCGTTCACCTGTCTGAGAGGGAAGGGAAGGGAAGGGAAGGGAAGGGAAGGGAAGGGAGAAAAGAGAAGAGAAGAGAAGAGAAGAGAAGAGAAGAGAAGAGAAGAGAAGAGAAGAGAAGAGAAGAGAAGAGAAGGGAAGGGGGTCATTCCCTTCTGTCCCAGTGGGTCCAGCCCGGCTCGGTTTCTCTGCCTGCTCGCACCATGTTGGCCGGAGCTGCAGTGGCTCTCCCCTCCCTGTGAGCACCTAATGCTGCTCCTTCCCCCTTCCTGTCCCACTGACAGCTCTAGCACAGTTGGTGTGTGGTCCTTGGCACACACCAGTGTCATTCCAAACAGCCTGCCCCCAAACTCTTGGCAAAAGGGAAATTCTTAATAATAATAATAATAATAATAGACTCATAATCTCCCCACCCCCTTGTCAAATTACACAGTCAGGGAAAGAGAGAGGAGCATGGGAGAGCCTGGCTGGCCTTAAAGCCCTGCTCCACCTGCTCGCCGACTCAGACACCAAGCCAAGGATAGTTGGAGGAGGCTCTTGGGAGACTCTGTTCAGAGCCAAAGGAGGGCGGGAGGAGTTTTCCTTGCTTTTGGGGCAGTCCCCCAGCCCATCTGCCTGGATCCTGCTATTGGAAAAGACCTCTGCACCTCCAGACACCCTGCAGACGTGCTGGCAAGCTCAAGTTAGCTCCTGGTGTCCATCCCCGTGCAGAAAATAGTGCTGGCCCACGCTCCCCTTTCCACTGACACCGAGTGGTGTGATTGCTACTCACAGTCTAGGCTTTTTTTCCCCTCTCCAGGAGCAAGACAGAAAGGCTTCCTGCATGTGCACTTAAGACAAATTTGTTCGTCAAGAGGTCTTGGCTCCCTCCTCACTGTGGTTATGGGAAGGCCTTTTTGTTTAAAGAAGAAAACAAATGAATAGATTCCCCTGACACCCAGCCTTATCAGGCACGAACCAAAGGGAGTCCCTTTTTTAAACATCAGGAGTACATTGCTGGATAACACCCCTCCTCTCCCTCCCCTCTTGGCTTTTATTTAGTTGGGCCAGGCTTTTTTTCTGCCTCTATTTGCTCTTTCGGAGCTCCTTGCTTCTTGCCAGACCTGTTTAGGGAAAGTGGGAGGACAGTGAGGGTCCCACAGGCCAGGGCTTCTGGGCTGGAACAGCACAGGAGCAGTGCTGCTCCAAGGACTTGCCGGAGCAGAGCTGGAGGCGAGGAAGGCGCAAGCAAGTGGAGACATATGGACAGAGTGTTTGTGGCACGTCAGGGCCAGGACACGAGGAGACAGAAGTGGGAGAGAAAGTTCCCTCTCTCTTGACCTTTGGTTTCTCTCTCCTCTCTGCACACCTAAGATGGCGAGGCAAAAAACGGTGTGCTCTCCTCCCTGCCCTACAAAAATAGAGACTAGAGTCAAACTTGGAATTCCCCTTTGTCTCATCACTGGTGAGACAGGGTCTTGGTGGTGATCTCACCCCATCAGAAACCTTTCTGTGCACAAGGCTAGCGAGCAATGAAGAGGGAGGCCGGGGAGGAGGAGGGCAGTCATGGCAGGAAACCAAGAACACATCAGACACTCTAAATTTAGATCTTTTTATTCAGCTCGGACAATATTCCTTGATTTCTCATTGTTTGGGAGAGGGCAGAGGGCAGGGGATCTATTGAAAGGCTTTGTCCTGAGAGATGCCACTTTGTCTGGGTATATGGGGGTGGAGGAGTCACAGATCGGGTCAGCCCGGCATGAGCAAGGGGTGTGTGTCCTGCTGCTCCAAATGGCCTTGGGCTGGGGTGGTAGGTGAGCAACTCTGAGCATCCCTGCTACCTGTGAGGCAGAGCGCGGGGCTCCACTCAACCCCATGCACCCACCGCCATCCATGCTCGAAGCAGCGGTAAGGACCGGCACAGGGGCCCCACAGTGAGCACCCCTGACCGGGGAGCGGCGCCTTTGCTTTGGGGCAGGTCCCCGTGCCAGCGGGAGTCAGACGCAGGGCGTGTAGGATAAATACACACCCGCTCTATACGTCTCGCTGCCTTTCCGGCATCACAGCTCAAAGTCTATTTTTAAACTCCCTCCTTTATTACACAGGCCAGCAGATAGCAACAGCCTGCCTCCCGCCATGCCAGGGGTGCTGCTCTCCTGCCTGCCCTGGGGATCTGGGTGTCCTCCATGCCACCCCGAGGGCACCCTGCCTGCAGACAGGGACAGGGCACAGGGTGGGCTACAGGCACGAACCCCTTCTCTCTCCCATCACAGGCTGAAGCCACGGTGGGTGCAGGCAAACCAGGGTGCCCGCCTGCGTTTGTGCTGTCAAAAACCAGCTGCTGGCTATGCTGGCACAAGGGTGCCGCAGGGTGTTTCGTCCCGCTGTATCAGTGGGATGCCAGTTTTTCCCAGGGCCCGTGGCTTATGGGAGCTAAATGGGCTAAGGGCTGGTCGCAGCGTCACTGAATCTGCCCACCACTGGTGTCAGCGCAGCTGACTAGGCGCGGGTGGGAGGAACAGCTCTTGCAGGTAGCACACAGGGAGCTTTCCGCCTTGACCCCCGGCAAGCAAGATTTAGAGGGGGTTTTGCTCTGCAACCATAAGCAGTGATAGCAGGTGGGGGGGGAGGGAGAGCCTCTTGCTTTTGGTTTTCGACCCTCATCTTCATTTCACATCATGAGTCATGTTACGTTCTGAGCTGAGTAACTGCTGGGGCTATTTTTACTCCAGCTCAGCAAGCTTCCTTCTCTCTGCTGCTGCTGCTGCCACCACCGCTCGCCGTGGACCCAGGGGCAAAGGATGGGGAGATGGTGAGTGGCAGAGGCAGAGGGCAGGGGAAGCAGTGTTTGGGGTGGTGTCAGTGGAAAGGGGGACCACTGCCCACCTAATCAATTTGGAAACAAAAGTAGTATATGCCTCTTGAAAAACAACAGATGACCTGTGATGTGTGGTATATTCACACACATACGTATATATTTATTATACTGGGAGAAGGGAAGGAGGGAGGGAGAGAAATTCCTTTTGAGTGCTATTCACCAGTCTGGAAAAATAAAGAAGGAAAGCAGAACATTTTTTCCTTTCATCAAAACAGGAAAGAGAGGGGGAATGGGGTGGGGAGCAGATCCATAGACATAATGGATGATTGCCAGAATAAGGAAATTGTTCCCTTCTACCCTAAACTTGGGGGCTGGGGGGGAGGGTGGGAGGGAAGAAATATACCATAGTGTGAACAGGGAAGGCTGCATCTCCTCCTCCCCACCTGGTATAGGAATGTGTGTGCACACAGGAAAGTGCTGAGAAATCAGTCCCCCCAGCTTTGCCTTCTCTCTTTGAATCTCAAGCTGCACATCTGCAGAGATGTGAAATGCCTTTGCCTTCTCCTTCACCCCAAAGCATGGGGCAGCAAGCCATGGCCAGCACAAGCCCCCTCCCTCTCTGCTGTTGTCAGGGTCCCTGCTCTTCCCTTTGCATGCGTCTGTGCACTCGTCCCCCCTTCCCTATCATTTCCTCTCTGCCAGCTTTCTGCCAGGAATGGGTGAGATGATGGAGGTGGTGAGGGGCAGGGGGAATCCCTCCACCGGGAAAGACAGGCAGAGGGAGGACTCCCAGAGGAAGCCTGGCAGGTCCCATTGAATGCCTGCCTGCCAGGTGACAACTTCTCTTTCCCCTGGAGGCAGTTGCTCTGTGAGAGCTTTACTCATCCTTGGAAAGCATTTTCCCTGCCAGCACCACGGGCGAGAAGGCAAATTACACAAGCCCTGGGCACCCCGAGGCTCTGCCTTTCTTCGGCACCAAATATAAACACCAGGCTCCCTGCCTGTCTCTGTCTCCTTCCTTTGGTCTCTCTTCTCCTTTCCTCCCTTCTTCCTCTGTTAGACCAAACTCAGTCATTAGGAAGTTGGGGCAGCTCCTAAGGCAGCAGTCTCTGCAGCAAATTTTGTAAACAGCAGCGTAAGCTGGGTATGATGACTCTGTTCTGATCACTTGGGTCAGGGTAAACCGTGAAACTGATGCGCCCACAAAATGGGCCTCTGGGTGTAAACTAGGCAGAAAACTTACTCTAGGTACTTAATTTCAGTGTCACGGCTGCTCCCCTCCATTGACGGCTGTGGCAGCCCTGTGGAGTAGGCGTGGAGATTGCTCATCATTCTCCTGAACTTAAAGATTGGAGCGGGCGCAACACCTAAGTTAGATACCTTGAGTGGGCAGGCTGACTACAAGTTGGCTGTCAACACCTCCTAATTTCTTTCCATTGATTGTTTTTCAAAATAGGACTCATCATGGAGAGGCTGAGACATCTCAGCTGTTCAGACTGAGTCTTGCTTTCCATTGTAAGCCCTGTTTTTCTTCCTGCTGTTTCACAATTCTCTCCCTGCTCTTAAAAAAAAGAAAAAGAAAAAAAGAAAAAAGAAGATATCACCCCTCACATCGTGCATCTGTGGATGGTGGCTAGCAGATCATTTTTTCCACTGACATGAGATGAGGGGAGAGCAGCCTGGCAGCAAGGAACTGCCTATTGTCCTCAGACACGTGTTGCCCTTCTCCCTAGTGATAAGAAAATAACCAAGGAGATGAGTTCAGCTGTTTGCAGGTTAGAAAACTGTAGTGGTGGTGAAAGTGTTTTAGTAAGAAACCCTGCTACAGGCTCTTATAAAATCTCTGGTCTTGTTGCGGTTTGTCTGCGGGGCCATTGCCAGCTAGCACAGTTGCGACCAGACCTTGTCAAGTCGTGATGCTCTAACGGGACATTTTTACAGTCCAGCTGCTTCATGTAACCTTGAAATATCTTCCCACCATATGCGATGGTGGCTTTGAACTCTTGTCCTCTGACATCTGGGGCACCGATAGCCCCACAGGTCTGCACATGCCCCCCTCAGGCCAGGCAAGGGGAAGACAGAGCAGTCTCTGTTAGAGTTAGGGGTTCATGGCAAGCTGATTTCACAAAAGCAAGAGAATCAAAGGACGACCCACCCAGCTCAAGGCACAGCAGTTTTAAGTGCATGTGCTCCTGTTGGACTCAATGTCAAAGAGAATGGCCCAGCCTGCATCTAAAGACCTCACCAGAAAAAATTCTGTCCCTGTCTTAAAAGCAGAAAGAGTAAGGAAAAGCGACTGAAGCCTGAGCAGCTTGAATATAATTTTGCTCTATTTCCAGGCAGGGTCATAGGTAGATGATTAGTCAAATTCCAAACATCCTCTTCCTTGCTGTCTGGAGCTTCAACGGGGATTAGCTTTTTGTTTCTGATGCCGACCTTCTAAAAACTGCCCGGCATCATTCACGTGAAAATAAATAACTCTATTTCTATCCCAGCTCAGATGTAATGCAGCCGGATATTTTTCAAAAAAAACCAAAACGCACCACACGTAGCCCCCCTAAAAGCAGGCTCTGCAGCAGCTCTTGTCACTACCAAGCAAGAAATTTGCAGCAGTCCCTGCTAGCTTACTGCTGAGTCCTTTTCCTCTCCAGAGTGACATCTCTCCCTGCTGAGGAGTTTAATCAAGCCTCCAACACACAGGCTGCTCTGTCCTGGCTAAGCAACCACTACAGTGTGGGTGACCCCCTACACAGCTTTAATAAGGTGACGTGGAGGTGGTGGAGCCACACCAGGTTATTAAGGGGAGGAGATCCTCAAAGGGCACCTGAGCCTCCATTTACCCCTTATGAACTTCAAACACATAATGGGGTCATGGGCATCCAGGATGTAGCTGCCCTCAGCTCCCCCTGCATGGATAGAAGGACTTCCAGAAGCTGGTTTGACTGTCCCAAATCCTCAGCTTTTCCCCCGATGACCGTCAAGGAGCCCAGGGCTACGGCGTTCTTTTGGCCAGTGCCATCTGAAGCGAGGTAAGATGGACCCAGACCCTTTAAAAACCTTTCTTTGGAGCCTCCTACAGATTTCAGGAGTTTCAAGGCCCAGGTAGATGTTAGGGCAGTAGCTCCACCCTGCTGGGGGGTCAGAACCAAATTATCATTGTGTGAAATGGCTGGTATGCTGCTGGCGGGCCAGGATGGAGAATGAGGGGAATTCTAAGAGTGTCCCGAGGAATTTGGGGTGGGACAGGGCTATCATGGTTGGAGCATCTAAGGTAAAGTCCTATTAAGGTCTCTGGCGGTGGAACCGAGCAAAGGTATGTGTTGCATTTCCACTTCCTCCCACTTGAGCTCCAAAATTGGGACCAAGCCACTTCAGACTCAGTTTGAGGGTCTCCCAGGACACTCCTGATATCTGCATTTATGCACCTCAGATGCCCCGGGCTTTGGAGTTGACATGGCTCTGATGAACTCCCCACCTGCGGGGAAATCTGCACCCTCTTCTTCTGTGTCAGGGTGAAGTGTCAGTGATCCCTTGTAACCTAACAGCATCTTGACATTCTGCCCTACCATGGGACCTTCCATTTTGTGTTTGAGTTACCCGTCTCTGTGATGGGAGGGGCAGAGAAGCTGTGCTATTTTAAGAAAGCTATGGAGGACCCCCCAGTCCCCCTTGTGTCACTGTGCTTCCTGACCAACACCCACATCCATGAGTCCAAAGTCAGGTTCAGGGGTGTAGCTAGCCCATCAGGGAGGTGTTGTCAGATGCCTACTACAGAAGAGCATTTGCTGGGCTGCCTCCTGCTTGGTGCTGGTAGCTACTCCTCATACTCGGACACTTTGGATGGTGCATACGCAAGTGCTGGTGTGAGACCGTGTGTTTTAGAGCGAGTTGGCTGCTTCAGACTTGCAGGCACCTAGATAGTCTAAGGAAGCATGTGTGATGCTGTGAGATGAGGCCACTGGCATGCCGGTGGGTGTATGTATGTGAGAAAAGAAGAGAGAGGGGGAGAGTGAAGGAGAACACATGGATGCCCAGGGATGTGTGAATGAGACAAAAATTGCATGTAGTGTGCATGCGAGCAGCTAGAACAGAAGCGTGTGAGTAGCAGAGAAAAAGCAGGGAAGATGCTTGGGATTCAGAGCAAACGCCTGCTGAGCGCCTGTGGTGCATGACGGTGCAGGAATGTATCGGTGGATACGAGCCTGCACAAAGATGGTGCAGAAATCCCTCCTGGTCGTGCCTGGAGTGTGCTTTGCAAGTGTGCAACTCTGCACTGGGAGATCACTCGTATGTACATGAGAGGGCGTGCGTACGGGTGTTTTTTCAATAGGATATGACTCTTTCTTGAACTCACCTGTTAGCAGCCTTCCCCTCCCCACTCTCCCCCCCCCACCCCCCAGCAAATATCTGCTTGCTTAATTTCCCTTCAGATGTTTATTACATCGTGGAGATAATCATGCAGCAAAATACCTCCCAGTGCCACGAGCAACACCAGATTGTCTTGTAGCAACGTTTAAATTTCTCTGGCTTTTTTTTTCCCTGCACACAAAGAGATGTAAGATATTAAAGCTGCCTCTCTCCCTGGAGCTAGTGGTGTAGCAAGGCAGGGAAGAAGATGAGTTGAGCTTAGAGAAATGGGCTTTAGACTGCAACAGCGAGAACCCGGAGCCAAAAAAATAACAAACTACCGTGCCGGGAACTCCTCTCTTCTTATCTCTTGCTGAGGAGGAAAGAATTTCTGTCCCCATTCCTCATGCGATATTAAAGCCACATTATACGGTGTATTACAGCATTAGTCATTTTTAATTAATTTATCATTGAAATTAACACACTTTTTATTTTGTCAGCAACTGACTGCTACTCCCTCACTAGATTTTTCGCCTTGATACCAAGCCAAGAGGAGGATGGCAAGCTATGCTCCACCCATCTCCTCTCCTTTATAAAAGGAGCAGCCCCAAGTGCCAGTTTAGTCTCTCTTGCAGCTTGCAGACTAAAATAAAGACCCATCAGCTCACTCGCCTCCCCTACAATTTTACCTTTTCTGCTCTTTTTTTTCTTCTCTTTATTGTTGCAACAGAGCGCAGGAGGCAGCAGCGTCTCTGCTCTGAGGCTTGTCAAGGCTCAGCGCACACACGCACACACATACACGCAAACCAGAGCAAAAACATTTGCTCTCACCTGTCTCCAAACCCAAAGCAAACCTCAGGTCCAAGCAAACCGCCAACACTTCAAACAAGAAGGCACCCAAGCCAGAGCCTAATGTAAGGGGAAGAAATTCAGTGTACACTAGCAACTTTTTGATAAAAAGCAACTAAGCATAAAGAAGAAAAACGCATTTCAAGAAAAGGACACCTTAAGGAAGAAGATTTTATTTTTTGGATTTCGTAGCAAACTTTGGAAAAGTTTTTTTTTAATTATTATTATTTTGTGCATCTTCTTCCAAGAACACTGAGTCAACGTTACCTGCATGTAAAATCTTTTACATAGATATATATTTTAAAAAGGAAGAAAACCAAGAGGAAAACCAGCATGCGGACCACCTAGCAAAAGGCAATACCGAAGCATCCCTTGCAGCAAGGGGGGACACAGGCTCTTGGATGCGTATAATTTCGAGGGACTGCATTTCTTTCCCAGCGGGCTTATGAGATAGCGCAGAAGGCAGGCGAGTCACCGAGAATTACTTCTGTCTCCCCTCACCACCACCTCTCCCAAGGGCTCCTGCAAATTCTCCCCGCTCCACCGGCCCGGCTCGGGGGGGCAATGGCACCGCCCGGCGCCCTCCATGCCTGAGGCCGGGCGGCCGCGGGGCTCTCTGCGGGAAGAAGCGCTTCCCTCCCGGTGCTCACCGTCCATGTGCCCGCAGCCGGCGGGGCCTGAAGTCGGGATGAATTTCGGCGTCGTCTTAGCGTTCATCCTCTCCCTGCCTCTGGCCCGCCTGGAGGTGAGTGTCCGCCGCCGGCAGCGGGTGGTGCTGCGGAGCTGCCAGCACCGGGGCGGGGGGAGACCGGCGGCCGTGGTGGCGGCGGCTCTCGCCCCGCAGGTGCGGCGGGGTGAAGCCCGGGGGGAGCGGAGCGGAGCTGCATGGCGGGGGCAGGGAGCCCGGGGCGGGCGGCGGCTTTGCGGCCCCGCTCTGAGGGAAGGTCTGGGCAGGGGCGCGGGCGCGCTAATGGCGGGCAGCGCCGGCCGCCCCCGGCCATGAGGGGAGCGGCCGCTGGTGCCGGTTTCCCGCCGGGCGGCAGGGGCTGCCCCCACCTCAGGAGGGGCCGCCTCCCCCCTCAGGACGGGCTCCGCCGGGGAGGCTTCGCGAGGAAATAAACCCATGCCCATGGGTGTCAGGCTGGAGGGAAAGGGGAGAGCAGGCAGAGGCGTTCCCTGGGTTAAGGGGGTGCTGCCCGGGAGCCCGCAGCTTCCTGCCCGGCCGCTGTCACCCCGGGGCGCGGCGCCAGCCGGGCCTCTCGTCCCCTCCGGCTGTTTTGGCACCGCGGCGGCGGGTGCGAGGCAGGGACCGAGGAACAGTTGCCACCTTCAGAGTAACGCCCAGCGTGACACCCAGCGTAACATCCCGAGGGGCTGATGGAGAAAGGTCAGGGGGGCTTTGAAAGGGGTGAGGAGGGAAGACAGTGTGTCTGGGGACACTGGCACCGGGTGGCGCGGTTATTCGGTAAGGAGCGTGTCTGCTGGGGCTGTAGGAAGAGGCAGGAGGTGAGTGTCTCTGCTGCACTTGCACGGTCACACAAGCATCTTGTCCTGCAGCCCTCCTGCCCGCTCTGCTCAGGAGGAAGCTGGGCACAGGGTGGGGGCTAGGTAGTGGATTTGGCTGATCAACGTACACCCCAGCCCTCTTCGGTTTCCTTACGTGGAGATCAAAATCTCGCCCCAAGCTGTGGTCAAGGAAGAGGAGCCCCAGGACCCCAAATCCTTTGACCTCTGCTGTCTGTCACATTTCGTTGTCTGATCACATGCAGATGCAGGGGGTCAGAAAGCCCCTAACGTTTACGCACAGCGTTCAGTTCCCACTTCAGCGCTACCCAAGGTGGCAAAACCGTGGGTTGGATCTGCTGCTTGGGGGTTGTCAGGGGCAGGAAGAATCCTTCCACCAAAACTTTCCTTCCTTTGCATCATTTCTTTCTCTTCCTTCCTCACTTTTGGGCAGCCCCTCTCGTGGGTGGCAGGGAAGGGGTTGGGTGTGAAGCATCGCATCACCTCCTTATGGGCCCATTTTGCCCTTGCCCAAGCCGCAAAGGGAAGCAGTTAGGGCTGTGGGCTGCCCAGTGGTTATGTTTGTTTTGGGCAGAGGATGGTATTTCCTCTGTGGGTGGCTCAGATCCTTTTCACCCATGCAACGTGAAACATCAGCTATGGTTGGCTCTGGGGAAGGGTGAAGATGAAAGTGTCTGATCCCCGGGGACTGTTATTCTGTGCTGTGAGCACATTAAAAGAATGTACAGCTCTATGGCAGCCTAGCACGGCTAGAGTTTGGGAATTCTGGCTCTAGGTTTCTTGTGAGGAATTGTGATATTAGTTATTTTAGGACTAGAAAAACAAGAAGGTTTCCACTTGTGTAGATGCTTCTGCCAGCAGCCAGTCCCCACATCTACTTTGAGGGCAGTGTGTTGCCTCTCTGCACCAGGCATATAGAACATGACTCCTGCCAGGTGAACAACAGTCATCCTCTGACCGGGGTTTGCACCTCCTCCCCAGCCCTGCCAGAGAAAGTACATGGGGAACAGTAGCTCCCCCTGATCAGCAGAGGCCTGAGCCAGGAGGTGAAGCCTCCTGAGTCCGTCTCCCTCATAGATCACACCCATCTGGAGCTGGAGGGCCCTGGAACTCTTCCAGCAGGAGGGAGTACGAGCCTCAGCGGGAAGGTATTTGCCAGTTGGGAAGCCAGGATGCTGAACTGATTTGCATTTGCCCCACGGGCTGTAATAGTTGCCTTGCAACATTTACAGAGATGGGCTGAGCACAGTGTGGTTGTGCTGGGGTGAAGCCCCACTGGCAGGGCTTTCTGGAATTCCTGAGGAATGGGGTGCGGCCGGGCACTTGCTTATAACCTCAGCCCAGCTCCCCATTGGGAGCACTTCCTGGTGCAAAGCTCCGGGGCTCTTCCCGAGTCTTCCTAGCATGAGGCTGTGACAAGGACAAAGCAGTGGAAGCCAGGACAGATGACATGTCTGGGGCGAGCTTGTGGAAGGAGCCAGGCAAGTCATCCATGCTTCCCTCTCACTGTCAGCTGATGTGCAGCAGCAGCATGAGAGAATGACAGTGGTTCCGGCGCTGTTTCCAGTGCTGCTGGTACCCAGCTGGCCCCAGGGGTGGAAATGCCTCCAGCCCTTGCAGGGGAGGTGTGGGGGGGAACGTGGAGGAGCAGGGTGGGACAGTGGAGTCCCCCTTGAAATGGGGAAAGGGTGGGTAGGTCTGGCTGTATTTTAGGAATGTGGGCTAGATCAAACGTTAAGTTTGACTCTTTTAAGGGAGGAAAACATAAGCTGCCATCCCACATGGAAGGGGCTCGTGTGAGGAGGGTTGTACCTGCTGCAGGGAGAGGCACACATGGTCCTCCAGCAGATGGGTGTCGGGGTCCCCCTGTAGCCGCAGTGGTGCTGGAAGAGTGGAAGCCCTCTGCCAAGGGGACGAGAGCCTCCGGGTTTCAGTGGGCCAGTGGCAGGTCCTGCTGGTCTTGTTCTCTGCCAGGGAATGTGGGGGAGTCTCCCCTCGGGGTCCTCACATCAGCTTCAGAGGGAATTAAAAAATGCTGTTTGTTTGGGTTTCTTTGCCTGCCTGATCACTCGAAACCCTGCTGCCAAGATCCCCTGCCATGGTCAGTGTTGGGAAAGTCCTCCTCTCCTGGGCAGAGGAGCGGATAGCTGAGTGCTTCCCTGCCCTGGGCCAGTGCTGCTGCTATTCTTCTGTCCTGTGTGCAGTCACACGTGGGTGTGTGTAGACACACCACCCAAAAGAAGAGGACTGGAGGAGTCCTCACCTTGGGAGTGTCCTTGGCTGGTTTATTTGAGCCCTGAGGGTCTGTTTTCCCTGCCAGTTACACAATCTTTACTCCCTCCTCCTCTGGATCTGCTGTGCTACCAAGTGAGACACACCTTTGGGCAAGACAGTGAAACCCTCCCTGTGAATAGCCAGAGGGAGGGCTGGAGCCCAGCCCTGCATATTCCCTGCAGCAGCGGCTGGTCGCAAGGGGACCTTTCAGCATCCCTCGTGCTCAAAAGCGTGTGTTGGTAGAAGGCTCCAGAGGCAGGAGGTGGTGGGGTTAGGGAGA
This sequence comes from Syrrhaptes paradoxus, assembly GCA_013400615.1. Taxonomy (NCBI): domain Eukaryota; kingdom Metazoa; phylum Chordata; class Aves; order Pterocliformes; family Pteroclidae; genus Syrrhaptes; species Syrrhaptes paradoxus. Next base: position 455,213 of record VZTO01018847.1, read on the forward strand.
AGGCTGATTTTGGGAGAGTGTGCATGCATGGGGAGTAAGGACGGGGGAATGTCCTGTTTGCAGGGCATTGCTGCACGTGCATGTGCATCGATTGGGGCCAAACGGCACTGCTGACGTCTGGGAGGAGGGAGGCAAAGGTAACGTGCCGAGAGGCCCCGGCGTCACAGCCACAGTGCAGGGCGGCTGCCAGGCAAGCAGGACTCCTGCCCAGGTGCTCTGCTGCCTTGTCTAAGGTGTGCCATGTCTCCCTCGCCACCAGCGTCAGCGGCTGGGAGAAGGGGAGGGGACATCCCTGCCAGAGGACTGGCAGAGCAGGGGGTGCCCCAGCAGTTCGGGGGAGAGCCAGGCACTGGGGGCAGAGGAAGGGAGGGAAGAACAAACTTACTTTCTTCTAGGAATTCAGGGCCTCGCAGGAATACGGGGCCAGGCCTTGGGGCACTTGACAGCCAGCCAGGAGTCCATTGAGACGAAGAAAGTCTTCTTTGATCTGCCGAGCAGTTAAAAAAGGAGATTGTTAACCTGTGTTAGACAAACAGCTCCAGAGGAGCCGCTAAGCAGGAAAAGCACCAGCTGCTTGAACTGTTCTGTTGGGGATCCCACCTCCTCCAAAGCTCCTCCACTTTCTGACCCCATGGGATCAGGTGGGGGTGGCTGATGAACCTCTGCTTTCCTGTGTCCCATCCCTACCAAGTGCCCCGAGCCCAGGCGTGCGTGGTGCCCCAATCTCAGAGCGTCCCAGGCATAGGACTGGGATGGGGGACCAGACCGCAGGGCTGTTCCAAATCACAGACCCCAAAGGGAGAAAGAACAAGCTGTGTGGCTCAGGTCTGTGTAACCACTCTTGGGCCAGCCTTGGACATGGTTATGCAGCGCAAGAGGAATGTAAGGAGCTTCACAGGCTTGCAACTGTCACTGGCAGAGGTGCCTCACAAACCTCAGGCAGGAGGACAGGATTATGAGCCATGTGGGCTGGTGATACACTGTAGCCATGCTGATAGTATCTGCAACAAGAAAAAATTGGCATCAGTAACTGCTGCTGTGAGTAGGGAGTGGAGCTTACTCCTACAGACAGTCCCCAGCAATCCGGCTCCTGAGGGCCTGCGTTTGCAATCCCTGATTTGTATCTACTTTCCGTGCTCAGTTAGCAAGGTGACACCTCCCAGCTCACCTCCAAAGTCACCAAGTCTCCTAACACCTGCCTACGCTCTCTCCCCAGCGAGTGCCAGAGTTTAAAATAAATTTCCATTTCCTACATGTATTAAGTGTCAGGAAGGACCAGGGGCATCCGTGCGCAGCAGCATTCGTACACAAATGCGCTTGGCTGACAGGTGCAAACATTAAAGAGCCTGCAATTTCACCGCCCAGCGCTGGGCTCTGGCTGCAAATACTGGGAATTGCAAACGATCCCTTTCCCAGTGAACGCCGTGTGTGGCACAAGGCAGGGAAGTGCTGCAGAGCCTCTCTGGCGCTGGACTGTTGGTCCCACTCTTCTTCACATGTCAGGAGTTGTCAGAAGGCATCTTCATTTCGCAGCTATTCAGTGATCCCTAAATTATACAAGTCTCTCTCTCGCTGTGCATTCATCACTGATGCTGCTTCCCTCTCCCTCAGAGACTGAGGAACTAAAGCCTGGGGATGTAAAATCTGCTTTTTGCTGCAGGCGGACAGCCAGATCTGTGGTGAGATGTGACAGGGACAGGGACGGAGCAGGGCAGAGAGGCTCAATCTGACTCGAGCTCTCTGGTGGATCAGGCTGCGGAGGTTTAAGAGGCTAGTGTTCTCTGCTCTGCATCTATCCCAGGAGGTTTCTGCCCCATGACTTGGGCTGCAGCAGCCTTCAAGCCACCATGTCCTAGTTTAAGTTATAGTATTAGAGGGTGGGCTAGGAGGGCTGAGGAGTGAGCACTCCTATTGCTACGTTAGTAGAGGTGAAGGCAGGGTGGCCAAGGGACTGGCACGTGTGGGAGGGTGCCAGGTTCAAGCAGCCGTGCAAAAGTGGCTGCAGGTTTGGGCTAGGGCCCTCAGGTTTAAAAGCGAACGTTTAACCACCTGCCTGGTGGTTTTCCTCGACTCCAAGCAAAAGGGAAATGTTCTGCACTGAACACAGGAAGGGAGGGAATAGCTGTGCACTGGGAGGACCACACACATGCCACCAACTGCCCGTAAAAACCCACATGGAAATCCCTGAGTTTCACAAGAACGTGAGCCAAGCTCTCCTCTCAGTTACAAGGGCATGTGTAGGGCTGTGGCTCAGACGGCATCCAGCACCCAACTGAAAGAGCAGCTTTTCTGCATGAGTAGCCCTGAATGAAGAGAGCTAGGAGCTGAGCAAACACTTTGGCCAGCACTTTCCTCCATCTCTTTTTCTAGTCTTTCGGAAGTATGTTTTAATCAGTGCTTGCTTTCCCACACCTCTCCTTTGTAGTCTTGTTAAGTGTTGTCACCGAAGGCCATTCAAGCCTGGTGCTAGAGTAAAATTCCCAAGAGATTGGTGGCATTGCACCTGCCTGCACAAACCCTGAATCTGGCCCATTGTCTGATGTCTATAAACACGATTACTTAAACTTTTTTGGCACTGGCATGCAATGACATCCAAACTCCCATGTGTTTCTTCATCCAAATCAGCTCCTCAGCCCACCTCCCCAAAGAGCCTTTCATGTCTTCCCTGCAGCATTTGTGGTTTCACTGCGGGCTCATGCCGGAGCAGCCTCAGCTGCGAAGGTCAATTTTCCTTTCCAACCTCCACCTTTTTCTTTTTAGTATGCAAATGGTGTATATTATTGGGCCGCTGTGGTTTGAAAACACACGCGCACGCACACGCACATCCACACGATATCTGACAAAGCCCGTGAGGGAGTTTCATAACAGTGGGAAATATTGGGAAGGTTTTATCTGATAGCGTAAGGGAAGTCTGTTAAAACGCCTTTACTGCAGGCAGCAGGAATGAGAGGCCACCTGGAGAAGTCATACAGCACCAGAGAAGGAAGCCTTGCTGGCTGCTTGCATAGCATTCGGGGCTCTGCTGTGCAGCCCAGGCATTTTTTTTTTTGCTTTTTCAGTCTCCCGACCACTTTGTGAGAGGCAGCAGGAGGGGCTCTGTTGCTTTTGCTCAAGTTTCAGGCTTGTGCCTTCATGAGGGCATGTCTTTGCGTTTCGCCGGTTCTGTTGTGGCTCCTCTGTGTTCCTTCAACTCCCCCCACTCCCGCTCTGTGATGCAGGATTTGCAGATCACACCTCTAACGCTTGTTTCTCTTTTCTTTTTGTATTCTGGCAGGGGGACCCCATACCTGAAGACATTTATGAGATTTTGGGAGGCAGCTCAGTGCGCTCCATCAGCGACCTCCAGCGTGCCCTGCAGATAGACTCCGTAGGTAAATCTCCTCTTCACCAAACACTCCTCTATTTTTTCTTAACTCTTTGTGGGGGAGAGAGGGGTTATTCTGTTTTCAAGCAGACACACTATCAACAGACCTCACTGTTAATATAGCAACCATTCAGGACCCAAAACCTGGCTATTGACACACCTAGCCCCACTGAAACCTGTGGGAGTTAGGCAACTAGATACCTTCACAGATCTCCTCCTAACTGCCTGGTCTATTGAGGGACACTGGCTTCCAAAAATGATAAGACATGGGTAAGGTGAGCACAAGGAACTGAGATCAGCACTTTTCACCCTGAGAGATGCACAAGTGGCAGGGCTTAAATTGGCCAAGGATAAGTTTAGGAGGTGGAGAAATGGGAGGTGGAAATAGGGTGACAGAGGAGGAAAGGGCTGGGTGGGTTCTCAGGTTTAGCATTCACAAAAGGCCCTGGGCTCCCAGAGGCTCTTAAGACAGGGGCAGCAGAGCACGGGTCCATGGGTGAGATACGGGACAGGGGCTAAGTGAGCGTAGCATCACTTCACCTCCTGCCCGTAGATAAGAGCTCCGGGGGCCACAGTGCCTCAGGGTCACTTAGCCAGGGCTGAGCACAGCCAGCAGCAGGAGCAGCGAGGCGTGGAGGGGTCGGCACGTGTGGGAATTGGAGCACGCGCCACGGCGGCTGGGCTGGCCCAGGAATTTATTTATAAACGGTCTCTTCAGAGCAAATTCCTTTCTATTCTAACCCTGCTCCCACCCGTCGTCCCCTGCCCCCCCCAGTTTGCCTTCTCTCTCGTGTTTTGTCTGTTTGGAGCTTTGTAATCCTTGCCGAGACACTATCTACGAGGGAACAGAATTTCCTGCTTTTGTTTCCTATGCCAGTCCAACCACTGGCGCAGTCTCAAAAGCATTCCCGCTGCCTTTCAAAACGGCCCTGGAGGGGCAGGGGGGGGAAAGTGAGGGGGAGGGCACCAGCTGCGTTCAGCTATTGTTTGCCTTAGAAAGAGGCGATGAGGCTCCCCACCACCGCCACGGCCGCTCCCTGCCCTCACCAGTTCCCTCCTCCTTGTCCACCGAATCACACAATGGGGCAACTTCCAAAATTAGCTATGCTGGATTGTCCCAGGCTGGTCCCCCCACCCCAACCCTCTTCAGTGCTGACCTGGGGTGTAGGACAACCTAGGGGAGGGAGGGACCCGGTTTTCAATGAGTTTTGTTTTGAGTCAACAGTTGTTGCTATTTTCTGCCCCCCTCTCTCTCCTCTCATCAACTCAACCTCTGCACAAAATGCAGCCCCCACCCTCATTTGATAAAGTGCCAGACGGCGCAGGAGGGAGGGGTGGGGAAGGAGCCACTGAGAAGATGCGTGCAGTCTGTCATGTCCTGGTGTCTAAGGAACAGATACATCTCTATTGCAGTTACTAACCACCCTCATGGTTAAGAAATAAAATTGGCTTCTCTTGTTGGCTTGAAAAGCCCAGGAGTATGGGAGAAGGCTGCAGAGCTTTGAGTCACTGGTTTTACTTCAGGTCCCAGATGGGAAAGGCTGGTCAGGGAAACAGAAAATGGTGCTGTGAAGCTGTCTCCACTGACTGCACAGGGAGACAGGTTTAGGCAGCTCTGGGAGGCAGCTGAGCAGAGATATTGCTCTCCTGACCTTAGACAGTAATGTAGACCCAACAACAGAGGTGTATAGAGTGGCAGTCATCTGCCTTGACAAAGCAAGCATGAAAGTCTAAGCCAGTCATCCAGACACCCTCTGTAGCCCCTGGAGAATTACCTGCCCTTCTAGAGCGTGATCTGCTAGATCTCATCTTGGGTGTCTGCCTCAAGGTGAGATGAACAGTGTCCTAAAATGTATCATGCCTCTCCAGCCACTTTAAAGGCTGTCTGTCCACCTCATGTATAGATGTTGACTGCACAGGCACATGATTTGTACCTTGTAAATACAGGCTCAGTGCACCCGTCCCAAATCCTTCAGCAATTGCTTCAGAGCTGAGTGGAGAACAACGTCCCTGCTCTCTGTTGTAAGAGATCTGTGCTAGAGCAGGACTAAGGAAGAAGGATGGGACATGATAGGTATGGGAAGTCTGCTCCACCGTACATCTGATAAACAGAGATCTTCCACTGGCCCCAAATTCCCTTTAAGAAAATTGCTCCCTTGATGCTGACGTCCATTCAGCTTCCTTCAGCTGCTAAAGCAGGTCAGAGAAGGAAAGAGCTGTGGCAGGGTGGGAGCTATCTCTGAGCGTGGCCATTGTCCAGAGCTCAGGAGGGGCTGTGTGTTGGAGTGCTCCGTGGGGATTATGGGCATTTCTCTATTCAGCGCTTCCTATGGGAAAAAGCAGTGGGGTGGGAGGGAACTGCTCAGGGCTGGCCTGAATGCTATCTGCCTTCCTCTCCCATTGCAAACTGAACTACCTCCAGATCCTGCAGCTTACCTTAGACTAGGATAGGGGAAAAGCCATTTCAACTTTATTTTTTTGTTCTTCTGTCATAAAACTGACTCTAACCTAGAGTGGCTATGATGGATTGGGAGAGAGAAAGCAAGCACCCCACCTCCCACGCATCATCCCCTTCACCTCCCCCCTCACACCCTGACTCTCCCAGTCCCAAGCCATCCCAGCAAAACACTTAGTTATATACCAGACTTTCTGCTGGTCCTGTCTGGTCTTTGATCCTCCTTACTGTATCCTGATCTCAACTGGCAGATCTGAATCCCTCTACTACACATCTCTGACATCAGAAAGCCCTGCTGTAGACCTTGTCATTCCTGAGCTGGAGTTTTCCTCTCCCAGACCTGGCTGGGGTCCCTCTTTCATGATAGGCTTGTTGCTTTGAGCTGCCTAGTCCGAGCCAAAAGCAAAACTAGAGTCTCTGTGCCGCAGTACAGCTGTGACCTGGCTGCTGGATTTACACCTAGCATGACATACTGGGGCTGTGGCTTATCCCATGTCTCTGTATTTTGCCTGATGAGCAGAGACCAAGTGTCTACCATCTTCTCCTGCTTCTACACGGTCCTATTAGGTCATGTCTTTCCCTTTGCAGAGGAGGATAGCTTGAGCCTGGACCTGAATGCAACTCAGCCCGGTCAAAACCCCGTGGCCTTGTCTCGAGAGCGCCGAAGCCTAGGTGAGTGGGGGGTGTTGCACCTTATGATTGTTGGAGCGCTCACCTGAGAAGCTGTGGGTGGGTGCAGATGCATGTCTGAGATACATCTGTGGGGGTAGAGGTTATAGTGTCATGGATGTGTAAAGAGATGAGAAGGAGGGTCTGGGCCTCACGTAGGAGCTGGGTGTTACGCTGCAGGAGGGCAGGAGAGGGAGTCCGGAGCTCTGCAAGCTGCTCTGCTTTAAATTCCCCTGGTGCTGATTTGCTCTAAAGAAATGTCATCTCCTGCCTAGGACTGCCGCTGCAGTGAGAAGCATCTTTTTACTGGGGGCTCCTCCATAGGGTGCGACTCTGTCCAGGGAGGGAGTTAAAGGGGTAGGAGAAAGAGAAAAAACATGTGTATGTGTGTGCGTGTGTGAAAGCCATGTGGGGTCTTTCTTTTCCAGTAGAAGTGTCTGCAGTGAGTTGATAATAGCTGCAAAACCTGTTTCATCCCAACTTCTTCTCTTGGCCTTCCGTAGATGCTCTGGCAGCAGCAGAACCAGCTGTCCTCGCAGAGTGCAAAACGCGGGTGGTAGTCTTTGAAATCTCCCGCAACATGGTGGACAGCACTAATGCCAATTTTGTGGTGTGGCCGCCCTGTGTGGAGGTGCAGCACTGCTCCGGGTGTTGCAACAACCGAAACGTGCAGTGTCGTCCCACGCAGATTCGGGTCCGGCATGTCCAGGTAAGGGAGATGCCTCCCACTGCTCCCTCCTCCCACAGCCCACCTCCATCCCCATCCCCCAAAACCAAAACTACAGAGGGTCTCAGGTGTGAGGCTCACACATCTGTCTGTTCCCTCCCAGCGCCTCTGCAGTCACATTTTCTGCATTAGCCATGAAGTGCTGCAGCCTCTGGCACTGGGTGACATCCGTGCCAGCTTCTGGGAGGGCTGGTGCTGTCCAGCAGCTGGGGACTGTCACCACAGCAGAGCTACAGGGCACTGTCCCCAGCTGCAGCTCTGCACCACGTCTATTTCTGTGGCTGGAGGTGGCCTTGTCTTCTGTGCAGAAGAAACAGTATGCTTTCGTGGCGGGATCTGGTTTTGATGCAAAAAGAGGAGGGCTTGCGGTGTCAGTGCTACATCCCCCCACTGCTGCTGCATTTTCTTCCCAAGACATGCACTGAAGCAGCTTCTCCTCCTTCTCAGGCCCACTGTTACCTCCTGACCTGCTCCAGCAGCAAGCAAACACCTGACAGCTAACCTCTTGCTCTGATCCTCCTCACAGCTACCAGTGATCTCCTCACAGCTTCCTCCCAGACAGCTTGTTTAAAAATAATACTCATCCCGTACTAACCCTCTGCCTGCGCCATAAGAGACTCCCCCAGGCAGGTGTCAGAGGTTGGCAGGGAGAGTTTGTATTCACACAGTCCTTTTCATCAGGAAATTCCTTTCTCAGAAAAGCCAGGCTCAATGAGGGAAAATGGGGGGGAACAGGAGTTGTTTTTGTGGAAAAAACAAGTGAGAGGTCAAAAGCCAGCCTGAAAAAGTGACCTGGAAATGGTTTCTTTGAGGACAGAGGTCTCTCTATTGTTTGGCTGGAAGTGTTTGTCTAGCAGGCAGCGTGTGGTCTGAAGCGTGTGGAGTGGGCTTTCAAGGAAAGATAAACAGCCTGGCTGCCTCGGCGCTGGCTGAAGGATGCTGCTGGGGGCAGTGGGTCTAGAGGAATTCAATCCCAGACGCGCGGCAGAGCGAGTATTTATAGCTTGTGGAGCACTTCAGGGACCGCAGTCTTGTTAGATAAGCTGAGTGGGGTCAGGCCCGGCCGCTCCTGAAGTGGGAGGACCCCCTAGAAAGCTCGTGCCCTGTGGTGGGATGTGGAGCAGTGAGTCTTCCCTCTGAGTCAGCAGTGCTGGAGAGTCCGAGGGAATTTCCAGAGCACCGCCTTTCCCGTGAAACACGGAGCTGAGGGCTTCAGCCCTGTGAGTTATTAAAGAGCTCGAGACAAATTCAGACAGGCCTCAGCAGAGCTGGTGAAGCTGCGTTTGCTTGCATTGGGCCTGAGTTTTTCTCCTTTTGCCCTTCCTGTAGGATCCTGTGGGAGTTAATTCTGGTTGCCCTCGGGTCTCCACCATCACAGCTGTCAGAAACAGGCTAGCGCCTTCTTCATGTCCCATGTTTCTGTCTGTGATCAACCTGTCATCCTGCTTAAGCAGCAGCAATAGGAATGGGGAAAACAAGAAGTCACATCCAAACTTGCCTGGTCTAGGTTTGCCCTGCTGGTGTGTGCAGAATTACCACCCCTGAATTTGAACTGTGCTCTATAAACTGCCTTCTGACCCTTTAGGAAGAAAGCCAGTACTGAAGAGTACTGACACTGATTATTTTTACAGAGTGGGTGCTAGAGCTGTATTTATCTTCTGTGTGCCTCTCTCTTCCCAATAGGTAAACAAGATCGAATTTGTCCAGAGGAAGCCAAAATTCAAAAAAGTCATCGTGCCTTTGGAGGACCATGTGCAGTGTCGGTGTGAAGCGGTGTCCCGTCAGCCCCCCAGGAGCAGCCGGCCAGGGTCACGTGAACAGCGGCGTAAGGATCTTGGCATTAGTAGAGTGGAGGGAAGCATGAGAAGAGAGGCTGGGGAGAGAGGAAAGAGACCTCCACCGGTTTAAATCTGCTTAGCTGCAGCGAATCCCATGGGCAGTCGCTGGTTCATACAGCTCAGTGACCTTTCCCAGGGTGTCTGCCTGCCAGCAAAGGGCAGAAACCAAGGGGAATGAAGGAGGGGAAGGTGAGGGGTGAGGGGAAGGGCATAATGGGAAAAGGGAGAGGGCAGAGGCTGTGGAGGACGGAGGACGAGGGACAGAAGAACAGAAGGAGGAGATCTTGTGGCCCTCCTGTTGCAGAGCTCTTTGTTGACAGTGTGTGGGGAAAGATATTTCAACATGAGCCAGCTGCCCCTTGCTGTACAGACACTCTCCCCTCTCTTTCGGCAGGCTTATCACCATCGTTCACCACAGCCGCTGTCTCACAGAGGCAGCGAGTGCGCCGGCCGCCAGTGCAGAAGAGGAAACATAAGAAGTACAAGCATGTCAACGATAAGAAAGTGCTGAAAGAAATCCTCGTAGCATAGAAGTGCTGGCAAAGGAGAGAGAGCACAAGGCAGGTAACAGCAAATTGCTCTTTCAGTCAGAAAAATGCTCTCCCAGGACACACTTCCGCCCAAACGCTTTGGTTGCTTCCCACAGCACCAGCCGTTCATTCAGTGTGGGGCTACTGCAGGGCCTGGGTGTGATAAAACCAGGGCTGAAGGAGAGGGAAGGACTAGGCTGGAACCCAAGGCATGCATCCTGTTTGTGGCTTTATGGCTCTTCGCAGAGGTGGATGGAGAGCAACCACACTTGCTCTCAAGCCCTGCCCCCTCCTTTCCCTGCTTCCCTTACAGGCAGAGAGCGAGCGTGACTTCTCTCTACACCTAAATCCCCTTGGGGTCTGTGTAATTCATCTCTTCTGTGGAGCAACTTCTGTTCTCCTTTCTCTATTGATTTTCTGTTGAAAGCAGAGAATTAATGTTACTCTGGGGATCCCTTCTCCTTTTATTTCATTAGTTGAGTTGGCAGAAAGACTGAAAAGAAAAGAAGCAAGATTTTTGGTTCATCTCTCTCCTAGCGGGAAGCCTGCGTGCATAAGAAAGGTCACACCAGGGGAAAGGAGAACTGGAATCTGGCAAGAGATCTGGACTTTGTCAGCCCAGGGTCTGATTCTTCTCTCCCTGACTTGTGTAAACAGAGTAATTCCCTCATCATCAGAAGAATTTTCACTGGCACAAGGGAAAGGAGAATAAGGCCCAGTTCCCCATGAGAGAGGGAAAGGTGCAGAAAAGAAAGAGTAGCCAGGATGTGGACCTGAGGGGCTGAATTTAGAGAGAGGCAGCACAGCCTAACAGGGAAAGCCCTGGCCCGTGACTCAGCAGTTCCAGCTCTGCTGCAGCCCCTTGAACAAGCCTGGCCCACTCATTTCACATTCACTTCCCTTTGCCTCCAGAGAGGAGGACGACTGTGTTCCATCAGGTGATGGGGATGAGGGGCACCAGGCAGCATCTTGGGATTGGTATTCCTACGCTTAGCACTACGAGGGCTCTGGTTGTCCCAGGATTCTTCTGGCCAGCCCAAGGTTATGCAAACCCACACAAATCTCAGCTCTGTCTTGAGCTGTCCAGGGGAAAAAATAGACAAAGTCCTGGGCTTCTAATCTGGCACTTCAGCACAAATATTTCCAGAGGAGAAAACAGGAGAGGAGGGGAGTTGCAGAGGGAGAAGGTTACATATTCTAATGCCATGTCTGTTTTTGTTTCACTTCTAGGTTTATTTAATATATTTGCTGTATTGCCCCCATGGGGTCCTTGGAGTGATAACTTTTCCTCTTTGTCCATCTGCCTCGACGTCTGATTCAGACGGCAATTGGTGCTTCCCTTTCCATCAATGGACCTTCTCCCACCAAAGCCTCTCCCTTCTTTCATTTACTAGCATAATTTTAAAGTTTTACACAAAAAAAAAAAAAAGAACAAACATGACCTGATATATATATATGAGAAGAGAACAAAATACAAATAAAACCATGGACCCCGAAAGCCACAACATGCGATGAGGACAGGACAATGCCTTCCCTGCTCCAGAGGACAGGATGGAAAATGTGAAAAGGAAAGTGGGTCCAATTTCTTCTGAAAGGAGGAGAAAACAAAATGGACAGAGGGCAGAAGAGGAATATTCTCCCTTCCCTTCATGTTTCTGGTAATCCTGGGGGGGCTGGCTGAGATCAACACTTGCACTGGACCTACATTTTGAGAACAGGCATATTGCAGATTGCAAGCGGTGACCGATGATGGAAAATGCACTAAGGACTTTTATAGCCCTACCTGGACATATATATCTATTTTTAACACGCGTGTGTCAATTTTAAAATTGAAAAACCAAAACCACTAAGTTATACAACATCTCGGGGAACAGAACAACAACAAAAACCCAAGAAAACAAAGAGGCCAAATGCATTCTCCCACCCCCTTTCCCCTCCTGCTCCTGGTGCTGACTGGAAGGTGTTTGGATCGCAGGGAAGGAGCAGACGATGGCAGAATTGTCTCCACGCCCCCGGCCCCTGCCAAGGGGAGCCATCTTTGCACATGCTGGTGGAGAATTCAACTTTCCAGGCTTGGACTCAAATTATTTTTTAAATTTGCTCTGTATGTATGCGCGTGTATATGTGTGTGTGTATGTGTGTGTGTGTATATATATATACGTGTGCGTGCATGTGTGTGTGTATGTGTATTTATACATACATATATGAATATATATATATATGTTCTTAAATGGATTTCATTCCCCAGTGGCAGGAAGCTGAGAGGCACATGCATGCATGGGTTTTGTTGGGCTGGCAGAAAAGCTCAGTTACTGCAACATGCCTGCGAGGTCTGGGAAGGGACGGGCAGAGACATCATCTCATCTCTCTCTGTCTTGTTGCCCTTTTCTCTCCACCAACCCCCCAGCACAATTTCCTTGCAGGAGGCGAAGTGGCACCACAACAAGACCAACAACAGCCAAACTTAGAAGCATGACTTAATCTCAGTGAGCTGTCCTTGCCTGCTCTGTGGGCCTGAAAGCAGAATCATGTCATTCCCTCGAGGTTTTTAACCCCTTCATGGGTGTTCTGCACACCATGCCTCTACTGCTGTCTCCCTGCCAACGTCCCCACATCTCCCATCTTTTTTCCTCACGTTTTCTCTCTCAAATTCCTTCTGGATTTTGCTCATTAGATGTTCCCAGCCCACCTAGCTCTAGCTTGGCAGTTGGTTCAAGATGTGGGCATCTCTGTGTAGACATGGAGAAAGAAATGAGGATGGTCTTTGCAGTTGGCAGCAGCCATCTGAGACAGAAACAAACCCTTCTAAGTGGGCAGGACTTGGAGAACAATTGGAGGGTCAGTTGTAGAGTCCCTCCCGGGCCACTGCCTGCTCCAGAGGAGGGCTCTGTGGGCAAGGGCTATTTCTGCACACTCAATATTCAATCACCATTAGCAGAAATTTTACATATGAGGGGGATTTCCAGCATCACCTCGGAGTCCCAGTCTAGGATTGTGCCATGCTGGGCGCTGCAGAGTTGCACATGAAGCAAATGCCGGCCCAGAGTTAGCGTGGCAGTCGCTCCTGCCCCTCCTGCCTCCAGCCGCTTCCCCCCTTGCACACACCCCACACCTCATTGCGGGGCAAGGCCCTGGAGGGAGCCAGGGGAAGGAGTGAAGCTACAACTTGGGAGCTGTTATAAGCTCTGGAGGGACGCAGCCCTCGCCTCCTGCAAGCCCAGAGCACTTCTTGTACCACTGCCAAGGCAGCACGTTGCTCCCTCCCTCCATCCCCAAGCTCTCAAGTCTTAAGACACTTTGTTTTCCTGTTCCAAAATCTGTTTCCTTTGGTTTGTAAAGATGGTGAGGTTTTATTTTATTTTAATTTTTTTTTGCCTTTTTTAAAATGTAAGATTAATTTATACTCAGTACTGTATTTAAAGTTGAAAAACAAAAAAAAAAGGGAAACTAAACCTCTCAAACAACATTTTCTCTTTCTTTTGTGAGCTGAATGAAATGCAGAGGTCAAACCGGCTTACTGGGGGGCAGAGTGGGATTCCCAGGGCCTACAGTTTCATTTTCAGGACACTTATTCTGAGACTGGAGAGAAAAGCAACCAAAGCTGGGAAAGTCCTGGGAGCCCACACACAGCCCTGCCCACGGCCAGCGGTGCTGCACTCCTCCTTCCCGCCTGTCTCCCAGCTCTCAGGCTGGTTTAAAGTTACTCAGGCACTGAGAGGTCCCTTTCTCCTTAGCTGTGCTGTTTGGACACCCATCCAGAATTTCCCTGTGCTTTCATCCGATCTCCGGATTCCTCTGCTTTGAAGGGCTTGGGACAGTCGTCAGTGTTTACACTCCCCAAAGCTGTACAAACAGTCAGCCCCTTCCCTCCTTAGTCACATCGTCTAGACAAGGACGGTCCTTCCCTCGGTCGGAAAGGCTGTTGCATTTCCCTTTCCTCCCAACAAGGGAGATATCGCAGATCTGGCACTTGGGCACAAGGCTGCAGGGAGTGAAGTCTGCCCTGTGCCTCAGTTTTGGGTCCCCCTGGCACATGCAAGAGCACCCCCAGTCCATGGCTCTGCTCTGAGGAGCATAGACTCATGTGGGGACTTGTGCTGTGAAGGTGAACCTGGGGAGCTCGGTGGCTGGGTGTGGTGCAGGCTGTCCTCAAAGATCAAGCCTGGCACTCCCGGGTACGTGCCTCGCTCCCGCATGGTTCATTTTGGGGTGAGGAAACATTTTTTCCCTGATTGTTCCAAAGGGATGATATCTATGCACCCCCGAGGATGGAAAACACAGGCAAAATCACAGCGAGAATAATAATCACATCCCTGCTGGGATTTCCTTTGTATAACCCAGTGAGAAGAGAGATTTTTGGCATGGGACTTCTTTGGGCAGCAAGGGGTGCAAAGAGGGGTCCAAGGCACAGAAAGCATGGATGCATCAGCCTGGCCCGGGGGGTGGAAGGAAGGGCTTGGCGTCCCAGGGGACCGGCACACCGCCCAGCCATGGCAGTCCCAGGGGGAGGTGTGCAGCCCCATCCGCAAGCCTGCGTCTGCTTTTAACAGCTCAAAATGAATAGGTGCTGAAAGAAGCCACGGGCCCGGGCGCCTGGAGCTAACACCTCCTCAGCGCCTGGCGTCTGCTCACAGCAGCTGCTTGGGCGCTCGCTTGAACGCCGGTCGCTCGCAGCACCTTGGCAGGTGTTCAGCACAGGTCAGCGTGGGGCGCGGGAAGGCAGGTGCCCACGCCACTTCTCAAGGCTGGAGCAGGTGGTTTACATCCACCCCACAAAGCCAAGCTTGGGAAATAAAATCCCGAAATAAGCCCCAGGAGGGCTGCAGCATGCCGCCAGAAAGCATCTCCTCTGCGGGGGGCTGCCAGCTTGGCTCTCCCGGTGCTACAGGTGATCTCAGAGGAGCCGGGGAGTCTTGGCAGCACTCCCTGGTTTAATTGCTCCATTGCTGCTTTACCTAAAGGCCCAGCCTCGGGATATGTCATTCATCAGGAGGCTCAGATTTTCTTGGAGGAAACACTTCCAGCCTTCAAGGCAAGACAAAGAGGCTTTGGCGATGGGTTCTCCTGGGAGAACATGGCTCCTGAAAGCAGCAGGCAGACTGGAGTGCAAACTTTTGGGCTATTCAGGGGCAAAAAGCAAAACCCTGTGTTTTAAAGCCAGCCTTTGAGCATTTTAGCATTGAGGGTTTGCAACACTAAAGCTGTCCTGTGGCTAAATGAAGTGAAATATCAGTTTGCAAGAGTTTCCTTGCTGGGCCCAGGAAAACCCTTGACTGTTTACTTATTTTATTGATGCTCAGGAATGTGAACAGTTTTAAGGTCACCCCCACTCCTGGTCATGGCTCGAAGGAAGAGCCTTCTTCAGCCCAGCCATGTGGCACGAAGCCCACACAGGCGTTCCCCTCCCCATGCTGGGCTTGCACCTCCCTGGTGTAAGCTGTGACTCCCAGGACAACAGCTCTGTCCAGCTGCCCGACCTGCCCATGCTCCAGACGTTGGCCGGGAGAGGGCTTGGTAGGAGTGGAGACCTGGGGTGCGATGGGAATGTGTCGGAAGGTGGCTCCATCTCACTGTCCATGCACCAGTCCCTGGTGGGCCCTGGGGGTGGAGAAGTTGGCTGTGCCAAGAGAAAAGCAGGGTACAAAGAAGAAGGAAAATATGAAGGATTAAAAGCTCTTTAGGAAAGAAAAAAACAAACCAACAAAAAACCTGAGTTCAAGCGTGCAGCTGTTCTCCACTTGCCTTCATGTAGCCCATGACCAAATGGTGCTGCCCCCCTCGAGCCGTGATCTGCCCGTGACCAAGCGAACTCATTGTAGTCTTGGGAATTTCCCATCTTAAAAGACATTGCAGGGAAGCCAGGCAGCCTCGGCTGTTTATGGCTTTCATCACAGGCTTAAAGGAACAAGAGAGCCTCCCAAAAAATGAGCAGGAAGAGGGTGGGAAGTGGCGGGAACCCCAAATGCCAGGGCCTCCCTGCAAGTGGTGCAAGCACTGGGTTAACGTGAGACCCCCCTGTCACAGCGATGGGTCCATGGGGCTCTTGGCACAGGAGTCCAGAGGGATGGAGAGATCAAAATATAAAATTATGGCGAGGCTTACCTGCCCTTACCTGCCAACTAGGCAGATACCAAACAGGACTCTCCTGCCCGATGGCCAGCCTTGGGTTCACAGCAAAGGCTGTGGCAAAGTCAGGAGGAAAGCAGCCTTGAAAGAAACAACTCTCTTACAATTCCTAACTCAGTAAAAGAAGCTGTTTGCAAGCAACTAAGCACAAACCCAAACACAGCAGGGACCCAGGCAACAGGGAGGTTTGTGGCTTGACAGCTGATGCACTTTTCAAAATGTTTGCTGTCATTTCTTTTTTTTGCAGATGCTGCAAAAAAAAAAAAAAAAAAAAAAAGATGGACAGCGCAGAGATGCTGGGCAAGCATCTCCACTGCAGGTCTTGCCCTGGCAGCTTTGGAAACTCCCAAGTTCCCAAACACCCTGACCTTCAGCCCTGGCCACTGCTGGCCAATACAGTCAGCAGTGAAGGCAAGCTCTGCTCCCCAACCCCAGGCCCTGATCAGATGTTTTCTGTGTGAAAATTATTTTTCAGTACAAATTTTGGCACAGACCTGGGGAAGAGCAGAGAAGAAGGTGTTAGCGACTGCTGGTCCCTGCAGTGCAGAGCCACCTACAAGCAATGACACCAGAGACAAATCAAATTAGATCAGAGCAGGAAAAGCAGCCATTAATGAACCAAGATATGCTCCAGGAGAAAAGCTCTTCCCAAGACACACATGTCCAGTGGCAGCCCAGGGCACCCAGGAGACATTTGGCCAGAGGGCTCTGGATGGCCCGTAAGCAATCTTCTCCCCTGCTGACATCGGATGTCGCTCCAGGAGGGTCCGGCACACAGACAGCCTGGTGTACACACGTGAGATCACATGTGAACCATGCTGTGCACCTGCACGAGTGCTTTGGATGCCTAAATTAGGTGGGCAGCTGTCAGGAGATAGTCTGCAGTGTTCATGGCAGGTGGGGTGCTCTGTCTCTCCTCCAGCAGGCAGAAGCCTGGGTCCCCCAGCACAAGCAGGGCTGCACAGGGTGCAGCAGAGCTCAGCCAGGTGCACACAGCCGGGTGTGGAGGAGGTCCTGGGGATGGAGGGGATTTCACCATTCCCCAGGCCTCGTCTGAGGATGCCAGCAGCTTTCCATGGACATGAGTGGGTTGGTGGGACACTCAGGAGAGCTGACATTAGGGTACACCGGGGTATTAGCAGGAGGACAGGGAGGTTTGCTGGGACTCAGCACATGATGGCTTGATGCCTGCGAGGAAAAGCCCAGGGAGGGTCCTGTGTGAAGTGCCTGCATTGGCTTGCACCCTGTGCTGGCTTCATGTGTCTGGGTAAAGCAGGATGGGGAACAGCCACCCTCATCCTACTCCGGTGTGGCCCCAGGAAGGTACCTCTCAGGGTAGGGGGGGCTGTGCGAAGAGGCCTGTGCCTTTAAAGCCTACAGAGGTGTTATTTAGGTGGAAAAAGTGTTTCACTGTGAGGACGGAAATTGTTTGTATTTCACTAATTGACTGAGGGGAGAGAAAGAGAGAGGGGAGGGAAAGAGAAAATACCTTCATTCCCTCTGACAGGTTCAGGAATGTTTTCCACTAATTAAGAAGAAAAACAAAACATTTTTGCCAGGAGGGGGAGGGGAGGAAAAAAGGGGTCTCCCTGGTGTCCCATAAACCTGGTAGCCATGGACAAAACACCACAATTGCATCATAACGTTGCCCTGGAAAGTTTGAGGCAGTGCTGGCTGGCGGAGTGAAGCAGGAGAACACCTCTTGCTTGCAGTGGACTCCACTTCAGAGCATCCCAGGCTGGGCAAGGGGCACCTCCCTCCCAGAAGAACACACAAATCCAAATCAGGCTCTTGGTCCATGAAGGGCAAAACCAGTGCCTGCCACAGGGAGACAGATGGCCAGGGGTCCAGGTTTGTCCCCAGGGAGAGGTGGAGGAGGCTCTACTCGACAGAGCACCCCACCAGCTTTGTCAGCCCATCATTATTTGCCTGGGACAACTGCGCATGAACTGTGGCATGGCTGTTGTAAAAGGACTGAGAGGGGCCCCCTTTGCATTCAGGTTTGGCTGGGATGGGGCTCTCCTGACTCAGCTGAGGCTGGTGTGAGCAGCCCAGTAATCGAATAAAACATTTTCCCAGTGCAGCCAACTTCAAGTGCATTAAATGAAACAGAAAGGAGCAGCTGAACAGGATTTGCAGTTTTTTCCCCATGACACATATTTTCCCTTTTCCATGGATAGTCCCACTGGGTGCGCTGCAACCTATTGTTGTACTTATTTATTTACTCAGGTTTTGTAGACGATTTCAAAGTTTGTGGTCAGGAAGGAGCAACCAGATGCTGCTACCATGTGGGATAGAAAACCTGTCGTGTTTTCCCACTCTGAACACAGACACAGGGCCAGGTGCAACCCCCAAACCCAGAGCTGAACCCCATTCCCTTCCCTCCCCACAGAGACAAAGCAGGGTATTTGATTGCAAGTTCATCCTGTGTGGTTTTTTCCAAGCAAGAGGTTAGCTGTTTGGAGTGGTTTGGGTTACGGAACTTCTCCTTTTGGAGAGAGGGACAGGTTGGGTGGACAAGTGCAAGAAAAGCTCTGGGAGCTTGGAGGCTTCCCACTGCCATGGGGAGGGAGAGCAGGGGCCAATACACCACTGGTCCCCAAGGAAGGCCAGAGAGTAACAGGGGTTTTTTTGCCAGCTGGAAGGCATGAATATTTACGTATTTTCATTAAAAAAAAAAAAACCTCTAAGGAATCTGGGTGCATGTGAACACCCATCCAGGAAGTGGAGGCCCTGGGGCAGCAAACAGCAGGAGCTGGCACCATGCCGCCGTGCCCACCGCGGTGCTTCGCCTGTGCTGTGAGTGCGGCTGGGAAAGGATGTCATTGCTGCTGGCAGTGTCCCCGGCATTTGGGGTGCCCGTGGCCACAAAGCCAAAGTTTCACAAGCCTGACAGGCAGCCACCTTACACTGCCCAGCCTGGGGGCCCTTTCTTGGGCCACAGCAGTTGAGTGTGGCAGAAGCAGCCGTTTTAGCCAGGTAAGGCATAAACACGAGGGTCTGGAGGAGACCATCAAACAGTTGGGTGTTTCAGAAGAAGGAATGTTTATGTGTAGGTGACTCTACTTACACAACCAGGACCAGAAGCACCCGGCTGGGTCTATAACATCCAAGAAAGCCACTCCACTGCAAGCTCCTCATCTGTGTTCAGTAGACTGGTGGGTCCTCTGAAGACTAGAACATGACAACTTACCTGCCAGGCCTCCTGCCAAGCCGTGGGTAAGGAAGGTTCCCCCAAACCTCAAATGTGATGAGTCCTTATTGAACTGGAGTGGAGGGAAACAAGGGCATGGTGAAACCCAGATGCCTACGCTTGGCTGGAGCTGGTATTGTCTGAGACTTGCTGTGAGCTAAGGGAGGGTGGAAGTGGTTGCTGCAGTGCTTGAATTTGGGAGAGCAACAAGCTCTGCTGCTCCCCAAGGCTGGTAGGACCTGGCTCCCTGTGGCATATGTCACTGGATGGGAGAGGTCACAGCGCCAGTATCAGAGGTGCTCTGGGTATGGCCATCTGCACCTCAGGTCTCCATCACTCATTTGAGGTGACAATAGTTCCCATCCACAGGTCCAAAAATGGACCTGAGAAGTTTGTGAGGAGCTGTAAGAACCTGCTACTGAGAAACAGAGTGAACTTGTAAAGGAGCAGGAGGGTGCAGCTAAGCCCAGGAAAGGCAGGAGTTGCTTTTTGGGAGCTTTTTCTTTCACTCCTACCCAAAGACCCCTCCTGCTTGCCAGGAAACTTGGTTGGGGCAAGCATTTTGCCACCTGGTTTGTGCACGCACCAGTCAAGGAAACAATTCTGCAATTGAAAGAGGAAATCTCAGTCCCGGCTATTTCCAACCTCTATTGTTTGTTACTCAACTCATGCGTTACACAGACCAGTAAGCAAAGCAGCAAGATTGCAACACTATGCATGTGCTTTCAGACATTTAATTTTAGCATTGCAAGAAGGATTTGTGGTATCAAGAAAGCCCAGTTCTAAGGAAAGAGGAAACCTGTGATTCTGACACTTGATTTTGACCATAAAAGGAAGCAAATAATTTGAGTGACCTAACAGATTTAGTCATTTGAGCTGTAATCCTCTGGGAGTCCAGCAGATCCCTGCTGGGGTTTTCCCATTCCCAAGGACCTGGGTTGCTTGGGAGCCCTGGACAGGGCCAAAGTCATTCAGTGACTGGAGATTTGTGCCTCAGATTAAGCCTCAGATTAAGCTCCTGATTTTTGGACTTTACTCTAGGCAGCACGGGACTCACGCACACCCCTTCCCAAGCAGCCTTAGGCCAGGCTGGGCTTTGCCAGCAAGCATCAGACCTCGATACCGTTTCTCCTACAGACCCAGTTGTGTTTATAAGGCACTTGTCAATGAGTTGTCCAAAATCTTCCCACCTTTCCCCAATACCAGGGCTCTCCTCAGCTGCATGTGTAAAAAGGTGTTTGAAAAGAAGTTGAATTTAAGGAATTTAGGAATAAATGGGGCTCCAGGGGGAGCTTCTGCACAGGACTGGGAGCTGAGTTCAAAGTGCAAAAGCCTCCTTTGCTTTGTCCTGCACTGAGTGCTCTTCTGCAGTGTGGCTTATTCCCCTTCCAGTGGGGGGTGAAAAGGCCCTCTGTGCTGGGAAGAAAATTGGGACCAATGCACAGCATCTCCTCTTTGCAGAGGCAGGCCCTGAGACAGAGAGGACCTGCCTCCCCACCAAGCGAAGGCAGCTTATCTGGTGTTCACCACAGTCCTGCAGATACCCTGACCCTGTGTCACGGGGGATTTCCCCACCAGGAATACACCAAAGAAATACACAAATCTACCAAAATCACAGTGGCTTGGTGGTAAGTTCCCCCACAAACAGACAAGCACCAAACAAACCTTAAACCTCATCAGCTCCTCAGCCCGCTGCTGCCAGGGCAAAGGCACCAGGTGCTGAGATGAGGCTGATTTCCCTGCTGCCCACCCAGTCACGGGCTGAGGCTGCACCCAGCGTGCCCCAATTTTCTCCCCAATGGCTGCAGGGAGTGCTATCACTGAGACTCCCTCGAGAGACTCCCGCAAACCTGCCCAGCCCTTGGGGGGCATGGCTGCACTGGCCACTTCCTAAAATGCAGAAGCACCCTTGGGGTTTTTTTTGAAATCTTGCAGATATAACATGCTTTCAATTCCTCAAAAATGGGGTTCTCCATGTGACCAGAGGCACCATCCTCTTTCCTCCTCGTCCCTTCCCCTTCCACGAACACACATGTGTGCAGCTGATGATGGGAGCTGGGAAGTCTCCTTCTCCTTCTTTTTAGCGCTCTATGGAGCTGTGACGTGTGCCTGTTTCATTGAGAAAGTTGCCAAACCCTGGCGGGTTGTTAAAGGGGAAAGTGGGAACCTGGAGGAGGCAGAACAATGGTGTGTTTTAAAGAAAGAAACAAATCTTTCTTTTCCCAAGTACCTGGTTATACAAGATGCTGAGGGTCTTGATTTGACCATGAAACAAAACCATCATGTCACAAAGCTGTCTGAGAGTCAGCATTAGCCCTGTTTGTTTTGTCGTGTCAATAAAAAAAAAAAAAAAGCAGGGAAAAAATAATTAAAAAAAAAAAAAGAATGAAAGAAAGAAAAGAGTTGTTCTTGCTGCAGCCCTTGAAATAGCTATATTGGAGATCCTGGCTCACCTCTGCAAGAGTGGAGGGGCTGGGACTGGGTCCAGGCAGCTGGCTGAGGGGTACCCTTGGGCTCTGTGCTTTCCTTGGGAGCAAAGCAGGTCTGTGGGTGCTTTCCTGCATCGCCGAGAGCTGAAGCAGTACTGATGGAAGGAGGGTGTCCCGTGGGCTCCTCCACTGCTGTGCTGGTTCCTGACAGCAGCTTGGGAGCAGGAGAAGCATTGAGCATCCTTTGCTTCTCTGGACCCAGTAAGAAGCCCGGTCTGGCTGATGAGTTGGGGATTATGGAAAACGAAGGGGCACAAGAAATGTGCTTACTGAGAGCTAACTTCAATTTCACAGACCAGGGTAACTTCTGTGTATCTCTGTCCTCCACATGCACAACACCCCAGTGGAGGTGACAGGAGGGTTTTCTCATCAGATGAAACCCCGGGCTACGAGACCTGAGTGCAAAGTCCTTGCAGTATATCTCTGTCAGTTGGCCAGGATGGTCAAGGGCAGCACACAGGGACTTGGTGAGGCCCCCACAGCCTTCCATCCTGCAGCAGGTGCCCCTGAACCCCCGGCTCCGGTTCATGGTGGTGTGCCCTGCTGCAGGGCCAGAGCGTGGGGGCTGCACCAGAAAAGGCACTCCCAGGACACAGCTGGGAAGGTCAAGCCAAGGGACAGGTGCCAGAAAAGGGGCCAAGACCACCAGGGAAAGAGGAGACACCAAGGGCGCAGGGCTGCTTCCATCTGGGGACCTGGTGGCCACGGAGGGGTGGCTGAGGCTGATCCTTCACCCTGGCACCATGGCTGGGCTTGCCAGGGGGGCAGCAATGAAGGCAAAACATGGGTGTGCGGGTGGCTGGGTGGCCACCCGTGGGCGTCCTGTCCCCCCCGCTGGGCTGTTTTGCAGTTGCTGGCCAAAGCAGGAATGCCAGGAATGTGAAATCCCGACGAGCTGCCCTGTCGTCTTCCCTCCCCGCTGCCCCCCTCTTCTCCGGTCCATCGCAGAACAGGATATTCACCCAAGCAACGTACACTCACACACGTCTTGTTATCAGGAAAAAACACTCAGTCAGCGTCTGGAATGAGCTCTAATTAACCATGTGGCCACCGGGGCTTCCTCATGGGGCTGCAGGGAAACTACCCACTCATGATGGGACACAAGCAGGTGGGAAGCAGTGGGCCAGAGCTGCCAGGGCCACAAGCATGGCAAGGGCTGGAGGCAAGCACTGAGTGCCACCACAGCCCTGCCGTCACCCAGTGGACCCTTGCCCCCTGCTCTCCCTCCTGGCAGAGCTGCAGGGTGGTGAGACGAGCCTCTACAGAGGGGAGCATCTGGCCCCATGGCAGGGGTTTGCCCCCCACCTCACCTGCAGTCCAAGCGGTGCCCCCAGACCTGTCTCCCTACATCAGCTGCCCTGAGTCATGTCACCATGTCTCTGCTTCCAGCACGGGCTCTGCAAAGACGTCCTGTCTCAGGTAAACAGGATCTTGCCGTGCTGCATGACCTTGTTTACCTCCCTGAAAGAATTTGGCTGGAATTTTTTTTTATTATTTTTTTTCTTCCTAAGGGCTGGTGAGTCACCCCACAGAAATGTGCGCTGCCTTTCCACACTGACTCACCCTGCTGCCCGTGCTTCTGCCTCTCCCTCCTGCCCCCCGGCTCCAGGGCAGGCAAGAAGCCCCTGCTCCCTCGATGATGCAACTCACGCACCAGTGCTGGTGCCGGTGCTGGTGGCTGTGACGGTGGCGGTGGTGTCTCTGCTGCAGGAAGCACGGCCGAGCACTCGGGCAGCCCCTCTGCCAAAACACAGGAAGAGCACTGAGAAATTGCCCCATGCATTGTCAACTCCAAAAACACCAAAGAAAACAAAACAAAGCAAAAAAACAACCAAAAAAAAATTGGCCTCACTAGAACAATTGCCCAGAAGAAAAGAGAAAAAAAAAAAAAAAGAGGCCAATGGACCTGGCCCAGTGCCAGGACCCTTGTTTTCCTTTCCCAACACAATGCACATTAAATAATACTTCCTTCTCACAACAAGGCTCTCCTGAAGCTGTTTTTTGTTTTTCTCCCCCACTGTACGGGGGTCCGTCAGCATGGCAGGCTCCTGTCAGGGGAGTGTTGGGACTCTGGGGCTGCTGCTCATCCCCACCTCCACAGATCACCCATTCTCAGCACCACAGAGAAGCGAGGGCCTACAGTTGGGCTGCCCACTACCCCCCAGCTTTGCTACGGGGAATGAAGGGCTCTTCAGCACTTCTCCCAGTCCTCTCCAATCCACCGGCGTGATCCAGGTTTAGCTGCTTTGCAGGATAATATCTCTTCAAGGTAAGGTAGGGAGGAATCCCAAGCCACCCCCTTGTAGCCACACCCAAGCTATGAAGACATCCATACAAGCTGATCACAGTGGTCATATGGTATATGTAAATTTATTGCCAGATTAAATAAAACAGAATAACAAAACAATATACCTCATGCGTGGGATGAACGGTTTCATGACATTCCTGGACAGGTTTCCAAGCTGGAATGAGGGGAACCCCTGTTACTTGCACCTTGGCTCTTCAGTTCCTGTTTGGCTTGTGCTCAGCTTTCTTCTCTTCAGGATTTCTCTTCCCAATTACAGTCACTGGCACCCAACTGACTGTATTTAAATGTCTGTGTTGTGGAGGAATCCAAGTAAAACTGTTTTTGTTTATTCTAACTTCTTTCCTGAGAAATTTACCATCTGAGACACCACACCTCTTGTTTGTTAGCAGTGTCAATCAACAGTCTTCAAGGGGCTGATCAGACCCATATCTCTTAGAGGATTGTTGTAATTTCTGATTAAAGAGCAGTTGCAAGAAAGGAAGGAGTTGCCCTTTCTAAAATCAAAACAGGGTCTTTGTACACAAAATGGCATTACCTCAGCTGTATACGAGGCTCCCCAGATTTGTACTTTCTTACATGAGGACACAGGCTGCTGGGCAAGATGGACCCGGTAGTTCTTGGGTGCTTACGGACACAGCACATCTCTGTTACCAGCAAGGCTCAGCACTCCGTCAATAGTACGCACAACTGGCCAGCCCTGTCCTGGCACAAGAAACGGCCAGGCTCTGCAGTGGAGGAGCAGATGGCAGGTGTAAGTAGGCATTTGACGTACATGTCTACGGAGTTGAGCAAACCCATTTTTTTTCAAGAATTGACTTTGTGCGCTGACATTCCTGAGGCAACCCAGAAAAGCCAGATCCAAAGTCCCACCTACCTGGATTGTCTGGGCTCAGATGTCAGGTCCTGCCTCTGGGTGACAGTTTTGTGTTCTGGGTAATAATAAATGCTGTGCGAAGGTAACATCTTCTTGACACTGTTTTGGTCTGTTCTCCCTCATGCCCCCCCCCCAAAAAAAAATAAGCCTGTCCGCTGCTACTGGGTGAGTGCGGTCAGCCACACCAGCAGCCAGGATAAGCTTTTGTTCAGTGAAAGCTGGTTCCTGAGCAAACGTTATCCATGTCAAATAGGTTTTGGAGATGGATTAATGGGAGCTCATCAGCAAGGAAACTGGGGCAGAGCTGGGATGCAGCACGCAGCCCCACAGAAGGCTGCATGTTTGTGCTTCCCCTGTGCATGCTGTGCCCTCCACACGTACCCAAACTTGTCCATGTGTGGTGGTAACTCTGCTCACTCACTGGGGCAGAAAGGTCACCTTCCGGCCAACGGTGGGATTCACCTTGCAGCAGACATCTAAACGTGGGCTCTGAAGTCTCAGCTGGCTGTCTCAGCTCCCTCGAGAGTCAACAGAGTGAGACGGGCACATCCAGAAAGCAACTCAATTCCCCGGCTTAATTATTTTAAGGTTGGGGTGAATCATGTTGTGGCACTGCTCAGCGCTCTCCTTTGGCTAAAGAAGAAGACAAGGGCTGCTAGGGTTTGACTGCTTCATTTTCAGTTAGCTCAATTTAAGGTGCTTAATTTTTACCTGGCAAACACCAAGCACAGCGAATCCCACCTCAGGAGAACAATGTGCCAGTGTATGACAAGCAGCAGCAAGTCTAGGAACAGAGCTTCTGTCTTGATTTATTTAACAACTACGGTTAGTGCTAAAATTTGATCATGGGAACCACTGCCTCAGCAAAATCCAGCTTGCTCAACATGCATCGTGTGACTCGTCCTCCAGCAGTGTTGTCAAATAATATGTCCCTTGGGGACCTTGAAACATGTAGGAGAGTTGCTAGGGCTAGCACCTTGCTTCTGAGCTTGGGGTTTTCCCTGGATCTGGCACAGCACCTGTTTTTATCAGCTGCCAAACCTCTGGCAATTCACCAGCTCCTGATAACACAAGTGAAAACCTGGAATAGCCAAACCCAAACATTTAGCCCAAATTAACTGTGTATATGTGTCCTCACACCTGGTGGGAGCAACCAAGTTGGCCATATTTGCTTCTATGTCCAGGTCAGCCCCTGTGAACAGGTCTCAGTGATGGAGTGCAGTGCTGCTGGCAGATCCCGCCCCCCCCCGCCAGTGAGAACTTGGGTGGAAACTTTTATCCAGCAAATTCTTTGTTGCTTGGCCTCCCCTGTTAAGGGAGCAGGTGCTGGAGATTGTTTGGCTAGCTGATTAAACAAATCCCAGCATTTCCTGCCAGACCAGGTGAAGTCAAACCTTTTCAGCTGCTTTGTCCCTA
The DNA here is from genome assembly GCA_013400615.1 of Syrrhaptes paradoxus. NCBI lineage: Eukaryota > Metazoa > Chordata > Aves > Pterocliformes > Pteroclidae > Syrrhaptes > Syrrhaptes paradoxus. The sequence continues at coordinate 481,202 of VZTO01018847.1, forward strand.
TGAGCTCATCGAGCAGCGTTCAGCAGCTCAGTTGCTGCTGGATATTCAGCTTCGAGGCACAGAGTGTTGTTCTGGCCATGAGTTCAGCTTTGAAATGGCTCTTGGAAACACCACACAACTGGGATAAAAGAAAGGGGAATATCCACATCAAGATAGTCCACGTTGTTTCAATATTGCTGTGAATGTGCTCTTCAATTTTGAATGGTCTTCAGGACTCAACCTTGGAGGCTTACGCAGATAAAAGGTGGGCTCGGCTGGTCATGGGACACCTCGTATGTGAGCCTGTTGAAAGCTGTATCAGTGTCATGCCAACTCAACAGACTGAGGTATTTTCAGCGTGACTATCAGCATGGCCACTTCCCACAGCAACCTGTCACAGGGAATATGTGCTATTTTGTCTGTGAAAGTCCATCTCTGGCTCTATTTTCTCCCCCAGTTGCACCCCATTTGTGGCTGCTCTCCTAACTACAGTGGCAGAGTCCAGCGAGATCCCATTTTGGTTACGGAGGCAGGTAGACATCTGGGATGTGTGCTGAAAGTCCTCCAACTTGATCTGTATCACAGAATGTGGGAAGCAACAGGGTGACATCAGCCATGGCTGAGTGATGAAAAGTCATGGGAACATTTTTAAAAGGAGATGTAAGACACTACCCCATTTATTTGGTATCTCCCAGCTCTCTCCACTCAGGTGTAAACCTCATGCAGACAATGCCAACCCTACACTGACAGAAAGATTGCTAGTTTAACAATCCACCAATGTATGACCCATCACTGCTCTCACTTTCTGTGAGCAGAGGTGTTACTGGAGATATATTTTATATTCCTCATGCAATATGTGTCCTTACTTAGTGTTTTCATTATCATTTATTTTGTACAACCCCCTTTAATAAACTACTCACTCCCAAAACTGCTGGCCATGGTCATGCAGAGCTGCAGCAGGCTCCTGTGGGATGAGGCACAGCCATAGTGTATAGCCATAGTGACAGCTTTGCGATGACACTGTTGTTGATTTTCTGTATTTCCTCATGTTTAAATTATTTACATGTTTATCCTACAAAATAGTTCTACTGATTGGCAACTTTCTTTGCTTGAACTTCTAGGTGTTACAATGACCAATGACTCTACAGAGTCTGACATCTTTTAGGGGGGACAATTACCCCTCTGGCCAAATTGTACCAAGAACTGTCTTTCTGACAGGTTTTACATGTAGATAGTGCTATATCTGTCAATCAGGCTGAATGAGCAGATTTCCTCAGCAACAAATCAAACTACACTGCATTTTCAGGCTCTTCCTAAGAAAACTTTCTGAAATGCAGTCTAAGGCTGTACAATTTCAGATGGGAAGCATAACTGCCTACTGAGAAAAATGGGAACATACACTCCATGTTAAGCCCATTATAGAAAGGAATTACTTAGAGTGTCACGCGGGCACAGAGCTAATATCATCCTCTAGATAGTAACGACTGCATCTAGTACTGCTCAGCAATGTGCAGAAATAGAAGTGGACAGAAATCTACCCAGACAAAAGCCAAGATCTTTTTTTTTCTGATGTCGTTCAGGTGCCCAGACATGGCTCCTGACCCACGAACATCCCATCGGCCTGACAACGTCCCGGCGCTCCCTTCTCATCCCTGTTCTCCCAGACACCTGCAGTTTTCTTTGAAGCAGGCACATGGCGAGCGTTTCCCAGAGACATGTCAGGACTCAGAGAGAAAAGCTGAGAGATGGATTCTATCTGTCAACTCATGATGAAATACAGTGACAACACACCCCAGCCCCAAAAGAAAGCTTCGTTTTTTTCTAGTTAAAAACAGTGTTTGGCTCAATCCCTAGACCAGCTGCTTCCTACATAAATACAAGGCATGCACGGTGTACAGAAAAGAATATTTGACATTCCTAATCAATTAGATAAGGGGAAAAAGCAGTCCATTTTCCTGTTCAAAGTAGAGTTATCGTGGTTACTTCAGATTTCAAGGGCATTTATCTTTCAGCTTCAGACAGAGGGGCACTGAGTAGGCTGCAGGTTACTGACCCAGGGCTGGAGAATGACTAAGCTGCTAGCCAGGACTGAGAAGCCCAGGCCCAGCTCTATCGGGGCACTGGGACAGGAATAGCCATGGCAATCGCCAGCCAGGTCAGGTGTGCCTTGGTACAGCCAGGCTTTTGTGAGGACTGAGCCAGGCCTGGAATAACTGGCAACGCTGGGTAGGGAGTTAAAACACCTCAAACCAAATTGTTCAAGGGAAGCACTACTGGATCTTGCCCACACGCTCCCTGGCTTTGAAAACTTGTGTAAACATTTACCCAAGGAAATGCCAAGGAAATCAAGGTGAGAAAGAAGGTGGCTGGAAGGGCTGTAAGAGAACACAGGCACCTTCCCTACCCCAGTTCACCTCAGGACATTTCAGTGGAAGAGGCACAACCTGAGACGTGTTGGGTGTCTTCTACTCAAAAGCACAGGAGGTTCCAGGCCCTGGGGCAGGTGCCAGGCATTGCTGCCGACCCCACAGCAGAGGTAGAAGACAGGGGCACAGTGTCATGATGCCCTATCCTTGAAGAGCACGTGTCTCTCTCCAGATCACCAGCAGCCTTTCTGGTCTCTCTGCAGGCTGTTGCAGAAAGGACGAGGTTTTTGAGAGGACCAGCTCTGCTGTCTCCCAGTTCAGGGAAAAGCAGCAGCCCCACAGTGCTGCCCTTTGCACTGCCTTGGTGCAGCCAGGGTGGGCAAGTGGACCACAGGTCCTTTACACAGGTTTTGTCCCAAGCAGCTCCAGGCCCCCCTGTGCAGTTCCTGGAAACTTCAGGCCTGGGTGGCTGTATCGCAAGACTTGATTGCTGCTGCTTTGCTTTTGCAATACCATTTCTGTGTTCTTCCAGGATTTGTCAGGACAATGTGTTTCCCCAGGAAAAAAAACTTACGCAAATAGGGCAATGAAGCATCTGAGCCTACAAACCCCTGCTCAGACCCAGAGGAGCCTTCTGGAGACTGTGCTTGCCTGTGAAATCCTGGGCCTACAGTGCCACCTAATGAACAAGCACCGTTCAGAGTCCACACACATGCTGTTGTGTGCAGTGAAATCAGTCAAAGGGTTCCTCAGGGCACTCCATTCCTCTCTAATGCCTTTCATCCCTCTCCCAGTGCTTCAAAAATTACTTATCCAATCCTTACAACTCAGCCGTTAGGCAGCAGATAATACTAATCCTGTTCTGTGGACAAGTCATAGAGCAGGTTTTTGCCAAGCCCAAATACACAAGTCGACAGCAGTTGAGTAACAAATTAGATCAACTCAGTTCTTTGTATCACTTCTGGAAATACCATTTCCAAGGGACACGGCAAAGGGGTGGTACGGTGCAGTGTTGCAACCTGCACCCTCCTAGAACTCGCTGGCTTGTTCCCCGTGCACCAACAGGACCCTCCTGAGAGATAAGCCATGAACTCCCATTTTTTAGGAGTCAGAAGTTGAGCTCCATTTGATTGGTGAAGACAGCTGTCCTGGTTTCAGCTGAGATGCTGTAAACTTTCTTCACGGTAGCTAGCAAGAGGCTGTGTTTTCGATTTGTGCTGGGAAGAAGGCTGATAACATACTGATGTTTATAGTTGCTGCCCGGACAGTCAAGGACTTTTCAGCTCCTCTGCTGTGCCAGTGTCTGCAGGTGCAGGAGAGACTGTGAGGGGGCACAGCACCAATTACTAGCCTGGGATTTGATCTTAGGTTTAGGATTGAGACCCAAACTGGCCAGTGGTCTATTCCATATCATGGGCGTCATGCCCAGTTGTGGCAGGTTGGCCCTTGGTGAGGGCCTTCTCTGGAAGTTGTCTCTTGCTCCAGGTCAGCTCTTTTTCTGGATCAGCTCTGTCCAGATTGTCCTTTTCCCAGGGTCATCTCCCTCCCTCAGTTAGCTCTCAGTCTTGGATACTCAGGCTCTTATCTCCATTCCAGTATTGCAGTTTCGGGACTCTCCCTGCTCCAGGATCATTAGCCAGGAACAGGCTGAGCCTTGGTCATTGGGTGGTGAGAGGTATCTCTGTGTATCACTCATTTGTATATTTGTAGATACTACTATCATAATAATCATTATTATTATCATTATAAGGATGTAGTTTTACACAAAAACCACTCACTCACCCTCCTCCCTCCTGGGGGTTGGGGAGAGAATTAAAGGGGTAAAGGAGAAAAGACTCATGGGTTGAGATAAGAACAACTTAATAACTAAACTACAATAATATTGAAAATAATAATTTTAATAATAATGAAACAGCTTCTCCTGCACCTGCAGACACTGGCACAGCAGAGGAGCTGAGAAGTCCTTGACTGTCCTGGCAGCAACTGTTAACATGAGTATGTTATCAGCCTTCTTCCCAGCACAAATCCAAAACACAGCTTCTTACTAGCTACTGTGAAGAAAGTTTACACTGTCTCAGCTGAAACCAGAACAACAGTGGTCAGGAATGAGGATCAGCAGCAACTCTAAAGGGCCTAAAGGACATTCCCTCAGGAAGAAACCAGCTGGTGTTCAGTTTTTATACAGGTCAGAGACCTCTCCCAGAAAGTGGGAGGTCTGAGTTAAGCATTCTCCTCAGCCTGGAGGGACTGCAACCCATCTTTCCCACCAGTCCAGTCTGCTCTACCCGCATGGCCTGGCAAGGCATGATTTAAAACGGTACATCTGTAGTATTGACAAACAGCACCTCCTAGCTTCAGCATCCCAAGGGCATAACCCAGATGGGTCCACCCTTGAAGGTTCACTTCCTGCTTCTGGCACCACAGCTGGAGATCTGAAGGCTAAAGGCAATCACGTCACTGGCTGCGCAGTCACTGAACCCCTCAGCTAGGTGCGAAACAGACTCTGGCCCCACACCTGTTTTTTAAGTCTTTCAAGCATTTCAGCATGCTTCAGGCATGAAGAAAGCAAGCACTGCAACTCTGGCCCCTTGACAGTGGAAGGAATGGGGGAGATGCACTGTCTCGTGCAAGTAGTCCTCTGTGAAAATAAAAGGGTTTTTGGCTGGACAGTCTACAAGCAGGAGGTGCCAGAATGCAGGTGGGTTACAGGAGCTGCAGCAAGAGGCTTGTAGATGAGGGCATGAGTCTTTGGAATTTTTAAGCAGCAGAACAGCTGAAAAAATTTCTTTAGAGCATGTGGGAGCTAAAGCTTTTCAAAGACATATCATATGTCCACAGATGGGCAGGCTTTCCCTAAAACAACAAAACTCAAATTAATTGAAACAACAAAACTCAATTTCACTAGACCCACAAAAATATTAAAAAAAAAACCAAACCCAAACCACAAAAGCACTTATTTTCCCTTGCCCACCCACACTTCAATGCTAGGCTTCAGAGCACTGAAAATCCTACTACAGCTTCTCATAGAGGAATTTCTCCGAATAGAGTACTTTGTGTAACAAACCAACATACTTCAGTCTTGCTGTGACACAGAAATACTCAGCAGTCAAAGTGACCCAGAGAGAAGGAAGACCATTCTCTAGCTAAGTGTTTATCTTGAAAGCAGAGATTGGCATTTCAGCACCTTCACTAGGACCTGTTTAGGTATTTCACATGAATTGGGCAATGGATAATATGTTCACACAGTCAGGGGATCAGGACACAGATCTCCTCTTGCCTAGGAAAATAACCACAAAGATGAGCTATGTCACACCTGTTTCCTGGCCCAGTGAACTCCGAATTTGTCTTGCACTGAGACACTTCAGCGGGTGAATGTCTGAATGCTCCCCTTGTTGCTGAGACAGGTAATAATCTGATGTTTGGGGCAGTCTGACAGAAGATGGAATTTCACGGCCCTGAAGACAGAAGAGGGACTGGACCTTGATTGCCAGCACTGCTGGGTGTGTGCTATAACAGTTGAGCTATCATTTAACAGGTAAGAAAACAACTAATCCTCTTTCCAATGACATTTTTAAAGAAAAATGGTATCTGCTACTTTCTGCACTGATCTTGTTCTGTGAGGACTCAGAAGAAACACCTAGCTGGTAGTTCCCAGTAGGACCTGTGTGTGACCCAAGGTACAGAGGAAAACTGAGCTCCCCACCAAGCTGAGGTGACACTAAGGGACAAGTACCAGCTGTGCAGTGTTTAGAGGAGGATCACAATCTGGGATTCAGTGCTTACCATCCCATTTAGATGGTACTCCAGGTGCACCAAATCGATACCCAAGGCATGGCCACCATGAAGGAGAAATGCTGGGTGCTCTGATCTAAAGAGGATGGAAGGCTGAAGTAGACAACTGTCATGTATGCCTTGTATGGGGTGGAGAAACACCATGATGGGCAAAAAGCAGTTAAGGATGGAAGTGGAATGACATCAAACTCACAGAAGGTATTTTTCTTCATGGTAGACCCCAGCCAGAGCTCTCAGGGGGACCTAAGCATGGGCCAGATGATTTTTCCTTTACCCACTTGGACTAGTTCCTTTGGCCAAGGCAAGGGGAGTTCCATGTTTGTTTTCTCATGTTTGTTGTGCAACCACTGGAAGCAGAGCAGTACTTTGTGCTGGGGCTGTGGCTCACTGGCCGTCCATCCACTGCTGGGATACTCCTGTGCTGGAAGCAAGTCAGAGCCAGGTGAAGAACGCATGGTAGAAATGAGGCTTTAAACATATTATTGTTACCTGGCTGCTGTTGCAAGGGCTCAGCGTAAACCAAGGAGCTGCCAATTGGCAACAGGGAGCAGCTGCATTCTTCCCATGGGTTTTAATAAACTAACATTAAAAGTACTAACTGATGCGGGCATACCAACAGGGCAGTTTTTCTGGTGCCCTTGGGTTTAACTGCATTGGTACCCCATGCATCCTGCCTGTGCCTTGCTGTGCTTGCAGCCAGCTTAGGGGGCAAGGGGGCAGTTCTCATGGGCTAATGCAACACTGACTGTGCCTCTGCACTGTCCTTCATTTCTCTGGTGTGTTAAGAGGCTGCATACCGAAACCATGATCTGTGTATAAAATGGACCTGCACTTGCAGAGCAGCATGATGAGTGCCATCTACTGATAATTAAACATACAGTACCGCAGAGAGAGAGAGAGGCCAGTTCACCCACTGAGTCAGCGATACATCGCAAACAGCATCGGCGGTACGGCTTTTCATGGCTGCCAGCTCCCATGAGATTACAGAGTCGTGGCAGCACCATGCTCGTAGGCTGCCAAGGCTTGCTTCTACTGCAAGGTCGTTTCTTGAAGCTTCATCAAGCAGCATTTCTTCAGGGATGTGATGTGTTGTTTTGAAGCTATGCTGATCTTCGCTGCAGTCTTCTGGAAAAAAAAGTCTTTGGCAGGATTAGGCTTTGTAGAATATAAATGACCATTAATAATTTTTTTGTGTTAATGTAAGTGCTTGTATCAACTGGAAGTTGAGTCACTTAATCAGGCTAGTAGCAATTAAAATGGTAATTTTTCTGTACTAGATTCTGCCTGCAATTTTTAGTCAAGTATAACTCTTTGAAGTTAATTGGAATTTTGATTAAAGGCTCCTGGATCTGGGTCTCTCAGTTTGTACTAAGAAAGGTTCAATATTTGCTTTGGTTTTCTGCACATTGAGTTCACTGATATATATTAGTGTGACTGTACAATTAGTCGTAACAAGAACAACTCCAATAAAGATTTCTGTAATCTAGTTCTTGATACACTTTAGAAAAGGTCTTTTATCAAAGAATGGCTTTTAATGTAGTGCTAAAACAGGCTGTAAAAATCTGAAAAACTTCATTGCTTAAATTGTTTGTCTTAATTATTTCTAGTCCCTATAAATGGCTTAGTAACATTCACTTAACAGTAATCCAGAACTTGGGATGGGGTAGGAGGGAGACATTCTTGCTCTTCACCTTTAAGGTTCAGTTTTCAGTTGTCAATGCAAAAAAAAAAAAAAAATCCTACTCAAATAACATTAGTAGAATGAAAAGTAACTGTGGTGTAACAGCTTTAAAAAGTAACATTTTTATCCAAAATCTTGCAATCCCCTCCCACAGGACCACCACGAGAGCAAAAAACTGAACAGACTATGGTGAGACACTTGGTAGCATTTTCTGAAAAGTAAAATGAGGCACAAGCAGTCTGTTCTGGTACTGAAGGCACTTGAAGAAGCAGGGGAACATTGTCATTGCAGTCCTGAATCACACAGGTTTCACTACAACCAGTACAACTGCACATGAGAATAAGGACCCCGTGAAGGAAGGAGGACTTGCACAGAAGATCCCCCAGCAAACAAGCAATAGATATTTTTTGTTATGTTGTGGGGTTTGCCTGGAACTTTGTTGCATGCTGATGTCACCTTGTGGACAGATTTCATCACTCATCCTTCCAGATAAAGGAGTGTCATTTTTGAAAAGCTGTGATATAACTGATGCAAATATTGCTTAAACTTCACTTTGGTCAGTTGCTTGTGTGAGAAAAGCAGAAAAAAAGGAAGAGATTAATTGTGCAGAAATTATACTGACAATATCGAGCATGTGGGTTCTTGTTGTATAGGCTCTGTTTATAAGAAGAGAATTACAGTTTGCAATCAAAATACAGGTTGATTCGTTTTAGTATTCATTAACAAAGTTTCTTTAATTTTGAAATATATATATATTCTTGACCTTAAAAAGACATATTAAGTAACAGGTTGCAAATACTCTGTACTAAGAAGTGGAACAGTTTATCAACGATGGATTCATTTGCAAGTTTTTTGTGACTCTGGGATTTATTTATTTCTTTTATTTTATCTTAAGGTGGTCATTGGAGCACAGTTTCTTCCGTTTTCCAGTTTGGCACCACAGTAATTGGATTCAAGTACGAGGAAAGGGATTAAAACCAGGTCGTTATAATTCAGAGAAATGCTCTGATCTTCTTTTGTCCCTAGTTTTCCTGAATTCTTAATTTTGAGATAGAAAGTAAATTTTATCTTAAATACCTTTCTCTATTCTCCCTTAAAAATATAGAAGCATAATATGAGAAATCAACATTTAAAAAAAAAAATCAAACATCTCACTATGATGTTACAGAGCCAAAACCATGTTATAAACTGCTGTGTCTATTTAATGGTTAGCCCAACAATCACAATTCCTGACTGAACTTTGAGTTCTTAAATGGCTGCAGCAAAAGTAAGCACCCTTCCAGCTACTGCATCCACACATATGGGTCGGGTATGTTGTGTGAAAAATGAAGGCTTTCAAACTAAATTAACTTGCTCTCATTGTAGACTTCCTTTTGTATAATATTTGCCACTTGTACAGTAAGGTTCATCCCATCTCAAACTTTGCATACAAGCAGCATCTAGTGACATGCAGTCACAGCGGAGGAGCAATTCAGCACAGTTGTGGGAGGAAGGGTAGCTACATATGTAGGATTAAGTCCCTGCTCTGATGAAAAAATGTCCTAGGAGACTTTAAAAAAAATAATATGTTGTTTAGTGCAGTGGTCGGGAAGCAAAAGCACATTTCTGTGTACCAGATACCTGCACAAAGGAGCCTGGACACCTCCGTGCTGAATGCCTGCAAACAACGTTCTCCTGCGTTACCCAAGCAAGCCTTGGCCACCTGTAAGAGATGGCCTTAGGTCCTGCCTGTCTCAAGATGTCAAACAGTTAACGTGTGTGCCGTGCCCATAAAACCCCTCAGCACTTCACGAGGAGGCACTGAGAAGCAGGTGCCCGAACAGACGAGCCACAGCGCATTTCTTCCGCACCGCTCCGTGCCGATGCCTCAACACTTTGTCACCGGCTGGTTTCGCACCCGCCGCCGATGACAGGCGATCGCTGAGGCCGTTCCTGTGGAAAACACTCGTAAACACCACCGCGCTGCGGCGGCCAGAGACCGCGTCGGCGGCGGGCAGGCGCTCCTCATGGCGCTCCCACCTGCAAGCGCCGGGCTGCCGGAAACCGACGGCCGTTTCCGTGAGGAAAGCAGGGTGCAAGCGGGAGCCTAGCTCCCAGAGAGGCGAGGGGAGGCCGGGTACCGGCGGTGGGGGGAGGCGGAGCGGCGGCGGGGAGCGGGGGCTGAGGCGAGAAGGAGGCGGTGGCAGCAGCGGCCCCTCAGGCAGTTCCCGCCCAAGCCGCGCCGCGCCCCCTCTCGCGCGCACGCCGGGGAAAACGTTGCGCAGGTTCTAAAGCAAAGACGGGGGGAGGGGAGGGGGCGCGGCCGCGCGCGAGGGGGCGTGTGAGGGGGAGCGGCGGGTAACGGCCGCCGTCGAGGCCAGCCTCGCCACCGCCACTGCCGCCACCGCGGGAGGCAGCCCCCCACCCGCCCTCCGCTTTGCGACAGCCAGCTACTCCGGAGCCGCCGGTGGCCGGCGCCAGCGCCGCTGTCCCGCCCGCTGCATGGAGCTGTCGGCCATCGGGGAGCAGGTGTTCGCGGTGGAGAGCATCCGCAAGAAGCGCGTCCGGAAGGTGGGCTGCGGCGGGGCGGGTCCCGCCGGGAACGGGTGCAGCGGGACACCCCCCGCCCCTCCTGCCTCGCACAAGAGCAGCGAGCGGGCGGGGGGGCGTGGTGGACGCGCGTGTGGCCGCCCTGCCTGCTCCCCCTCGCGCGGGGTAACGGGCGGCCGCGCGCTGCTGGTGTGACGGGGGCCGGCGCCGGCACCGGCACCTGCCCGTTGCCTGGGGGGCTGACGGGGCGGCGGACACGCGTGTTGGTGGGAGTTGTTCGTGAGGTGGGGGGGGTGGGTGCTTCTGGGGTGGGTGGTCTCCGGAGCAGCCGGGGGTGGGGAGGGGGAGAGGGCGGGGGTGTCATTGCTGAGGAGGCGTTTCAAACCGGACACCCCGCATCGCGAGAGAGGGTTTGGGAAGGTTTGGCGGCTAGTTGGGTGACTCAGTTTCCCCAGCTGTGGAAACGCGCTCGGTCTCCACAGGGTGTTAGGAGGATTAACCTGTAAGCATGCAGCGTGTAAAGATCCTCTAGCGGAAAGTTCCTTGTAGGGCAGTGTTTACAAACACTGCGGAGGTCATGAGCCCCCCATGAGGAAAATGAAACTGTTTCTCTGGCTCAAGTGCCTGAGAGCTTTGCTTGCTGTGCCGTTGTGTAAATGTGCCTGCCGCTGCAATAGTGGCCCTTCAAGGGGTGGTCATCCTGCATACATGAAGGCCTCTGCTGTGCTTTGGGAAGTGCTTCATAAGTCCCTCGATATAATATTAAAGATTTTAATAGTTCTGCACATTGCTCATGGAGCCTTTGAACATGGTTTCCAATCACTGCACTTTTTTTTTGTTTTTTGGTTTTTGGGGTTTTTTTTGAAGTATTGTACTTGGAACAAATAAATGGATAACTGAACTTCAGCTGTGAGCTGCTGTTTGCTTGAGTTGAAAGGCTGAGTGACTGTGACGGATGGAACAGCATTTGAGTAAAGCGTGTAGCAACTGGAAGGGAACATGCCAGAGAGACGCTTCATAGGTTCTGAAATATTGTATTTCTTCTTTCTGCATAAAAAAAAATTCTTCTGACACTTGCTCCTGGCATACGTCTCCCTCTCGCATTTATGCGTGTTGACTTATTGTAGAATTGCCTCTAAATGCGGAAGTGGTTGCAGTCTTGCTCTCAGGTTGGCTTTTGTGGTTTTGCCTGCTAGGCTTCTGCAAAGGTCTGATCCCAAACTGATGGTAGTTCAAGTATGCTTAAATACCCCTGTGTGCCCATTTTCTGGGGAAAAAGGTATAGTGAGTGTAGTTGAATGAGGAAGTGGCTTTGTTTTGAAAAAAAAAAAAAGTTATGGGAAATGAACTTTTTGGTTGCAGAGTTTAGTCCTGATGATTGGTTGCATCTCTTAGCCTATACTTGGTTGCAGAGCTCACGTGTTTTCTTCTTCCTTTTTCCGACCTTAGGGTAAAGTAGAATACCTGGTGAAGTGGAAAGGATGGCCCCCAAAGTAAGTTGTTTTACTTGTCTTTTACTCTTTTTCTTTAATATCCAGTAATAGCTTACAATATATCTCTGCAACTGAACATCTAATTCTTAATTGATAACCTTTTGTGCCTCATTTCAACAATGATAAACAAAAACAAAGAGCGACAAACCAAGCCCAAATCTGTTTCTAGACTGGCAGCTGAGGGATACAAAGCACGTGCCAATCTGTTCTGACTGGTTTTTCCCACCACTGAAATATTCCATTGAGATGCTTTCTAGATACAATTGTTTTAAAATTCATTATGAGTTCAACAGGGAACTCTGATTCTTCTGAACTTGAAATGGCACCTGCTTTTCTGAGTCAGCACCAAGAGGTTAGGGCTATATGCAGTTTTTTAATGTAGAAAACAAGTTGACAGTCTTGTCTTGCTGTCCTACTTCTTCCCATCTGCAATTCACAAATGGAAAAGGGCCAGTGTTTCAGATTTATTGACTGCAGCCGGATGCAGGTGATCTTTGTCCCTTGAAAATTACCACCGTGGCTTTGTTTCCTTGTCTGAAACCTGTTATTTTGAGTGCCTTTTCTGCTTTTGCCTTGGTTGCCATTACATAACTGGAGAATATTCCTATATTAGCTAGCAGTCTTAGGTAGCTGACTAACCCATATGGGGACCTCTCTGTGCTTTTCTGTTTATAACTGTGTGTGTGTACATACACAGCGTGTGTGGGTATGACAACATTACACCTGCAGTGGCACTGAGTGTTGCTAAGCAAAGGGGGCTGCTTTTACTGGTTCATCCTTGCAGTTGCAAAGCAGGGAGCACTAGGACGTGGTCCAAACAAACAAATTGTACCTGACGTCCAAGAAGCTGAAATGTGTTCCTGTGTGCCTAATCCTCCTGCTTATAGGACACATACATATAAGCAGCTTCCTCTCTCTGGTGATGGTGGGAGAGGGGGACTTTGTTCATGACTGTAAGTTCTGCTGTCAAGGAGTCCCCTTGTGCATTTGTTGAGCACCAGTTGCCATATAGTGTGGGTCAGTCCTTGCACTACTTCAGCCTCCTAAATGACAAGCCTAATTTAATCACTGGTAGAGGCTGGGAATTGTATTTGTAGCCTGTGAGGCACCATCCCCTTTTGGCCAGAATACTGATGTTTATCTTCTCCTTTTAACAAATGCATTGAGGTCCTTCTCTTGTAAAGTCACTTGCCAAGAAGGTGGGCTGAGGCATTGCGTAATGTTTCTTTGGATGAAGCAGCCCTTATTCTTACTGCTGCCTTTCCTTGCCTTGTGCCTTGGAACTCTGGGGGAGCCAGAAACTCTCCTTTGGGAATTAAAAGCATACCCTTCTACCCAGGGAGCAAGGGGATGTCAGGGTTCCCTTTTTTGATGCTGTGACATGTCAAAACACCTACCCACTTCCCCTAAACTCCAAATCTGAAGAGGACTGATTTTTTTTTTTCTTTTTTTTCCCCCCTCCTCCTTTTTACCTGTTCACTCTGTGGTTTGAGTTGCTTAAAACAAAGGTGCTTTGGGCATTGAAGCCACTTTCATCCTGCTAGCAGTCCCTGTTCCTTGTTTCTAAACATACACATGCCTGTGACAGCATGCAGCACCACAAACTGTTTGCTTCCAACATATTCTGTTTCCGCATCCCATGTCATATGTTTCTTCATTCCCCTCCCCAACCTTGTCGCATTGCTCTTTGTAATCTCCGCACCAGTTATTCCATCATTCCCACTGGAGGCTTCATGGAAGCGAATAAGGATAGCTCAGTAGTTTGTTGCTTTCCCATGTAATTGATATTTCACTTTTTAAAAAAAATTTAATAACAAATTCTTGTTAATGCCTTGCACCTCAGATTTCTGGATTGTACTGCTGGAGTCAGGGAATGGAGGAATTACAATCTGATTCTAGCTACAAGCTTGTTTACAACTTGTGTTGGAGTTAAGAGGGGAGGGGGAAGAGGAGGAGTAGAAGGAGGGGGAAGGAAGATCATATGATCTATGTTTTCCAGAGTTCCTGCTCTCTGCAGTTCTGCTGCAGCCTGGGCTGTGTGTACCCATATATATAGCTCTGTGTGTGCGTGTGTGCGCGCGCAGCAAACTGAACCATGTTTTTTTATATGCAGTGTTTTACCACTGCAGCAAAGCAAGAAAGTGAGCTGCAGAGAAAAAGGCAACACCCACCAGGTTTTTTTTAAAAGCAAATTTCCTTTCTTCTCATGCCCATGAAAAGCAATCTGATGTCTTTTTTCTCCCCTTGTGTTATTATTTTTCTTAAATTTGTAGAATGAGTGCCAGAATCCCTGCAGCTGGGAGGAAACCTTCCTCTGTTCAAAGAGCATCTTGGCTTTGACAGCTCACAGTCAGGTTGCTGCAGGAGGCTTGAGCAAAGGAGGGGAGGGAAGGAGGGGAGGGAAGGAGGGATCAGCTGGTTATGGAAACATGTCTGTTCTTAACTCTCTGATGTACAGTGCACCTTGGGATATCTGAATTTCGTATTTGTTTCTCCCTTGTGTAAAATAATTGTACTTTCATTTCTATAACTGTTCTCTAGGAATGCTTCTACATTTCAGTACCTTTCTTCTGTCTAACCGAGATGAAAAGCATTCTCTAACCACCTCCCCTGTGTACACATATGCATGTATCACATGCCCTCATGTGCTGCCTATGCTTCATCCAGAAATGTAAACATCTTAAAATGTTCCCCCCTGTTTAAAGGCACCGATAAAAATGCACCCTTGCCCAGCTGCATGTTGCTTCTCTCTAGCCCTCCTCCCCAGGGGCTGGGAGGGGCTCTGCCTCCAGGCCCTGGACTTAGCATTCCAGGAAAATCAATGTTTTGAGGCATTTGGGGTTTCAGACTTGCTTTCTTGCCTTTGAGTTTGTATGGTAGAGACATGCCACCCAGCTTTTCTTGGCAAACATGAACCCTTTGAAGCAAACATGCCACAAGGACCACCTTGTAATCCTTCCACCTTCCACAATGAGAGTTTTTGACTGCTTCTCCCTGGTATTGAGTGCTGCTGTGCCCTTTGGGAACTGGTTTTCATATTGCCTGTTGGGTGGGTTCAGTCCTTTCCTGAGCATCTGACTCCTGTCACAGCTGTCTGGCAATCGAGGAGGGAGATGGGGCAGTGAGTGACCCTGTTCACAGGCTACTTTCAGAGCATCAGGCTTATTTTGAGTGGCTTTGGTAGCCCTGACTACAATGCAGATGGGTTCCTCATGCGGTGGTACAGAAATACTCATGACCTCTGCTAGATAGAAATAACCTGCAGAGGGAGTCGAGTGAGAGGAGAAAAAGTTGGAAGGTTGCCATCAAGTTGCCTCAGGGTCCAGTCTAAACATGTTTAGTTGAATGGCATCAGTGGAGAAAAATTAAACTATTCTTAAATGAATACTTTTAGCTCCAGTTATTAGAGGTAATTAATAATGCAGGTGAGAAAGCGTACTTACTCTTTGTGTGCTCTAAATTAAGAGAGACCTATTTTTCAGAAAGCTGTATCAGGTCACGTCTCATTGTTCCATGGGGTGGTTTGGATTTGAGGGAGTGCTACAGATGAGACCTGTTTAGGCATTGACTTAAAATCAGTTTGCAAGTGTCTGCAGAGGCTTTGCAAACAGTGTGGAGGGGGCCCTGGGGAGGAAAGCCTTCCCTGTTCTCTTCCCTGCAAAGAGCTGCTTGATGCTTGGCTCTGCCTGTTGTGGGAAGGGGAGGTGGTGTCAGCGGGAAGTAGGGGAGGGAATGTCTGGGATTCCTCTGAGCTTTCGCAATGTTGTGGCAGGCCCCACCGACCCTTGTGAAGACAGTATCCAGAGCTGCAGCATGCTGGTAGCAGGCCTGCAGAGAAAATGTTTCATTAAAGTATTGTTTACTTTATATTCCTTATGTTTTTCTTCAGATACAGCACATGGGAGCCAGAGGATCACATCTTGGACCCTCGCCTGGTAGTGGCTTACGAAGAAAAGTAAGGGCGCATGTTCTTTCTCTCCCTCGACACAGGAAAAGGAAATGGTGACTTTATTTCATAGTGTGCATAAAGCGCCCCTGTTGTCCCTACTTCAATCAAAGATGAGATGTATGGCAATGAATCCTGCTCGATCTGTACCCTGGTGTGGGCTGAGGCAGACAAGACGGGGTTAAAGCAGCTCTGATTGGCACTGTTCAGGAAATGAGGCCAAGAACAAGCAGCATTGAGCCAAAGAGCAATCAGTCTCAGGTTTTAATCACGTCCAGGGCTGGACTGGAGTGATGTGAGGTGATAAGTTCCTCTAACCCATCCTTGATCAGCTGAGTCAGAGAAATTCCTTTATTGCAAGGCTTTCACTCCTACAAGAAGCAATTCTGGGATGTTTTCCAAGTTCACACTAGTCACCATTGGATTTTAATGAACGAAATGAAGGAGCTGTGCTGTGAAAGGTAGAAGTCCTGACTAGGCTTTGTGCTGTGGTATTTAGTACTTGGTTTGATTGGTGTTCCTCTTTCACAGGGAAGAGAGAGACCGTGCATCAGGGTACAGGAAAAGAGGCCCCAAGCCAAAGCGCCTCCTACTGCAGGTAGCCTCTTGCTCTTTTCTGTATTTCTAACTCATTAGCTTCTGTGCTGCTCCACTGCTCACAGTGAGGTGGAAACTGTCTGGACAAAAGTGGAGGTGACAAGCTAACACAACAACGTAAAGTCAGTGGGTAGGCAGATAGTTTCAACCTGTTAGCTAAAGAGCCAGCTAACTTCTTTTTAAAGAAAGCAAAACAAAACAAAAAACCCGAACCAACAACAGATCTTGCTCTCTGCACTAGGATTGTATGAGCTTTGGGCTTGAGTGGTTGCAGCTTACCTAGTTTGCGTGCTCTTTTAATTTCATGTTGGGCTTGGACTTTCCATCATGTTAAAGGTAGCCGCTGGCTGGAAGCAGAGTTCCAACATGCTTTGACTGTTGCCAAGCAAAACAGCCGATTCTAGGAAGGACCTGTTAGGAAGAGCTTAGATGGCAGTTGAAGAGGTGAGAGAAACAGTGTTCTGGAAGCAGCACAACTTATCCTAGCTCATTTGGATGTTCAGGGAATGAACAAAGAATAGTTGCCTGGCTCCCAGGTGGGAGCCCTGACTGTATTGTCAGGTTTCTGCTCTGATCCTTGCTGCATTGATGTCTTGGCAGAGGCTGTATGGCATGGACTTGAGGAGTGCCCACAAGGGAAAGGAGAAGCTGTGTTTCTCTCTTGCACGGAGGTTTGGAGGAGGAGACAGTACCCTGCCAGGAGCCAAGCCAGTGCAGGCAGAGTTTTCAGAGAAGACTGGGGGAGCAGTCCTGCCATTCTCTCTCCGGAAGCAACGCAAAAACCAGAAGTACCTGCGACTGTCAAGGAAGAAGTTCCCCCGTATGGCAAGCCTGGAGAACCGAAACTGCAGGCATGAGTTCTTCCTGAATGATGCAGTAGACCTGGAGGCCAGGCAGGGCCCTGAGGACTGGCAGTCAATGCAGCACACGAGCAAAGAAGGTAAGACCAGACACCCCCCGGCTGTGAAGTTCTCAGGCATGCAAAGGATGCTCCGCATGCTTCCTCCTTGCTTGCCCCATCCTGGGATTGTGGTTTAGGTCAGGTCCTCAGAGCAGCTCTCACTGGCTTACACTGTGGCCCTCTTGTCTGCAAGTTCTTTTCTTGCTTGGATGAACAGCACATCTTAATCTGCTTTTTTGGTGCTCTTGCCTTGCTATAGTCTTACATTGGTGATGCCCCTCCCAGCGTTAGAAAACATGCAAGTTGCTCCCCTCTTACAGTTTCCTTACAGCAGTGGTGACATGTGGGTGTGACAGTAATGAACTCTGTCCAGATTTCTGTACATGTTCAGCCTGCTGCTCTGCTAAAAGAAGCTTGGCTGGCATTCCTCTCATAGTGCTGCTCAGGAGCATAGAGGAATGCTGCTAGGAACCCATAGTGCATTCCTCTGCTCCTCCTTCTCTTTCTTCTCCAAACCTCATGTCCTCTAAATTCTCTTGCTATAGAGCTATATGAGAGAGGGATGAGAGAGATGAAGTGAGGATGGTGACTCCTGCCTGATCCCCTGAGTAGGCAGCGTGAGTGTAGGTACGGGAGATGTCCAAGCACATTTGGCATTTTGGGAAGGGATAACAGCATCTTGTGCAGGAGGGCTGTGGGATGTGCGTGTTGCTCTGAGTTACCAGGGAAACACTATCCCTGCATTATTAGAGCTTCTGAAGGTGTAGCTTTCCTGAGGAGTGGGAAACCGGGGCTTGTGCTGCTTGTAGTAGCTAAGGAAATCCTGTTACTCTTTGCTAGGAGTAGCTGTTAGCCAGGATGGATTAGGCAGGATTTTGGGGAGAGGCTGTGTTCTAGGAATCAACGTTATCCTTTACTTTCTGAGCGGGACTCAAACAGCACCCAAAATCCAGGGAGGCAACAATGGGGCTAGCACAGAGGAACCCGGTGTTGCATCCTGGCAATGGGCAAATGTGTGGGGCTGTTCCCTGCGAGAAGTGCTAAGCTCTAAAGCTCTTGGGGGTCAGAAGAGTGAACAGTACTACAGAAACATGAAACTGTTCTCCCCTTAACACATGGCCTGTGTGGAATTCCAGTTATTGTTAGAGGGGATTGGACTCTTTCTGAGGTGAAAGTAGGCACCCCAGGTATTTGAGACAGAGGCCAGGAAATACACCCTTCTTTGCCCAGGTTGGGACAACAAGATATATAGTATAGGTATAGTGACAGGGAGAGGGTATGTTTTCCTTCCTCTCTCTGTGTATTTTTGTGCCTGTTTCTGGGGTTTGGGGGGAAGTGAGGCTTTGGGTGGCAGAGGGACAGATAATTACACTTACAGTAAGAAAGCGAAGGGATGCTTGGGTTTCTTATATGGAGCTATCAAGGAGCAAAGGAATGCTATGAGAAAGGGAGAGCAGTCTCTCTGTGAAGCAGTACTGACGGATTTTTGAGAAAATAACACTCAGGCTGCGTTGCAGGTGCAGTACAAAGAAGACCCCCCATTTTGAGTCCCTTTGACTGCCATAGGAGCATCTGAAGAGTGTGTGGAAGAGTTTGTGATTTTTTTTCATCAGGGTAGGGTATTTACAAGCAGGTGAGCTCACACCTGGATGAATGTGCTGTGCTGACACACTGCAAAATTAGGGGCTGAGATGAGGTAAGAGGTATCAGGGGATCATGGATGGAGATGAGCTGGGTGTTGTTACAGGGTCTTTTCACCTCTGTAGGCTGCTCTGATGCTAATCTGTGTCTGGACACCTTCACTGCTCCTTCCTTTTCCATTATATCCTGCAGTGATCCTCCATTTTACCTTATCCTCTGCGGGGAGGGTTTGCCCATGCTCCTTCTTGCCTTGTATGTGCAGATTCAGTACAGGCTGATTTCACCCACTGCTTGGCAGAAAGGAAAACCCTTTTCCATCCCTCCTTCCCTCTCTTCTTCCTCCTTTCTTCTCCCTCACCCTCTCTCTAATATGCTCTCGTCTGCCTCTCCTTCTGCAGCAGATGTGGATGGCAGTCTCCCTTGGATTCCCACTGTGCCCCCCAGCGAAGTGACAGTGACGGACATCACGGCAAACTCCATTACCGTCACTTTCAAAGAAGCACAAGTGGCTGAGGGCTTCTTCCGAGACCGGAGTGCACAGTTCTGAATCTCCATTTTCAGTGCTCCCCAAAACCAGTGCTTGTAGGGTGGAGCTAGGGAAGGGTTATTTTTACCCCTTAAGAAAAAAAAAAAAAAATCCAAAATGTCTCCTCTTAAAATGTTTACAGAGACCTTCTTTTTTTTTTTTTCCTCTTCTCCTTTTTCCCCTTTCAGATATGCAAAAAAGCAGCAGTGTGTGTGTGGGGGGGTGTGTTTGTCATTGCTTTGTCCATCTGAAAAACTGGCAGCCCTTTCCCTGGCAAAGACTCCCCTCCTACATGTGAAAGCAGCAAGCTGAACAATTCGCCTTTTATCCTGTTAAGTAGTGGCAGCTGCATTTGTGGGGAGAGGGCATGTGGAGGTGGAAAGAGAGCTGGATCTCTAGCCTGCTGCCTTGTTCTGCAACTGATATCCCTTGGATAAAGATACTTCTCTGTGCATTGCTCTTCCCACCTTCCTCCTCCCTTTCTTCCTGCAGCAGTGAGAGGCAATGGATCCTACCTGTGTAGATAACTCCAGCCTGTTAAGACTTTCTCTCCAGTGCTGTTTTCCCTGTGGCCTGCTGTCAGGACTTCAGAACCGTATTTGCCTGTCTGTGGTAAGTCAGTCTTTGCAGCACGGGTCCGTACAGCCAGCAGAGGTTTCTCTCTTTGATTGTTGATCATGCGGAAAGACTGAAACGCATCTCTGAAATTGATTGGCGACATAAATTCAATTTGCCCTCATTAAAAGCTCAGAAACCCAGTGCAGTCGAGACATACTGTTCTGTATATGCTAAACAGGATTTTTAGGCTTGGCTCTGCTGTGTGAGGAATGCGTTATGGAAAGTGGGGTGTTCTTACCCTTTGCCAAATTCAGTATTAATAACAAATGCTGCCCTGAATCTGTGGTAATAAGTTGGTTGAAAACTGACTCCTCTCCCCTGGGAGGAGGGGCCAATAGGACAACGGAAGCCTTGCCTGGTACTGCAAAGAAATCCAAGATACTGGCACAGGCCCAGGATACAGGATTTGGACAGAACTGAGCTAGAAATGGACCTCGATTAGCAGCAAATTATGTTCTTGGATCCCATTGAGAGATCCAAAGCAAACAATATGTGGGGAAGGCATGTATTAGATTTGAGGAGGGGGAAAAGAATTGTAATTCTTAGCAATGAGAATTCTTTGATTGTACTGCCTGAGTAATATTCATCTGTGACTCCAGTTGCCTCACAGTATCTGTGATCTTGTACAACTTTACTGATGGGAACTTCCCCTTGGAAGGCTTAAAAAATCTTTGCCAAGGAAAGTGGTCTGCATTTCAATAGACCCTGCCTGATCTTGCACTTAAAAATGCCTTGTGCTGGACTGCCTATGACTTTGAGGTTTTTGAAGAATTGCTGTATTTTGAGTTGGTAGTTTAGCATAGCATCTGTTTTTGCACATGCATGTTCTCTCCCATTTTTAAAAAAAAGCAAATTTTATTTAAATAAATTTTTAAATAGAGACCATTTTCTACGGAAGCAAGAAAAGTAAGCTAGAGTCTAAGGTGGTAACTGCAGGACAGAGTGCTGCAGGGTAACATTGGCTACTGTCATCATTACTGTCCTTAAATCCTTTGTTTTCTTTCCCCGCCCCACCTGAAGCATCCCTCATCTGCTGTATTTGTTCTAAATGAAGCCACAAGCCTTCTGAACTCTGAGGTGCAGACACCTGCGGAATCCCTCAATATGTTCCTTTGAAGGGCTTGAATGTTTGCCTGCAAAATTTGGGAGATCTGGGGCTTTTGGTCCTCCAAACATCTATTTTTTGCAAAGTGCTTGGACTGCCCCTACATTTTTTCTTAAAAGCAGGTTTTACTTCAGATAGGGTATGGCAGCTCAGTGTAGACTTAGGATTTCCCCTTCCATCTCAGAGCTGTTTCAGCATGCCTGTCTTCCACTGTGTCACAGCAGTTTCAGAACCATGGGAAAGACCTTGAATTTCTGGACTAACCTTTTGTCTCCCAAATGAGTGACATGGGAGTTTTAGTATGGAGAAATCTGAGAGGGTGAGAAGTGGAAGCCAGGGGGAGGGAGGGAGAGAGAGGGAGAGGGCAGGAATTATGTGGTGGGAAGATGAGTGAGGAGGAAAGAAGCTTGCAAAAGCTAGCAAGGGCAAATTGATGAGGTAAGCGTGCAGGCTCAGGATGTTTGTTGAATGTGGGTGTCCAGAGAAAGGCTTCTGAATCTGGAGCTGCACCATATAAACAGGATCACTTTCTGTTGCAGGATGTGGGGTCAGACAGTGTTGTCATTGTCACCCCCACATACCCCCTTTTTTCCAGCACCTGCCAAATGTGCCGAATACCTATATCTCTTTTGTTGGACTCATGGCTGAGTCCACTCTTGAGGGCTGTAGCAGGTCAGGCAGTTGTGGTTGCAGAAGCATAATATTTTAGCTTATTTTTTAAAAAGTCTGGAACTCCAGCTCATCCTGCTAAATCTTCATGGCATTTATAGGATCTGGTTTCTTTATTCTGATGCAGCTACTGACACCTTTGCCCTGTCTTCATCTCAGTGTACAAATACACCAAAAAAGCTTCCTATTTACTAAGGTTCCTGGCTTTGGCTGGCATCAGAAGCAACACCAATCGTGTGGCAGGAAAGAGCTTGTCCTAATAAACTGGATTTCCATCCTCTGCTTTTCTGTCCACTCACCAGCTGAGACTTCTTAATGTTTTATTTTGGCATTTCTCTTTAAACATATTTTCTTCCTCTTGCAGTGGAGTTGTCAAAGACCCGTGACGGTCTTTCAGAGAGGATCCACCCACAGCTTCATATCTTAATCATCATTTGGATCAGGCTAGCTTGTGTTCTGCTGGTGACTAATCATCTCTCTACACGAAGTGTTCAACAAAGTACCTGGCTACCATGCTGCTTTGTGTACAGGTCAATGAGGAGTTAACCCTTGTCAGGTTAAGATGAAACAAGTTGCATGTGTGTGGGTTTGGTTTTTGTGTGTGAAGAGGAGTTTGTGGTAGGAAACTAAGCAGTTACTTTGTTGGGGTGGACTCTTTTTTTGACATTCATAAGTTCTTGCTTATCATAAAGATCTTTTTGAGAAGGTTTTTCTCTTGGTCTTTTTAAAATGTGCCTCTGTTCCATATTGTCTAATGAGATATTATTGTAAGCTTCCTTGGTTGAGCTGGTCTTCAGAGACTTCAAAATTAGCTTTATTTCACTTCTGCAGGTGTAGAGGTGTATGGGAGTTTTACTTGTGATGGCAAGAGAGGTTGTCTGGGTTTACTTGTCTCTTCTCCCCAATACCATCCATCTGCAAGTTCAACCCAAAATCTGAAAGCTGAATTGGGACCTCTTGGGCTAACATATCATGAAAATCAAGTGCTGTGCTTGGAGCTTCGTTAAGCATTCTGTTTGATTAGAGGAGCCAGAATAGTATCCAGCTGAAGCAGAGTTTAGTAATTCTATTTGAAGCACAAGCCAAGAATAGAAATGGGCTAACTCTCCCATACCTCCCTTGGCTCTGTGGCTGTAAACAAGAGAAACAAACTTCAGCCAGTGGAAATTACTGAACTGTATGCAAAAAGCCAACTTTTCGAAGAACGACTGTTCCAATAGTCATTCTTAGAACTGTTTCCATGTGAGAATTTACCAGCCATGTTTGGGGGACAGAAGATTTTATTTCACAGATCTTCTCACAATGAATTCACTGTATATATGACAGAACTGAGGGGCTTAATGAGACTGGAAAACCTTTAATATTAGCACCGTGTTTTAAAAAAAAAATACTGCCTCCATTACTGGATGGTTATAAACTAGATGTTATTGCTCTGATATATAAGTGATGCCTTGGAACAACAAGTTCTAACACACAAATAGTGGCATTAAGTACCCTCATAGCTCCTGCATGCTCCTTACTGTCTTGCATTTGCTTGATGGCCCTTCTGCTTGTGAAGTCAGACCAAGGTGTTTTTGTTATGTTTTGTTTTGTTTTTCCTTTTTCAAGCAAGGCCAGGATATTACTGTGAGCACACCCAAAAGCAGTTCCATTTGCCAAAAATAAGCCCAAATTTGTGAGTGAATTGATGCTTGCTTATGTCAGAGCCTCAGACAGAAAGAAGCTTATTCAGAAATGAATGGCTTTTTTTATTGCTGTTAGTGTTGTGAAACTGTCCAGAATTGTTCTTCTGGTGTTTTGTGATTGAATGTATAAAATTGTTTGTTCACCTCACAGGGGGCCCTTGGCCCCAGTACTATTTCCTGCTGTACGCCAGCTAGTGCTGTTTGATGGTTTCACTGGAATAGAGAAGGGAGGCCTCGCGCAGGTCAGAAAAACAGGCAGGGTAGCTCATGCAAGACCCTCAGTGGGAGCCACAACAGAGGCTGGGGTGTGGAAGACAGCAGCAAGGGCTGTCAGCCACTTGCATGTATTCGAGCAAAGCTGAACCTACCAGCACCTCTCCACCCCTTCCTCTCCTCTCAAGCTTTATGTTTGTGCTTTCTGAAGTAGAGAAAGTGCAAAACTCCTTTTCTAAAGCTAATTGGTATCTACCCATCTTCTGTTCCTCTCTTACTTACCTGCAAGGAAGAAGAGGGCAGCGAGCCTTTCTAGGAAAATAGCAAGGACAGCTGCTTGTCAGGGAAGGGAGGGAGGCAAGGAGTTCTTACTAGGCTGTTGAAGACAGGCCTTTGGGTGAGCTGGCAGCTGAGAGAGAGGGCATGTTAGAAGTGCCAAGAACTTGTGGTGAAACTGATCCCTTGCATCACTGGGTTGATGCCCCTCCAAGTTATGAGTGGGCCCTGTGGAGAGGAGATGGTCAATGCTGCATTTATGTATCTGTCTTTTATCATTTGGGAAAGCAAGGGAGATGTGTATGTTAACAGCTTGTATAGGGTAACTTCTATATGGGAATGTATAGTGTTGGCACATACAGGTAAAGGGGATGTATCTCTTTTCCCTCTGGTTGTCTTCAAAACAGTTGTCCCCAAGGGAATGGTAAACTTGTTTTGAGACAATAGCTTATGATCAAGAGACCGTGTTGTCCTCTGTGTGCTGAACTTACTGTCCTTGCAGAGAAAGTGAGAACCTTCCAGGTGTCAAACCACCTGGATTCCACCCAAGCAGCTGGTTAAGATTGGAAGGCCTACAAGTAACAGCCTCAGGACAACCGGAAGGAGAGAGAAGGAAGCACTTAAAATTTAATTCAGACCCTTCAAATCTTTTCCTGTAGCAAGCACTTTGTGGAGTGGTGACCCCTTTATCTCTTCCAGCTCTCTTTCCCTTGCACCCTAATTTCTTAAAGTAGAGTGGCTTACCAGGGAGTGGGTAGGAGATGATCCCTAGTTAACCAGGAGTTGTAGAGAGGAGCAGAGCTCAGTGAGAGCACGTAATGGCTGATAGGAGGGAGATGGATGGCTAGCAGGCTGGAACGGGGTAGAAGCTTTGCTGCTGAGATTGTGTCCATCTGCTGTGGGCTGCTGCGCAAAGATGCTAGGGCTTCTTGTCTGAAACAGCATAGATGACGTCTGAGAATGCCAATGGGATGTTGAAAGGGAGAGTGTATAAGACTGTTCAGAAACTCTGTAACAGCTTATTACTGGGGTAGCAGAGTTTTCACTGGGAGGGGGATTTCGGAGGAGAAGGAAAGCCTTTTTTTTTATTATTTTTATCAAGAAAATGTAGTATCAGCACAAAGAAGCTTTTTGCAAATCTGTCAAAATGTTAAGCAGCTTTTTTTTTTTTTTTCCCTTTTAAATCTGAAGTATGTTTTGAAGCACTTTGGAAATGCAAAGCACTATGAGTGCTAAGTACTCCTTATCGTCTGTCTGAAAGTGTCATTCGAAAAGCAAAAGATGTGCTGCTCCTTATCATTTTTCCAGAGCTGCCATCCTGCCTTTTGCCTCCCTCCCATGGCTGCAGCGGGAGTGTGCTCCAGCCATGCCAAGTAAAGGAGAGCTCCCTAAAGGAGGAGAGGAGACCTGCAGAGTCCCTCACTCACCTTCAGGCTGGCGTCCTCCCTCCCCACCCCCTTTGTCTGAGGAAAGGGAAAAATGAAGTTGAATTTCAGTTCTGAGTGGTTCTCGTCTGGAACTATGACCACTTCCTCTAGCTGTGGAGACATCTTTATAGAGTTTCCTGTCTGAAGAATTGCACCTTATTAGCTTAGTTGAGGAACAGGAAGATATCTGTCCTTCTGCAGGGAGTGGGGAGAGGAAGGGAGCGTAAACCAGGAGCTGTCTTCGGCAGCTGCTGGATTTTTCCAGAGGCCGTTTCCTCACCTCATCTCCAACAGAACGGCAACAAAAGAACTAAAATAATTTAGATTAAGCTTTTGTTCTGTGTATCTCAAGAATCTTCTGAGTGGGCTAGGATGAGAGAATCTTTTTTCCTCACCTAGCCAGCTCTACAGCTGGGGGGAACCCCAGTTTTCTTGCTGGGTTTTCAGCACCAACATTTTCCCTCAGCATATGCACATTGTTTGGACTCTTGCACACTGACTCATCTAATTTGATATGCTTCCTTTGTTGTTGGTTTTTGTTTTTTGTTTTTTGTTTTTTTTTNTTTGGGGGGGGTTGGATGGGGTTGGTTAAAGGAGAGGGTCCCCAATTATTTTTGTTCTTGTCTCTTCAGTTGTTGCTGTTGTTCCCGTCAGCACGCTAACGTATCCGAGTCTTTGCACACAGAAAGCTTCCTTTTGCACAGAATGAGCTTCTAGCTTTTGTACAGACTAATTGAATGTATTGGGGGGGGAGGGTATAGGCAGTAAACCAATTCCAAACAAACCAGTCGGAGTATAATGCCTTTTCTGAGCAAGTATGTGCTGTAAAAGGAGATTGTAATAGCAAAGAGAGGGCAGGCTCAAGTATAATTTGACACAAAGTGTGGTTTTATTTTTGTACTGATATGGATAAGAGACTGTACAGCATCTATTTATTTAGATGATTTATGTGGTAAATGTTGCAAACAAAATTATTAAAATATTAAATATCGGAACTGACATTTACCTAATGGTCTGTTTGTGTGGTCATTCACCTCCCCTTGCTTTAATTCTACAGCTGAATTATTTTCTGCCAGCCACTTCTGTTGGTATAAACAGCCAGTGTGGCTGGAGAAAGAATGGAAAATGTGTATGTGTGCACCAGAAAGATCAGTAAAGAAGAATCAATGAAGAATGAAGCCCGCAAAAGGCTGTTTCTGACACTGCTCATTACTTTGATTTGAGGAAGTTATATTTTTATTAATTTTTAACCCACTGGGTAAGTTAGAGCTGTACAGAAGTGTGTCCCATATCCTGCGCCTCTTGTGGGAATGCAAAAATCTGAAGCAAGGCCTGGGCTGCCAAGCATACTCCATGCTGGTTGCCAGCGGGGAAGCCCACTTTCCTCCGAGCCAAAGCCTCCAGTGGGTTGGCCTGCGGAGTTTTCCAGGAGCTCCCCAGGAGCACAGCAGTTCCTGAGCAGTGTCTTGCCCCTGATGCACTGCAACTCAGGAGAAGTGAGCTGAGGAGTCCGAATCCTGGGACTGCTGATACTTGTGGAGAGAATCCCACAGTGTCATTTAGTCCACATTGGTCTAAACCTTGGTCCTTCAAGGTGTGTTCCTTTCCATCCTCTGTGCAGGGGGAGACTAGCCATTAATCAAGGTTCCTCAGCAAGCAAACAGGGCTGTCTGAGATGTCTTTAGATGTAACGTGGGGGTGAGCCCTGCATCCGAACACAGCTATGAAGTCAATCACAAAAGCACGCAGAGCACAAATGGAGGGGGGTGGGGTGTGTTTCCTGAGTCAGTCATGGCTCAAGGCAGTAGTTAGGTCTTGCCTGTGTTACTGAAGCACAGTCAGCATGCTTGCCGGGAGCCAGGGAGGCTGGATTTGAGTGATGGCATTGGAGCCGGACACCAGCCAGCCACTGATTCTTCTGGCAGCAGCTAGTGAGTCAGGTGAAGTTGTAAGAAACTGCAGTGCAGAGTTACGGGAAAGCCTACTCCAGAGATCGTTTCTTCCTACCCCTGCCAATGCTGCAGAGCCTGACTGGCACTAGAAACTCGTAATGGCTTGTCCTTTCGTATGCATGTGCTGGTTGGATTAAAGGTTAGGATAGTACTTCTCTTTTCTTAATAATCTGTTACTATGCTGCCCCAGTGGTGCAGGCTCTGCATGGACCCCCACGGGCCTTCTCCTCTCTCCACTACATGAAAATGTCAGCAGGCTGGAGGGGTGGTTGTTCTGGCCACTGCTTGGGCCATGCTGAGCCACCCATAACTGCTGCAGAAGGAGGTATAAGGTCTGAGGGGTCTGTCTTTGCTCTTGTGTGTTTCAGAGTTGCAGCTAGGAAATCTCACCACGTTTTGACATGGATGACCATAGCACTGAGGGTTTGCTTAAAAACTGCTGCAGCATTTGCTTGAGGGGCTGAGGTGTGTGCAACTGTACCAGCTTCTGGTGTAGGCGAGGGAATGACTGTTTCTTTACAGAAATCTGCTTCTCCTGACAGCAACCTTCCTGGAACAAACAGCAACGGAGTTGGCTGATCAACCCTTGGAGCTGTTCTAATGGACATAAGCACTCCTGCCAGGTCATGGGTCTGAAAAAAATGAGCCTGGAAGCAGCTACCAGCTTTGAGCAGGTGAGTTTCCCATCATCTAGTGCCATTCAAAAAAGCAAATAAAAATGTTCTTGCATCTACCTCTCTCCCCCTGTGTTGGTACACTGCTTGCCAGTGATTCTGGTAAGAAACGTCTTGTTGCTCCCCGAAAGCTTATTCCTTCCCTGTGTTGGCTTTTCCGGCTAGCAAGAAGTGCTATGGTGTATCCTACGGCACCAAGGTCTTGAGGGCAGTGAGGCGCCAAAAAAATACTTTATTTCAGTGTCTGTAGTGAACAATAGCTGTTCCAGGAGAGCCATCTACCCAGGTTGTTTTTTTTTTTTCTCAAGTGTTTTACTGGAAATATGAATGAAGCAAACGAAATACCCAACAATGCTTTGAACAGCTGGATAGTCTGCTGCTATTCTGCTTTGTGAGAGTAAAAGTTAGATGAAAGAGCCTGGGGTTGGGCAACACCTGCACAATGGCTGCTGGCAGGGATTTGAGCAGGGGCTGTGGCTGGAGAGAAGGTCCTCCTGACAGATGGAGGGAGAAAATAACTGGAAAGAGCACATGGAGCTCTCTGAAATGATGCTGCCCCTTCTGGGACCACTGATCAGGGGTGCCTTGTGCTCCTGTCCCGAGGTGAGGTGTGATGCTCCTCACCGGTAACATCTGTTTTGGCACAAGGCCGTCAGTCACAGCTACTGCCTGTGTGTTTGTGTAGCTGTGTAGGGACTTTTCCCCCATTTGATTTAGGAGTGCTTCCTTTTTAGGGTGGATGATATTGATGGTTGGAAGTTCAGTTATTTGGCTCAGCTGCAAGTGTAAAAGTAGTTGTTTCAACAAAGTGAACAGTAACAAATACGCCAATTTATATGTGAATGGTGTCAATGAACACTTAATGTGCAAAGTTAAAACCAGTTTAAAAAGTGAAAAACAAAACACAAGGGGTGTGATCCAACTTGTTCTTTTCAAGTCACCTTTGAGCATATGAAGAATTGAGATTTAAAAAAGTAGTGTCTAGAGAAATGGGGCAGTCCAGAAGACTTGTCCTGTTCTAGGGGAGAGTCTTGACTGATCTGCCTGGGGTTTTGTTCTCAGTTGTCCTGTAATGGCAAATAACCTGAGAAAGGGCCTCTTACAGCCTATTCTTGGAGTGATATGACCTAAATGCAGAATTATCAGTGGTAGAGTACACTGTGGTTCAGCTCCTGACCACAGAAACACCTTGTTCTCTAAACTGTTCACATCTCCTGAACCCAGGTCCAAGTGACTCTCCATTTGCTGCCTCTGTCAGCATTCAGCAACCTCTCCATCCACTGTTCTTCGAATGAGGACAAGGTGGTGGGGAACACATCCTCTCTTGAACTGCTTTTCCTCTAGTCAGAGTGCTTGCGGTGGCTGCAACATTTCAGGAGCTAAGGTGAAAAAGAACAAAACACTATAATGGATCTTGCCTGAATCACAGGCAAGAAAATGCTCTTCTTCTACCTGCCCACCTAGATGTTGGGAAATCCATCCTTGCTGGTATTGATAAATATAGCCATTTCCTGAATATCCTCCTCCTGGGTGGAACTTCTGAGCCAGAGGTGGAAACAGAAAGAGGAGGCGAATGGCAAATGGAGAAAGGGTTAGCAAAGGCCATGGGGGCTGCGAGTGCTCCCTCCTGGGCTGGCTGAAAAGTGGGTAGCAGAGGGGTGGCAACGCTCTACAGGTAGCTGGTGAGGTCATGGTGAGTTGAGAAAGAACAGCAAAAGAGGATAGCTGCAGGGCTGTGATCTTCCCTTTTGAATCACAGAGAAAGATTTGTGACTGTTTTTTTCTTTCTGTCTTTTTAGCACCTGCAAGAGTGTAAAGCACACTGCAAATCAAACAGGATCTTGCAGTAACGCTCAGGGCAGGGAATTCCTCTGACTTTGTATTTTTCTGGGTTTTTTTAAGGTTTATGTAGCATGCTTGGCCCATTTACCTTGCAGTACCTTATACTAGCTCAAAAATGAGGCCACGTACAAGCATCAGCCAAAAGTGAAAAAAATATTTAAGAGCCTTTATAGTTAGTTTTTGCCTTGGTAGGTACCTGCTTCCCCGCTTACACCCTGGTGCCACCCCGCTGGCCAGAGATGGGTGACGGTGCATCTGCGTGTGCAGGACGAGGCGAGGAGCCTGCGCGGGTCTCTGCTGCCGCCATTAAGCGAAAAAAGAAAAAAGAAAAAAAGAAAAAAAAAGGGCCCGCTCATGGGGGAAAGAGCTTAGGCAGCGAAGCACCGCCGCCATGCCTACCATCTGCCTCGGCCGAGCTCCCCCTCCCAATCCCAATCCCCCGGGAACCGCCCGACACCGGCCCCTGCCTCGAGCGCCGCTACCCAGGGCAGCGCCCGCGGGTCTCCTCACACAAGGGAGNAGGAGCAAGATGGAGCTGTCTGCAGTGGGGGAGCGCGTCTTCGCCGCCGAGTCCATCATCAAGCGGCGCATCCGAAAGGTGAGGAACTGACTGGCGTGGGGGTCGGGGGGGGGGGCGGCAGCGAGACACCCTATCCCCCCACTCGCCGCTCCCCGCCGCCGGGCCCCGGCCGTGCCGCTGGCAGGGCCCCCGCCTCACCCCCCGTCTCCCCCTTTCTCCCCCGTGTGTTGCAGGGACGCATCGAGTACCTGGTGAAATGGAAGGGCTGGGCCATCAAGTGAGTGCACCTCACCGCGGGGGGGGGATGGCCCCCCCAACGCGCCGCCCTGCGGGGGCCGCCCCTGGGGCTGCAGGGGTGGGGGGGACGGGATGGGGTGGGACAGCGGGTCTCTGCGTGTGGCCGTGGAGGGGATTGGGCGCTAACACCTTCACTTGTGTCCCCCC
Source organism: Syrrhaptes paradoxus (assembly GCA_013400615.1). NCBI lineage: Eukaryota > Metazoa > Chordata > Aves > Pterocliformes > Pteroclidae > Syrrhaptes > Syrrhaptes paradoxus. Next base: position 512,078 of record VZTO01018847.1, read on the forward strand.
CCGCTGCCCCCGCCCCGGCAGGTACAGCACCTGGGAGCCCGAGGAGAACATCCTGGACTCCCGCCTCATTGCCGCCTTCGAGCAGAAGTGAGTGCTCATCCCCTGCCCCGGGCTGGGGGGCTGCAGCAGGTTTGGCTTTGGGTGGGCGAGCGGGAAAGGGTGTCCAGGCTCTTCTTTTTTTAAACTTGTATGCTTCTGTTTCTCCCTTTGGGAAAAGTTTTAACTTCTTGACAAATTTGACTTCCTAAAGGGAACGAGAGCGTGAGCTGTACGGGCCCAAGAAGAGAGGACCTAAGCCTAAAACTTTTCTTTTGAAGGTAACTCTTATTTAAATAACATAGGCTTAGCCAAATGTCTCTTGAACCTCACTGGTGCATGCCCTTGGGAGGACTGGACTTTAAAGGGACTTGTGTCTGCTGCCTGGCTCTGGGAACGTGGGGACAACCCAACAGGAAAGTGGGTAGGGGGCAGAGACACAGAAGTGTGTGAGGGGAGTGCATGTGTGTGCAACGGGTGCCCCAGCAGGATGGTCGGTATGCACGGATGTGTATGGTGAGGCTGCAGTCTCTTTTTCCAACATCCTTTCCCTTTTCATGGCCTTCTGCTGCCGCAGTGGAGAGCTAGCCTGCCCTGCTCCCTCTTCCTTCAGCTGCCTCTTCTCTGCCCTGCAACTTAGCAACATGCTGAGCAATCGGGCAGCTGTGGTGGGAGTCCTGCTGCCACTTGTGCTCCTCTGATCGTGTTTCAGGATGTAGGTGCTACACAAGGGTTTCATGAAGGGTTCATGTTTTGAGCTGTAAACTGCAGGCTTGTTTTGCTTTTTTTTTTGGGGGGGTGGGGAAAAGGAAAAGTGTTTCACCTCTGAGTAGGATAGCATCCAGCTCCCTTCTGATAGACCCAGCATCTCTGCAAGAAGGTGCCCTCCATCTTTTTTACTCTATTTTTTTTTTATTAAGAAATCTGGTAGCTGTGTGACTGCTATGTGAGCTCTGTAGATTTCTTAGCTCTCAGATAAAACTTGCTTTGCTCCCCTCTTATGCCTGTCCATCTCCAGCTGTCTCAATCTCCGACTTCAAATGAATGTAGAAACACAACACACCTTTGTACAATGAAGACAGGTGAGGGAGTTCACAGCTTCCCTGTTTTTGATCCAGTATAAAGCCCTGGAACAGCCAGGGCGCACCCTGTGGTAAGGCGTAACTATCACCAACTCATCCCTATGGCTTTGGGCAAGTCATTTAGCCTTTGTGTATGTTTCCCCATCTGTGAAACAGGTTAATACTTTCCTTTGCCTGACAGCAGTAGGGGCTTTACTCCAGTCAGCGTAGCACTTTAACTGTGTGAGCACCAGAAAGAGCAGCGAGGGGCAGGGTATCATCTCTCTTCTGCTTTAAGAGGACATAATGAAGCACGCAGAAGAAATGTGGGAACAGGCGTATTCTGATGCTCTGGGTAAAACACAGGGGACTAGCAATCCTTAGAAAGTCCTGCTCGTGGAACTGTCCTTCCTCCTTGCCTATTTTTCGGCTAGCAGTTTTCTGTATCTGCAGACTGAGAGCTACAAACATAACTGATATGTACTACCCCTTACTCTTTATTCAGGGAAACTAGACTAGTTGGTTTTTCTCTTTCTGGCAGTCATGCATTAAATGAAACCCTTGTGTTTAGGTTTCCAACAATGCAGAGGAACGCTTAAAGGGAAACCACCAGCTTAAAATAGTTCTCTGCTTGCATTAAAAAATAGTGGTATTTGTAACACCTGATGTTGTTCAGAGCGGCAGAGAAGTGTTTATGCTGTGCTTTTAACATTACTGTGTGTAATCAGTTTCTTTTCTTTTTGATTCTGAATGTGATACGGCAAAATCCACTGCCAATTTTTCACTCATTTGAAAAACAAAAACCAACCCCCAAACTCAAAAATAAAACCTACTCATTCCTCCTCTTCTCTCCTTGCCCTTTAAACTCCCCTAAACTTGGAACCTGAATTATTCAACAGCATCCTTTGACTCACGTCCATGACACGTTTCTCTGGCACATCTTCCTTCTGCCAGCTTCTCAAACGCTACTGAAAACCCGTAGGTTTGCAGAGCTGGCTTGGTACTTTGTAGAAGATGGATTGTCATGGGGAGTGAGATGAGCTCTCCTGAAGGCTGGTGCCATGTTGTGGGAGAGGCTGGCAGGGCAGAGCACTGCCACTGTTGCTTATTTTGCAGCTCTGGGAAGCAGAGCTGGTGAAAACGCTTCAAGTTGCCATTTTTCTGTGACTTTAGATTGTACCCCAAAAATAACACCCCAGGCCTGGCAGCAAGAGGTAACCCTATCTCAGCTAGCCCTATCTGAACTTGTTTGAGCTCTGTTCAGGCAAACCACTAGCAATGCAACTGTGGCTAGAAACATGTTTGAGACCAGTATGATAGCTTGTGTTGTATGCACCTCAGTCAATTCTTCTCACCTGCCAAAAATGCAGGTTTGACTTATGCTTGCCATGCAGCACGAGTGCCACTGCGGGAGGAGTGGGGTTTGGTTCAGCCTTGTGCATCGCTCATGATGTTTTCAGTTCTTTCAGCTGCAGAATCTCTTGCCAGTGAGAATTTCAGAAGCAGGGGAAGAAATTTGACTCTTGCATCCCAGAGGGAGTCTTTGGAGTTGGCAGCGAGAACAATATTCTTTTTGATCTGTTAACTGAACAGATTAGGCCTGGATGCAATGACGTTTAAGCAGGAGTTTGGCCTAGGACTGCTTTGGTAGACTAGTCTGCCCTCGACTCGGTGGCTTGCTAGGATTTTTCATGTGTATCGGTGCTGAAACTTAGGCTTCTGAGTCTCCAGTAAGGCATTGAAATAAGTGCCCCCCATGCACTGCTCAGCCCCCTGGCCTGTGTGGGTGTTTTAGTTTGCAGTTGGGGATAGGTTTATCCTGGGGTTAGTTCTCCAAAGCTGCAGATGGGCACCCAGAGGGATTTGCAGAAAGCATTCCAATAGGTTAGTGGCCCACGCCTTTGGAAAACCTTTGAAAAGCTGCATATCTTCAGCCACCTGCTGCCTTTGTAAACCAGGTTCCTGTTGCTGAGAGCTGTCTAATGCTTGCCCTTTCGATCAGACTGCAAAGGGAAATTACAGTCCAGGCTTTGTAATATTGCTATCAAGATGGCTGGTGTTGAAAGTGACCCCTGCAAACTTCAGCTGCAAAGTTTTGAGCAGGAAATGGGTCTTTTATCTTCTGCATACTAGGGGCAAACTTTCCCGCAGCTGAGATCAAGCTTGGCGGGAGGTTGTAATTCTTGCAAAGCTGCTGGTATGCTGCGAGCTTTATGCTGAGTGTATGGGAAGCGGAGCCCTTGGTCTGAAGTGGGCAGCACCGTACCTAAGGCTCTTACCTTGCTACTTAGGTGTCTGGCAGAGGTCGTCCTTGAGGACAGGCCCTTCAGCTGCAGGTCAGAATGGAAGCTGGTGCGAGGTTAGGAAGAGACACAGTGCATGCTATAGTGATCTTCCTCTTTTCCCCTGCTCAACTTGCTCTTCTTATTTTGCTTTTCCCTCAGCACTCCACTGAGAGGAATGCAAAACTTGCCAGCTAATCTAATAAAGTCTAGCAAGTGCTATTAAGAGACAGAGCCTGATCTACAAGCTCAGTGGGTGGCTAGCGAAGACCCTAAGTTGGGGTGGCTGTAAATACCAAGATGAAAAGACTGGAGAAGGTTAATGGGGACTAAGAAGTAACCGAGAACAGAGTAAGGGAGAGCCTTAGTAGGGGGGGGGGGGGGAAGAAGGGGCCAAGCAGCATGATGTTCTGTTGCTTTGTCCTTCCTCGAACTCTAAAGTTGGAGTTGGGTTTCTTTTGATCTCCTCCTTGTTCGTAAATTATCCCCAAGCGGTTTGAAAACAGACCATTCCCCTTTGTGGCATTTTTTTTCCCCATGCAGTAGGGAAGATTTAGTTTATGGCAGTGTTGCTTGGGAGAGCTGTGCTATGAACTGGCTTGCTGTTGCCTTGTCAGTTGGGAGACTGCAGAAGAGAAAGAGGGCGATAAAAAGGCAGAATGGCAGCCAAAAAGGGGAAAGAAGAGCTCTTGCGAATGCTGTTTGGAGCAAGGACTGTGGGAATGCAGGTGGAGAATAAAAGACAAAGCAGAACCAGTAATTTATGAGAGAGTAGCGCTACTATGGTGCAGCAGCGCTACTGGAATGACTTGATTTTGAAGTAATTAACTAGAAATCCGTTGCCTTACAAGGTGTTTTTTTTTTAATTTTGTCTTTTATTTTCCTTCCAAATTGCAGAGGTTTTGATACAAATCAGGTAAGAGAGGCTTTTCTAAGCACGTGTCTGTGTGCGTGCTTGTGTGCCTCAGTGCGTTAAGGGAATGAATGAACAAATATGCTTGCTGGGCCCCAAGGGACATTTATTCTGAAATAGTAGGGAACAGGGGAGATATACTCGTTCCCAGGGGCAATGAAGGAAAGCTGTACAAGCTAAATAAAGGTGATACATATCCCAAAAGGGAAGGGGGAGGAAGGAAAGCAATCCTTGCAATTGCCTTGCTCTCGTGACAGAGCACTGCAGCAAGCCTCCAGAAGCTGCATCCTGATGTAGGCTGAGCTGTAAGCAGAGAATGAAGTACCTCTTCGGTGAGCAAATCCTGCAGGTTAAACCAGCAAAACTCAGAGAGGTAGTTTCCATTTGTAAAACTTCTGAGTTAAGTAGCAAACTGTGGTGACACACCTGAAAGGATTAAATAGGTTTGTTTTTCAAAGACCTCATGATCGTATGGCTTTTGAGTGTGATCAAGTAATGGACCCATAGCAGGGAGAAGTGTGTTTCCAACAGATAAAACTGAATGCTGAGTCTTTTCCAAACCAGAGGTAGCAAGTTACTTAATGTAAAGTTGAAAGCAGGAAAAGGAGAGCCCAGAAAATGTGCTGTCCTCTGCAGGAAGAGGATGGAGTTTGTATAGCTGGTGCCTGAATAAACCTGATCCCATGGTAGAAATAGTGAGCTTTGCAAGTGAGAGGGCTGTGGGGGCTGGTCTTAGATAAAGCGTCTGATACTATTTTTCTTGAAACCTTACCTGGAAAAACAAGCTTAAGGTAAGCTGAATATTTGCATATTGCTCTTTGGATCTTGTTTTGAAGCTGGTCACCGGAGACAGCAGTGTAACACCTCGTGGGGACTATTGTTTCCCAGATTGCCCTCTGAGTAATCTGGCCAAAGAGATTAATGGTGCATGTAGTCTACCCAGGGACTACTGAAACTGGAATTTAATAAATGCAGAGAGCTGAAACATGAGTTAGAAATAGCTTCAGCCTTGAGGAAGTGCCCCAGAAGTAACTGGAAACACAGACACATAGCGAGTAAAGGAGACTTAGTGGTTCTGGCACACTTGAAAAGTCCTATCCATGGACCAGGGATCTGTGTTAGCTGCTGGGTAAGCACAAAACCAAGACAGGTCTCTGTCAAAACAGGACAAAATGAGCGGGACTATGGAAGTGGTCAGGTAGCGACCATCCCAGCGTTATCACTTTTAATTTAATGTGGTTGATGGGAGGTTTTGCTGAGAAATTTTGGTGTGTGTGAGGCGACTGTGGCTTGGGGGAGATGTCAGGGGAGGCCTGCTTTTTTCTTACGGGTGATGAAATGCAGCGCTGTGGGCGGGTGGCAATTAGACCTGACTCTGAGCAGAGGGGCACAGAAGGGGCAGAACTCCTCACTCCAAGGCGTTATTACAGGTTAGGGAGTAAATCTAGAAGACATGCGGTGTTGGCAGCAGGAGAGGCCCTGGAGGATAACTTTATCTGTCTGCTGAAGCTGTGGATCAAGGATTTTTACCTGTGCATCTGTACCCTCTACCTGGCTCCCTGTTCCACATTTTGGAGCGGGACTTTGTGTTGCACTTTTCTCTCTACTGAACCATGGTAAATGGGTGAGAAGCCCAAAGCACGAGAGCAGCAATGCTGGAAGGGATGGCTGTGATGGGAAAGGCTGGGGGGGGGGGGGAGAATAACATTGTTAATCCAGGCTATGCTGGTATGTAATGTCAGAAAGCAAGCTGTATCTTGTCCTGGTGTCTGCCATCTGCTTCAGGGGGACCCATGAAGACAGGGAGCATGCACGGCCCTAGATGTGCATCTTTCTGTGCCTGTGACCTCCTGACAGGATCTGTCAGGTCTCTTAAGTTGTGGATCACTGGGGAGGGGGAGAGTTGATGTGTGCTGCAGGGAGTTTGTCTGGTGTTGCTGGTGCTGTGCTCCGGCCTGTGGGATGCCTGGGACAGGAACTGTGTCTAACTTAATTTTCTGAATAGTATGGGGCATGGAGTAATGCCTGAGGCTGAGCAAAGAGAAGCTAGCTGGACACTGGGATGCTTCCTCCTACAGCAGGACATGTTAGGGTTTGTCTGGGCTGGGGTTGCTTCCTTCTAGCCAGGTGAAACAGCACTGTACAGCCCAGGGTTAGTGTGGAGAGTGTCTGTGCCTGCCTTAGCAGTCATGTTACTCATCCCCATTTCTTTGTCAGTTGGCTAATACAAAGCCTAGAGCCCCTGGTGCAGATGAGCACTCAGTCTGTGTTTTCATGTAGAGCTAGGGAAGGAGGCCTCATCTTTGCAGTCCTTTTAAAGCCAGGATACAAGTAGTACTGCAGGGCATGATCCAGCACTAGCCCTGGATCGTGGAGGAACAAAATGTCTTCACGTCTCTGTTCCCTGCTTGTTAAGGATCTTCTGCGCTTCCCATGGGGATCTCGGTGGGAGAAGAGGGGTATTGGATGACAGCAGAGTTCTGGGGATGTAGGGCCAGGGCTTTGAGTTTGTTGTGCAAGAGCTGGCCTGGGCCCCTCACTTAGATCTGTTAGATCCCTGCCTTTACACACACACTTTCTTTCTTTTTTTTTTTTTTCCCTCCAGGCATTGCTCTGGTAGGAGGCACAGCCTGCAGGGTGACAAAGGGGGTGGTGTTGGAGTGCTTAAGCTCTTAGCTGGCAAGAAGCCATCCTACTCTTGGTGTGTGCTAGGGGGCAACAGGATGGAAAACTTGGGGAGGAAAAGCAGCTGTCTCTTTTTAGTACTGCAGTTCTTGTTGTGCCCACGAGATGGGGGAAGCTGTTCACTAAATGGGCAGTCAGCTAGGTGCTGGTCTGTCCCCTCCAGGCTTTGGTGGCTTCTGCCTGTGACCACTGCTGAGAGGGAGTAAGGAAGGGGGTTTGGGCAGGAAGTAGGGTGCGGGTGGGAGGCTAAGCTCTACAAGCAGCTGTGCTCTGACAAGGCGTGATGTAAGAATATGCTCTGAGTTTCCATACCCACAGGGTCTTCAAGTCATACTGTCTCAACTTACCAACAAAACTATTTTTCCTGCTGCCAGAAAGTGTTCCTGTCTCTGGTGCAGGTTTGGCACTATCTCCAAAGCACCAGAAGAGCTTAAAAGTCTTGTTCCCTTGCCCTGGCTCTTGGGGAGGGCTGGCACCAAGCAGTCGAACCAGTGGTATTCCTGCTCTGTTTCATTAGTAGCTTTCAGACAAGTGTGGTGTTCAAAAGGACAAAGCAGTCTTTTCTTTGGAGATGCAGTTTAAACTTGAATTCCAGCTGGCTGAGTCTCTAGCCTTAAACACTGGACTTTGCTTCCACAGTGGAGTAAGGATAAACAACTTGCTTGTGGTATCTAGTTAAAATAAAGCTTCAGATCTCTGCGCTTCCTATGTTTAGCTCAGACAGCTCTGTCAGACCACCCTTGCCCACTTCCATCTGTTCCTTGAGACCCCTTTCTACCATGCTTTCCAGAGCAGATGAGCCTGGTTGTGAGAGAGGAAGAACAAACTGCATGCATTACTCTTCCTCTCCATCTTGTCTCATTCTCATTTCATAGAGGACCAGATAAAGTTCCCTGTATTGAAACTAGTATGTAATCTTGGATGCTTACTCAATAGCAACACCCCAGTGCTTAGGAGGATGCTTGGTTCTTTGGCTGACAGTGAAGCGTTGTGCCTGTTGGCTGATGATGACTGAGGGGGGCCTTGGAAATCATTTACTGTAACCCTGAAACATGGCTGGAGGGTGGCAGTTTCCTTCTGGGGGAAGCGCACATCAACAGGGGCAGTGCCTAGGGAGTAATTAGCTGCCCAAAAAGGATGTAGAAGTGCCCCATGCTTGTATAGAGGCTGTGCCGTGGCTCTTAATAATCTACAGGTGTATATGTGTGCTTGTCGTGAATGTGGGTATAAATGTAACATGGAATTGCTGGGAAGTGCTTGTGCTGAGGTGAGTGATGCCTGATTTGAGCTTTGGCTGCACCTAGGCTGCCTCTCTGACCCTGGTTTTTTTTTCCTCTCTCCCCACCACCGCAGGCTCGGGCCCAAGCGGAGGCCCTCCACATTGGGGATGTACACTTTTCTGTCAAGCCCGGTTCCAGCACCTCCTCTCCCAAGCTCCATTCCAGCGCCGCAGTGCACCGGCTCAAGAAAGACATCCGGCGATGCCACCGCATGTCCCGGCGCCCCCTGCCTCGTCCAGACCCCCAGAACAGCGGGAGCATGGGTGGCGGGGCTGGCATCCGTCCTCCTGTCTCACCGTTCTCGGAGACCGTCCGCATCATCAACCGTAAGGTGAAACCCCGTGAGCCCAAGCGCAGCCGCATCATCCTCAACCTCAAAGTCATTGACAAAGGTGGGAAGACAACCAATGGGGCTGGGGGCCTGGCTCGACCCAAGATCCCATCCCGAAACCGTGTCATTGGCAAGAGCAAAAAGTTCAGCGAGAGCGTCCTCCGCACCCAGATTCGCCACATGAAGTTCGGCACCTTTTCACTCTACAATAAGCCGTCCGCTGCGCCTGCCCCCTCTCTGGAGGGCAAAGGGGAGGCCGAAAGCTCCCAGGCAGCCTCCTGTGGGCTTATTATGGGTTCTACCCCCTATGATGCTCCCAGCTCCAGCTCCTCTGGCTGCCCTTCCCCTGCCCCCCACTCTTCTTCCGACCCAGATGATTCCCCTCCAAAGCTGCTCCCCGAGACCCTCAGCCCAGCCATCCCCGACTGGCGTGAGTCAGAGGTCCTTGACCTCTCGATCCCACCTGAGTCAGCTGCCACCAGCAAGCGTTCTCCCCCAGGAGGGTGCAGTGTGGGGCAGACGCCCTCCTTGTCCCTCTCCTCTTCTGACCCAGAGCAGGAGGCCGGCGACTGGCGTCCCGAGATGTCCCCTTGCTCTAATGTGGTGGTCACGGATGTCACCAGCAACCTCCTCACCGTTACCATCAAGGAGTTCTGCAATGCAGAGGATTTTGAGAAGGTGGCAGCGGGCGGCGGTGGTGGAGGGGGCAGCAAGTGAGCAGCCAGGTCCCCCCACTCCAGGGGTGTAGGGGGAGCTCTACCTGCGAGAAGTCGTGGTGCGAATGGCTGTCCTTAGTTCTCTCTTTTTCCCCTTGGCTGTCCCTCTGCCCTCACTGCCACCCTTTCTCCTCCTTTCCTCCTGCTTGCTCCCTCCTGCCTGGAGGCTAGAGCATGTCAGTGGGGGGAAGCAGGGACACTCACCATTCCTGGGTGTCACTGTTGCTGGGAGGAGGCAGGGAAGGTCAAGGGGCTGGGGAGTGGTTGTTTGTCCTTGAATGTGGTGTTGTCCAACGGGCAGTGGAGTCTTTGGGGATGAGGGATGGGTGAGTGTGTGTCTGTGTGCCTGTGGGGGTGGTGGGGAAGGTGCTCTTCCTCCTCCTTCCCCTTCCATCTTTTACAAAAACTAAAGAGGAGCTCCAGACCTTTGAGGGGAGGATGTAAGAGGACTGGAGCCCTTGCCCACACCCCCCAAGCCTTCTCTCACAATGTGCATGCAGTCTCTTCCATGCCTGTGTTTCCCCCTTGCCATGACTCTGATCCTGCCATCCTTCCCCTTCTTGGCCTGTGGCCTGGATCTGCCTTCTCCTCTGCTGTCCTCGTGGCAGTGGCTGATCCGGATGCCCTCAGCACAAGGGGAAGAGGGGCGGGTGAAGTGTCATGCCTGGAAGGTGCTTGAGACAAAGCTGGGGTGGTGGGGAGTGCCCCATGCAGCATACACCCCGCATTGGCTTCCCCTTTCCTTTGACTATTGGTGCTACCTTGGCAGTTGTATGGGTGCTTTCGGGTGGCTTGGTCCCTCTTCTCCTGCATCTTCCAACTTGCTCAGCTTTGCAGGGGGAAGGGAAGAAAAGGGCAGTCTGCTTCTGGCCCAGATCTTCCTCCTGGTGTTCATCACTTGCACTTGCTTGGGGGAGGAGGCATGAAATGCCCTTCCCTGGCCTTTCTGTGGTGGAGGTGGGAGTGGGCCATGCATCATTCCTTCAGTCTGGGGGAAGAGACACTGGCAGCGTGATGCTGGCCCAGTCAGGTGAGGCTGGTCTCCTGCCTTGTGTGGGCTTCCCCCGACCCTTTTTGCTTCCTCAGCTCTCACAGAAGAAGGGATGGATGGACAGATGGATGCTAAGGCGGGTCATTTAGTCTTCCTGCTTCCTTTTGTCTTTCCTGCCCTCCCTTCCCTGTGGTGGATGGCCTGGAAGAGGGTTCCCCTCTATCTTTTCAGCATCTGAAACTATCCTTACAATTGTCAACCAAAGGTGCTAATAAGAAATACCTGTCTCTCTCACATCGTGTGTGTGTGTGTGCTGGATCTTTTCCCCAGAGCTCCTGTGAGCTGATCTAGAAATTACTTCTCTTCACCCCAGCAAGCGGGAGCAAGCAAGACCACAGCTTGCTATTCTATACCTACAGCTCCCTCTTTTCGTGACCATCCCTGTTCCCATTCAAAATAATTTCTCTCTTCACCTGCCATTTCTGGCTTGCTCCATTTCTGTATGGGTCCTAAGCTCCATGGTGAGATGCCATTCCTTTGCTCTCCCTTCTCCCCCTACTTGAATCCTGTAGGGGCAGGGAAAAGAGGTGCTGATCAATCAGTGGGAGAGCCTCACCCTGTCAGCCTTGTCCCCAGTATTCAGGCTAGGGCAGAGGGGTGTCACTTCTACATAATATGCTGCAGAGGTGACAAGGGTGGGAAAAAAAATTTCCTGCACCGGGGCTCGCCTACTTACCTGCCCTGGGCGGGCGAACACAAGTGGAATTGGCCCATCTGGTGCTTCCACACAAGGATGCTCAGGAGCTGCAGACTCCGAGGAGTGTTCTCGTGTGGAGTAGTGATTTTGTGGTTACAGTGGTCTGATGGTAGAAGGGAGGCGGTTTGTGGGAGAGAGGCAGTATTTGTCTGCCTGAGGCGTCGTCAGGGCGGTAGAGGGATAGACCAGCTTCTGACCTTAATTAGGGCTTTTGTGCCCAGAGCTTGTCTTCTCCCTGCTTCCAGCGCCTGGGTTGGTGTAATAAAATCTTTGCTGCCCTCCTCACAAGCCTTGCCTCGCAGCAGGTGAAATTCAAACCTATGAGGCACGGTGAATTCACCTGCATTCAGTGAGGCACGGTGAATTCACCTGCAGGTGAATTCCTGCTCCGGCAGGGGGATTGGACTAGATGATCTTTCGAGGTCTCTTCCAATCCCTAACATCCTGTGATTCTGTGATTCAGTTGCGGTTGGGTGTCTGTGCAGACAGTCTGAGGGGGATTCCAGGTGCTGTTAGCACCACCCTTTGCGCACCTCTTTCTTTTTCTTTCCTTGGTTAAAGAGCTTAGTGGACTCTTTGGGGATGCAGTTGCATTCACAGCTGAAGCTAGGGACAGGGAGAAAGAGACTTCCCCGATCTATTCACCAAGCTAAGGCTTCCTATAACTTGTTGGACTTGTGTGCGTGTCTATATTAATACCTGCCTGTATTTTTCGTGTCTTCATTTTTTTTGCATCTTTCCTGTGCCTGGCACACCTCGGGATCCCTTATTTCAGCGTAGCCTATCCATTTTGACTGCAGCTTCAAAGATGAGCAGTTTGTAGGCATAGGGAAAAGCTCTTTCTTAGGGAAATAGCGAGGAGATTCTTCTCTTTTTTTTTTTCCCTCTTTCTCAACAAGGATTATTCTGCGGCTGCAAGATAAGAGGAGCTTATTTATGGGGTGGATGCAAACTGGCCAGTCACTTTAGGTTGTTAAGTTACTGTTTGGTGTGTATGTGGTGATGTGTTTTGTTTCGTGGTATTGAGGTTCTGGAAAAAAAAAAAGTACATTGAAGCATTTTAGTGGGAGATAAAAGGGAACTTTAATAGGAAACTCTTGATGTGTTTTGGCCAAGATGTATTCGCTTGGCAGAATTCTTTTCCCCAGTGTCTCTTGTATGGTGTTATTTGGGGGCAGGAATTGTTTAATTAAAGGGTTTTTGCCTTTCTCCAGAGTTACAAGCAAGGGGACTGTCTGTGAAGAGCAAAACAGGGGGTCGTTGTAAGGATACTCCGTGAGGACCTTCTTCCTGTGGTGAGGACATGAGGGGACTTGTTGTGGCAGAGGAACTCGTGCAGTAGATCCTCTTTGTGGAGGAAGAAAGGAGTATGATCCGGCTTGCAGACACAGCTCGACTGCTTGTGTGACAAATCTCTTCCTGGGTGGGTCACCAGGTGGGAACCAAACCCTAAACTTCTGGATCCAAAATGAGGATCCTGTGCTGTTTTCAGTTAGAGGTCTGCTAACTTGGATGCAGCAGCAGCCTCAAGTTCCCTCAGGTGGACAAGCCACTTGAGGCTGACTAACCTACCCTCGTATTTACGTGGGTTATGCTCCTCCTTCTGAATTTTTGCCCTTACTCCTTAATGGAGATGGGAAGGAAGATCTATCCATGCTCTTTTAAAAGAGTGTGGGATTGAGGGAGGGGTTTATTTGAAAGTATCCCCTTCCCTTCCCCATAACCCCTAAGGAAAAAAAAATACGAAACAGGGAGATATTCTCTGTGTCTGTGCCATGTTTGTTCTCTTGTTGTCGTGTTTTTAGAGGAGCTTTTATGATGGAGTGGAAAAAGTGAAATGATTAGTTTTGCATAAAAAAATAAAAGTTTAAAAAAAATTTCTACAGGGAGAGAGAGAGAGTTTAAAAATTAATAATAAATGCAGTGATTGCACAAACTGTAGTGGTATTAGATGGTCCTTAGAGAAAAGAGTATTTTGTAGTATCGAAGCATGTGTGTCTGGGATGGTGTTTGACTTGCTTGAACTGGAGGGAAAGGCATTCTGGGACTAAGCAGCGATCTCTGAGCTGAAAAGGCAAGTTGCATGTTGGAGGAACCCTGTCTACAAACCCTTCCCGTCCTTGCCTCCCAAGTGTTGGAGTGAGTTCCCTCCCATACCTCTCCTGTGAGCTAAGGTGGAGTCTCCAAGTGGTTTTCTGGCCGAGCAGCCCTCACAAATGGCCGGTCACGTTCTGTCATGACGTGGATCGAGCCACCAACATGGAAACAGTTGACTTACTTTGCATGCACAGCAAGCTGCTAAGATTTGGGGTTGGCATGTACCTTTCCTACCAAGTCACTGTCTCTTCTATTTTCCTTCCCCCATATCCAAGCAGGATTAAACATGGTGGGCTTATCTCCTGGGAAGCAGATGTGCCTCCCCTCTGTAAGGTCTCTTGGCTTCTTCCAGCATGAGGTGGGGAATGGCATTTTTTCATATAGGATTCACCACATCAGGACAGAGAACCAAGTCCCATCTGTATGTAGTCCAGCATCCCATCTCTGACAGTAGTCAGATCTTCAGAGGCAGATGGGAGAACTGCCTTGTGTGCTCTGACGGTGTCAAGTGAGGCATACCCTCATCTCGGGGCCAGCAAATGCTGGAGGTTTTGAAGTGAGCAGGGGAGAGAACATTCCAATGGGACTGTGCTCAAGTAGGGCTGCCGCCTTCTGTTCTGGCTTCCTGCAGGGTGGTGGGGAAGAGTTCCTCGAATGTTTTTTAAAAGCAAGGAGGCTGCTCCTGCATTCTGGCTTCCCCATCCAAGATGTCTCTGCTGGGCATTCCTGTGGTGCATGGGAGTGACTGCAGGGAAGAGGGAAGCCTCCAGATGTTGGTGTCAGACCAGAAGGTGGCAGGCAGGGAATGCGAGGACAGCTTTTCTTATCTAGACTTCTCTGGTGCCCTTGGCTTTCCAGTGGCAGGTGGTGGATGTCTTGATGTCTCCAATAGCCTGGGCTGCTCTTGGGGACTTCTTCTCCCCTCTCTGCCCATTGAGCTCTGTTAGTGCTTCCCACGGCCTTCAGCTTGGAGCAGCAGCCTCCTGTTTCATGCTCTTTTCTCCTTGCTGAGCAGAGCCGGACTGGGGAGGTGTGAAACTAATGAGATACAAGCTCCTTTTGGGATGGAAAATGGAAAAACAGAGGGTGGGGAGCAGGCCCAGCTGTGGTGAGCCACTACTTAATTTCTGTTTTCAGAAGAGAAAGGGAGCATTTCTCTGCATCTCCCCTTACCAAAGTTCCCAGGGAGATTTTATGAAATAAACAAAAAAACCCTATCCTGCTCTTTACCAGGTAGGAGCTGTCTCTGAGATGAGTCTTCCTAGGGGTTTCATTCCCTTTCCCAGCCCCTCTTTGTAGAGGAGGCTTTGGCAGCTCCCAGCGTTTGGAGATGATCACCTTCCTGGGGACCTCCTGCCAGAAAGAGGTTGCCATGCTGAATGGTGGTGTCCTGAGTCTCCCACTTCTGCCCACCCCAGGTCGTGGCATTAGTGGGGCTGCTCAGGAGCAGGTCCTTCTTCCTAGGGAGGTGTAACAAACCTGGAGTGCGTGTCTGGCTAAGTGCTTACTTTTCCCCTTGCCTCCTTCCCCACCTTCTGACAAGACCTTTTCCTCCTTGCCTGGCGCATCCTTTTACTCCAATGTTGCTTGCTTTTGCTGCATTTTTCAATCGCCCAATAATCATGCAAAAGCTGGGATATTATTTACTTTTTATATATAAATATAAAGATATAAAAGAAATCCTCCCCTCTTCCCTCTTTTCCCCCCCGTCTCACCCACCACCTCGCACACAGCCTTCCTGATCCCTGCTCTGAAGGCAGCGTGCTGTAGAGGGTTGATTTGGGGCTGGGGATTTGGTGCCTCCTGGGTTCTGTTCCTTCTTGGTTTGCCATGGCCTTTCTGCCAGCTGTGTCACTGCCCTGTGCCTCCGTCTCCCTTGTGTGAAGAGGGTGGGGGGTGGAGGGGACCATCCTGCTGAGGGTGCTGGCAGCCTGACTCCCGCGGCGTTTGCACAGAGCCAGAGGAGTGCCGAGTATTGGTTCAGAAATCCCCCTCTCCCTGTCCGTGCTTCCTTCCCTAGGTAACTCCAGCAAGTATCTTCATTTCATTAGTGCTTTGGGGTTGAGCAAATAAGTGGATTTATTTTCTTTTCTTCTATTTTTTTAGGTCCCTCCCCAGAGCACAGTGTGTATAGTTTGTTTTTGGGGGTGTAGATGGGAGGAGATGTTGGAGTCTTATCTCTGTCCTCACCTTTGCCCTTCTGTCCTCTACTTCTCTCCCCTTTCGATGTTGCCCTGTGTCAGGCTGACATATCTAGTGGGGTTTGTGCCCTCGTTTGTGTGGGGTCAGCAGCCTTGGCACCAGCAGCTTCACGTGTTCCATGTGGTGCATCTGAGGTACCCTGTGTCCCGCCTGCCTTGCTTATAAGAATGTTGCAGGGCCCTGAGTTCTTTAAATTTCTCCTTCCAGGAATGAAGAGCGGTGTAGTCACTTTGCCCTGCCTCTGGCAGCTCTTCTGTCCTTTCCAGCTTCTGTGTGGTAGGAAAGGGAGTGTCTCCAGAACCGTCTGAAAGCATGGTCTTTGGGCTGAGAGTCCTTCTACCTTGGATGAGCACTGTGCTTTGAGCCCTCTCCCTCCAGGCATCCATCTGAGATGGCTCGTGCTGGGGGGTGGAGGAGTGGGGATGCCCTCTGCACGCCCAGGCTGGGCAGAGCAGGGAAGGGGGCAGCAAGCACCGTCTTGCAGCATACGGAGGATGTAAGGTGACAGAAGAGCAGTGAGATACAGTCAGGGTGATGCTAGCTTCAGAAAATGTATCTGGTGGGAGGGAATGGGCATGATCAGGACACGCAGCTGAAGTGTTAATTCCTGTTGCAGGGGCCTGGTTCTTCACTTTGTTCCTTGTTCAGCTGAGCACTTAGAGTTTGCACTAAACTGTAGGAGCACAGCTGAGCATGCCACAGCACTTCATGGAGCTTCAGGGCTTTGTAGGACTAGCAGGGCCTTTACGTGCTCCCTAGCAGCCCCCAGGCTGCCCCCCTGCTCTCTGGGGGTGCTGAGGGGCAGAGCAGCAGGTAAGTGCTCTTTTGCAGGTAGGTTGCTCTTTGGCTGTCCTGCTGCTTCCAGCCCTCCAGCTGTAAAGGGGGACATAGTCCTAGGTCAAGTTCTCAAACAGAACAAAAAAAATATATTCATTGTGATGACTTTTTTTAGAAAAAAGTTGTGCCCGTGCCTCCCCCAGGCTAATCAACTTGGTCTGCTGTCCTCTCCTCCTCTTCTCCTCTCCCCTGCCATTGAGCCTTGTACACTCCTTAAGAACAGAGGACTCTCTCTCTGTTTTGGGATATTTCCCTCCTCCCCTCCTCAATCCCCTGTTTGTTTCATTTTTGGATAGAAAGTTGTCCGGTGGTGGTGGAGGACAGGGGCCTGCCTGATCTGTTCCTTCCTTTCACCTTCCCCAGTGCCAAGCTTAGGCTCAAATCCTGCAGATTCCTGCAAATACTGAACTTTGAGCAGGCGAGTTACCCCACTGAGCACTGTGGTACTTGGGTGCTTCAGATTCTGCCTGTGCTTGAGTTTTGGCAGCATCAGAGCCTTATCCTTTCTCTTAGAGAAGGTCAGACCTAACTCCTAGAGTGCTGATGGTTCTGGTGCAACCCATTTGTCTCTTTATTTTTCCCCTCACTTGGCATACAGAGTGAAGGTGGTAATTTTTTTTTAATTTAAAATAAACCTAAATATGTATCTTGTAATTTTTTTATTTTGAAAAAAATAAATGCATTTAAGGATTGTGCACGGATGAATTGTCTATATATTTTTTGTCTTGCAATTCTCATTTTAAATATAGTGTTTGTTCAGTTTTGTTTTGTTTTGTTTTGTTTTTTAATCCAGTTCCCAGCTTGCTAAACTCTGTCTAGAACGGATGGGTGGGAGGTGTAGCCACTGGAGGGACGATTGAATCACCCCTTCCTCTGGCGCTTCCCACAAGAAAATGGTTTGCTCCAGGTTTGGGGATGGGGGTTGTGCTAATTACTCTTGTATTCTTGTACATTTTGTTCTTTCTGCTGCTCTTGAATATTGTATCAATGCCAGAAATGGGGAGTTAAAAATTAAAAAAATTAACCCCAATAAATTGTTACATTCCAAAATATGTTGTCTTCTCCTTGTTGGGTGAGCTATGACCTGTAAAGCTTGTAGTGAAGATACTGAAACACCTGCCCTAAGCCAGTGTCAATTAGCTCTCCAGTCAAATATGAACACCCTTGATACCTTCTCATGTACCATGGGTCAGTTCTGGTTTGCGTCTTCAGACCTTTCTGGGCACAGAGAAGCTCTGGCAAAGGAAAAGGGTGACCTCTAACACTGAGGGAAGAGGAGACATTTTTGGAAAGGCTAAACTGTAGGAAGTGTAACCTGAACATGCTCCTTCAAAGAGCTTTGGAGAACCTCCTGCAAGTGTTCTGCATCCTTTTCTTTTAAAAATGGGATTAGTTCTCAGCACAGCCTAGCACTCAATGGCTGAGAAATGCTTTGGGCTTTGCCTAACTCTAAAATGCATGCCTAAGTGCACTTTATGATGTGCCAGTCTAAGAAACGGTGAAAAAACACTCTTGGTGTGGGTAATCAAAGCCCCAAATTCACTCCATTAGTCTCTTGCACATAGAAATGCCCCAAAAAAGAGGTGGGGAAATGCTATTGGTATGAGATGCAACGGGGAAAGTGGGTACATTTTAGTTGAATAGGTGATCTTCAGGCACGGGAGAAGAGGGGGAAGTCAGTACTTCTGGATGCTGGGAAAGGGCAGGGTCTAGGCACCTCTCTGGTGTGTCACCATCAAGCTGGCTCTGCCCAAAACACCCTCAGGGCAGCCTGTCTATTTGGAGATCTGGGTCTCCTCCAAATGGGGAGAGGCTGGACTGAGCTGGGGCTTCCTGGGGGAGAGTCACTGTAGGGCCAGCTGAGGCTGCAGGTGCTTGAGGTGCCTCTCCAGCATCTGAGGCTTGGAAAGTCATGGGAGAGCCCTTTCCAGCAGGGATGGATCCCCTATAACTGGGATAAAGTGACTCAAGCTGCATCTGTGGGGTCGTGAGACCTGGAAATAAAAGAAGGCAGGATTTTGACACTACGTGAAGCCTGCAGATCCCCAAGTGAAATGGACTGAAGGTTCCTGGTCTAAGGAGAGGGTGGAGCTGGGTCGATGGTATGGCAGCTCCAGAGGAACCCTTTTGCCCCATGAGGGCAGCCCTTGGTGACCCCTTGAGCTAGGAGATAGCCCCGAGGAGGGGGAATCTTGCAGCCCAGACACCCCAGTTTACCCTCCCCTGGGAAAAAGCTCTCCCCTTTCCTCACCCCCATCATGCTGCTGGACAAGGGCTTCCCCCATCCAGTGAGGAGCTGCCTTGTTTGTGCAGGAAGGGTTGGATAGAGGGTGGTGCATCCGCTGGGCTCTGAGCAGGCAGATCTCCTTCCCTTGGTGCCAGCAGCCCATTCCAAATTTCCCTCTTACCCTGGGGCCATGGCAGGACAGCCCCTTGGCCTGCCTTGCCCTGCCTGCAGCCACCCCTTGGGGACAGCTGCCAGCCTGAGACACCGTTTGGACGTTAATTAGATGGAAGAAAATCCCTTAATCACTCACTCCCTGTCCCTCTGGGCTAAATCCGTGAGCTCTCGCTAAAAACAGCTTCTGTCACCAATCCTGTCCAAAACTGGGCTCCTCAAAGCCCCCTTATCACCTCCTCCCTCCCCCCCCCGCCCATTGCCCACAGGAGGACCCGGTTTTGGCATTGCTGCATCCTCACAGAGCCAATTGCCCAACGAGCATCTTTGAATCGTTGTTCACGGGACAGGGAGGCTGCTCTGGCTACTCACCAGTCTGAGTCATCACCCCCTGTGAAAATCTATTTTTGCTGCTTCCTTAGAATCATAGAATCATTAAGGTTGGAAAAGACCTCAAGGATCATCAAGTCCAACCCAACACCACCTAACTCACTCCTTGTCTCTGGGAAGAAGTCGTGGTCCTGAGCAAGCGAGAGGGAGAGGTCCAGACCTTGGAAACAGTGAGCCCTGCCCCACTGTGGCACCCAACTCCACCTCCCAGCACGGCCGAGTGGGTCAGGGCTGGTGTGGAAGTGCTCACCCATCCCACTCACGGCTACAGCCGTGTCAGACGGAGGGATAAACCTTGCTACTGCGACACTGCCTCCTTTGACAGTAAGAGCTGGATGGCCAGGCCAGTGCAAGTCCCCCAGCAGTGCACAGCATTGCTTCTCCCAGCCTGGGACCTGAAAAGCCTTGTAGAACTGTACAGCTTTTTTTATTTGTAGGGTTGCAGGTAAAGGACACCCTTCCCACCCTGATCTGCATGCTGTGGGGTGGGCTGGTCCAGCACCCACTTGGGTTTGTTTTGAATCTGCTCTTGCCTGGCCACTGACAGGGGTGGGCATGCTGCAGGCAGTGGATGACATGGGGGGGTTGCAGTCCCCTGACACTGCTAGGAAGGGGTGAGTCAGAGGCTGACAGCCTCTCTTTGTGCTGCGGGGCTGTCCTGCTTTCAGCTGAGACCGGTAACTTTCTTCATAGTAGCTAGCGTGAGGCTGTGTTTTGGATTTGTGCTGAGGAGAAGGCTGATAACATACTGATGTTTGTAGTTGCTGCCACGACAGTCAAGGACTTTGCAGCTTCTCTGCTGTGCCAGTGTCTGCAGGTACAGGAGAAGCTGGGAGGGAGCACAGCTCCAATCACTAGCCAGGGATTTGACCTTAGGTTTAGGACAGAGACACAAATTAGCCAATGGTCTATTCCATATCATGCACATCATGCCCAGTATATAGATGAGGGTCTTCTCTGGAAGTTCTCTCTTGCTCCATGTTGTCTCCCTCTAGGTTTCTTCTCTCTCAGGGTTGTCTCAGTCTCTCAGACACTGCAACTCTTATCTCTGTTCTGTGATTGTGGTTTCAGGACTCTCCCTGCTCCAGGATAGTTATCTGGGAACGGGCTGAGCCTTGGTCATTGGGTGGTGAGTGGTATCACTGTGTGTCACTCATTTGTAGATTTGTATATATTACTATTATTACAGTCATTACTATTCTTTTCAATGTTATTGTAGTTTATTTATTAAATAGTTCTTAACTCAGAGTCGCTTCTCCCTTTAACCCTTTAATTCCCTCCCCCATCCCTGGGAGGAGGATGGGGGAGGGTGAATGAACGGCTGTGCAGTGTCTGGCTCTCAGCCAGGGGTGTAAAACTACAACAGTGGTGCAGGTTTCCATTTTCTTTGTATCCTGCACCAGTGCCCACTCGTCCCAGCACCCCCAGGCACCCACCTGCCTTGAGCGCTTGCTGGCCTCAACACTGAGGCTACATGCCTGTCATTGGGCTTTCTCCACATCCACCTTCTCACCCCCCTCTATGCCCACCTCTGATTTGCCTACTCACGGTTCCCTTCATCTCTCTTTCTTCCCTAAACTGCCCCATCTGACTTCCTCCCCTCCTCCCCACAGCCTCTCAGCACCGTGAGCCAGGCAGGCCTCTCGCTGGCTCCAAGGTGAGGATTTTGGGGGGCTGGGGTGCAATGCACCCTGTGGGGAGAGAGGGTGACGGTGTCCTGCCGCCCCACCAGCAGCATCCCGCCCTGTGCTCCTAGGAAGCCAAATTTGAGGAGCCTTTGTAGCTCCAGCTCCCTGCTATCCACTCAGAAGTGCCTGGGGGGGGAGAAGATGTAATCTTTATCAGTGTTTCATACCCAGAGTTGGAGCTGTTTTAAACACACACTGCTGCTTCCCTGCTAGGAAGGATTTCCTGACATTACTGAGCAGAGTTTAAAACGGATTTTGTTTGCTTTCCCTCTGCTGCTCCTCTTGTCTGGACTGGGCTGTGTCACTGAGACACCTGGGGAGGGGAGAGGCTCAGCTTGGGTCGCATGGGCGAGTGCACTATCAGAGCAAGGAGAAAGTGGGTGTCTGAAGTATCTTATGAGCAGTTTAGGATAAAGTGACAGTAGGGGAAGATTAACTGTAGGTATTTATTTCCCAAATGGACAGCATGGGCGTGCGCGGCAGAGGGCAAGGCATCCCGTGGCTGCTCTCTGCACCAGTCCTGTCTGGACCGGGGGAACTGGACAGCCGCCCTGCCACCCTCACGGAGGAGGCATTTCCAAGAGCTGGAAGGTTGCTGGTTTAATTTTAGGAGAAAGGCAAGGACGGAAGGGCCCGCCAGCAGCCTGAAAGACCCTCCTGAGGGACACTTGACTGCGAGGTGTTGACCCTCAGGGTAACGAAGGGCCCTTTACTTCCAGCCTGAGCATCTCACAGGGGAAAAATCTCCCCTGGGGCTGTCCCAGAAGATCATCCC
The DNA here is from genome assembly GCA_013400615.1 of Syrrhaptes paradoxus. Classification (NCBI taxonomy): domain Eukaryota; kingdom Metazoa; phylum Chordata; class Aves; order Pterocliformes; family Pteroclidae; genus Syrrhaptes; species Syrrhaptes paradoxus. Next base: position 533,517 of record VZTO01018847.1, read on the forward strand.
CTCGCTGGAGGTTTCCCCCGGGCTGATTCCATTAACCCCGAGCCTGGGCTGTCCCCGTCCCCTGTTGCCCCCGGAGTGCCCCCACCCCACCCGCCCGCTCCTCCCCTACTCCCTCCCGCCGCCCGGGCCCCTCGCCCTTGCAGCCCGGGCAGTGATGCTCGGGGGAGGGGGGGTGGTCGCTAAGAGGGGCAGGGCCGAGCTGGGGCAGTGGGGGGCGGTGGCGGGGGCGGTGCGGTGCGAGCGGCGCCGCCCGGCAGATATAAGCGCGGCGGCGGCGGCGCGGTGGTGCTCCGACGCCTGCTGTTGCTGCCGGTACCGTCCATCTGCGCCGGGTCCCTCCGGGCTGCCCGCCCGTTCTGTTCTTCTTCAATCCCCTCCCGCTTTATTTTTTCGCCGTCCGCGGGCTCGGGCCCCCCACGCCGCTGCCACCCTGAAGTTTCTGGCGGTGCTGCTGGCGGCGGGCATGCTGGCTTTCCTGGGGGCCATCATCTGCATCATCGCCAGCGTCCACCCGGCCGGTACCGCCGCTCCCGCCGCCTCCCCCGCCGCCGCCGACAATGACTCCGCCGCCGCCGCCCTCCTGCCCGCCGCCGACAAGGGGCTGGGAGCGCTGCACGGCCCCGCCGAGGCTCTGGCCAGCGCCGGGCCTCGCCTCCCGGGAGTGGGGGGGAACCCGCCGCCCCCGCCGCTCTTCAGCCGCTTCGTCTGCACGCCGCTGAGCGCCGAGTGCCCGGCCACCGGCCCCGGTACCGGCCCGGGCCCCGAGGAGCTGCTGGCGCTGCGCAGCGCCGCGGCCCAGCTGCGCCGCACGGCGCTGGAGCAGAAGGAGCGGATCCGCATGGACCAGGAGACCATCCGGGAGCTCACCGGCAAGCTCAGCCGCTGCGAGGGCGGCCTCCGAACCGGGACCCCCGCCGCCGCAGGCTCCCCCCCCGCCGCCGCCGGGCTCCGTGCCGCCCCGCGCCCCGGCACCATGGGGCACCCCCCCGCCGAGCCCCCTGCCGTGCGGGAGCTGGAGGAGGCTGTCCGTGCCCTCCAGGACCGCATCGACCGGATAGAGGTGCGAGGGATGCTCCCGGGGGTTCGGGAGAGAGGGGGTGGTGGTCCCGGGGGGGTGCTCTTGTACATGCCATTCCCAAAGCCTGCTGCCACCCGCTCCCCAAAGCAGCTTGTCCCCCTCAGGAGGCTTCAGGCAGGTTGTCCTCTCTCCTCTCTTCCCTGAGGTCTCACCTGCAGTGTCCCCTGGGCCGGAGCTGCCCTGCTTTCCCCCAGTCCACACCCAGGCAGGGCACCTTGCTTCACCTGGCAGCACCCACTGAGGCCTCTGCAGGACCCAGGGCAGCAGGATGTCAGCTCAGGGCCGGATCCTGCCCTTTAGCAGAAAGGGAAATCCCACCCCAGTTATGAATGGGACATCTCGCAAAGTAAAGCGTGGTGCCACCCGCTGTGAGCCCTGCACCCCGTTCCTGTATAGTTTGTAGGAGCTGTAGAGAGAAGGCAGCTGGAGCCATTTGCCGTGCCCATCACTGTGGCGTCAGGCTGTTGGCACTTGGGGACCCCTGGTCCCCCCTCTGTAGCATCCCTGCAGCATGCACCTGGTGGGTGAGCCCTGGCCCGGCCTCAAGCCAGCAGCACCAAAGGCTGGATGGTGATGCCCGCAATGGGACCCAGCACAGGGTGCACATGTGTGTCCATTAATTTGGGCTGTTGTGGGCTCAACAATCACATGGACCTTGGCAGAATTTGTAGGATAGGGCCAGAGCAATAGTTTGGGCACATGAGAGCTGCCAGAGGGGAGTTGTCTGGTTTACCTGGGGGGTTTGCTCCAGATGTCCCGTCTTTTCTGGAGGTCATGTTGTCCTCTGAGGTCTGTTGGAGGCCAGAGCCACCTGCAAGGAGCCTCCTCTGAGTCTTCAACATCCTCATCTTCCCATTTGGTTCCCTGTTGCCCTCTCCACTCTTCCCTGGAGCATGGAGCTGGAAGAGGGGGGTGGGGGGGTCAGGGAGCTCCTCATGAGGTCCCTCTCCCCGTCTTAGTCCTTCTGTTCCCTCACTGCAGCCATGTGGGTGCAGTAGCGGCAGGCCACAGGTGGACAATTTAGAGCCACTAAAGTCACAGGCTGAGGAATGAGACCGGGAGAGAGGGTTATTTTAATGGATGGAGATACGAACAGGGATAGAAAGACAGGGAAAGGTGAGTAAACGTATGCACATATGTTCGGAGGAGAGCTGGAGCCCGGAGGAAGCACCTGCAAGCTGCCAGGGTAATGCACACACACGCACGAGAACAAACACAGCGGCACAGTGGGTGTGTGCGGGGAGAGGGGGACATGCAGCCCGGCTGAGCACGATGCCTAGAACCCAGTGCAGCCAAAGGGAGGGACAGACCCACCCCAAAAAGCCCCTGCAGCCCCAAACAAACAGATTCCCAGGAGCGGGATAACACAACTGGGCGAAGAAATGCTTGTGCAGACAGCAGATGTGCTCACCCAGAAATAAATGGAGGGAAAAATAAGCTCCTGCACACACTGACCGGCCTTCCACACAACTCGTGTGCGTGCAAGGACCAGGCAAGGCATGGTGGGATGGTGCCCAGCACCTCAGTTTGAACCCTGGGGAGCATCAGGCCTTTAGCTGCTCTCTGGTCATGCTCTCCCCCTTCCCTGAGGCGCTGTGTCACCTGTGAGCTGTCCTGGCCTCTCTCCCGTGGTGTCTGGCGATTGAGGCTTGTGGTGGAGGAAGGTGAAGCTCACAAGGGCTGGAGCAGGCGGCTGTGTGTGCCCGGGGAGCCTGAAGCGATGCTGGGTTGAGGCTCAACACACACACGTGCTGGTGAGGAAGCCAAGCAGCAGGTCACTGAAAATGTTCTCTTCCGTGCTGCTGGGGACCTGAGGGTCCCAAGGGTTTTCTGCAGCGGACACAGAGCACCCCACAGCTCCGTGAGCCTGGCAGGCTCAGGAAATAGGGCAGCGTGTCGCAGGGGGGTTGGACTTGGCTGCCCTGGCCCCAGCCTGTCATAACATGCTGCCTGGGAGGGCCTGCTGACGGCCACAGTCAAGCCCCAGGGTCACACCTCAGCCGTGCAATGATGGCTGCTTGCCCCCCCACTCCTGTATGTGTAGACACCCCAAAACTTGGCAGTGGGGTGCCTGTGGCTCTGCATCCCACATGACTCCATCCATCATCCTTGGGAACCTTCCTGGGGTACCCCATGGCATGGGGAGCACTCCCAGCCCCAGCAGCTCTCCTAAAGGGAGGCAGTGATCATCCCAAGAGGTGACCTGGATGGGGACAGTCCCCAGGTGGTCATCAGCATGCTGGAGGCTCTGCGAAACCCGGAGGGAGGGAAAGAGAGAAAATGCTGGCAAAGCCCGGTGTGGCTTAGTCTCGGGAGAGGGATGGCACAAAACGCTGTGGGCACTCCTGGGAAGGCTGCGTCCCAGGGCATCTCCCGGTGGGTTTGCCGGCAGGGATTACTGCTGGAGGCTCGGGAGCTGGGAATGCAGGGAGGGGGCTGGTGGAAGATTGCTGATCTAATCTGGGCACTCTCAGCACCAGCTGTAAGGCATAACAAGATTGATTGATGCACTGAAAAGCCAATTAAGTCATTGATTCTTAAATTTGGTGGCATGGCAGCACATTTTCCATGGGGGGGGGGAATGCTGGAAGAGTCCCCACAGGCTTGTTCTTTGCCTGCCAACATTTTGGTGGGAACAGGCAAGCACTGGCATGGTGTTCACACTGGGACATCTTCTGTCACCTCCTCCTAACCTCCCCCCCGCAAGGCATCAGTCATCCTTTCTCATGTGCAGCAGCCTGGCTGGACTGTTTCCTCCAGTTTTGAGGAGTTCCCCCAATCTCCACACATGCTCAGATCCATACATTTGGGCACATCTTGGCGTGCAGAGCAGGAGGGCCCAGATGCTCCCCTTTTTGATGCTTTTATTTACTGCTGCAAATGGCAATGGAGTGGTTTTGGGGGGGGGGAGGGAATCGCTTTGGCCCCCTGGGCTGCACTGGGGTGCAGATGCCCTCCTTGTCCCCATTGTCCCTTGGTGGGGAGCTGTCTGGGAGCAGGGACAGCCTGATGGGCCCTATGGGGGAACCAGCCTTGGCAGAGCCATAACAGCCCATTTGCTTCCCAGCCGGTGTGCGGCCGTGCCGGCCCAGCTGAGCTGCTGTGGCTGGTGACCTGGCTGCTGGCAGGAACCCCACGGGTAAGGGCGTGGGAAAGGGAGCAAGCGGGCTGCCTGCCTCTGTTTCTCACAGAGCGGGATGGAGAGGCCCAAATCGTGACAGCCCTGGGCCCTAAGCAAGGTTTGAGGGGGACAGGAATTGGCAGAAGGCTTTTCACTTGCAAGGCGGAAGAGGAGGGAAAGGCCAAGGTACCCCTGCTCGCCCTCCAGCATCATGATCCCTGGGATGTGTGGGGGCATTGTCCTGCAGGCGTTGTCCTGTGGTCCTGCCCGCCCCGTGCCAGCAGCTAAGGTGGGCACCTCCATGCCAAGGGAGAGCAGTGGGGCCTGGATTTGCAGGTGCATTAGTAAATGAGGCTCTGATCTCCTTACATAAATCAAAGTGAATTTGCCGACCGAGGGCTACAGCCTGAGTGAGCGCACACCAACGTGGCTGCCCCGACCCCCTGCCTCCCCCTCCCCACCCCCCCACCAGCTGCTGACATTTAATGAAATTAATATTACCGGGCATCTTTCATTCTTCTTTGCCGGCTCCAGTGGCCAAAACGCGTCGCGCGAGCCTCCCCCGCACCCGCTGCCCACTCCCCTGCTGCCTGTGCGGCAGCAGATGGGAAGCCGGGTGCCTGCTGAACAGCCGGGGAGAAGGCGCTTCCCCCCCCCCCCCCCCTCCCCAAAGGTCACCGGTAGAGAACAGCTGCACAGCTAGCATTAATAATTTTGCAAATAATTTGATTTGGGAGAAAGATACTTGAGTGACAGCTCGGAGATGCGGAGGGGATGCAGCCCAGCTTGGCACTGGGGGGATCACTCCACACGTGCTGGCTGTGGGGGGTGGGATGGGGCGGTCTGTTCTCCTGTCCAGCTGTGGTCTGGCTGCAGGGATGGGGATGGTGTCTGCTGGGACACTCCTGGGATGATGGGGTGGCCCCCAGACTCTGCCAGAGGAGGGTGCTGGCAGCATCTCTGGTCACGAGGAACATGAGGCTGGCGGTGATTTGGACAGTCGTGTGGGTCCGGCTGCTGGTACCCCAGCTGCTGGGATGGAGGGGCTGGGAAGAGCTGGAGAGAGGGATGGAGAGGGAAAAAACTCGGGAAAGGGGAAGGAATTGAGCAAAAGAGGAGAGACAGAGTGTGTGCGCACGGGGGGGGAGCATCAGGAGGAGACGCTCCAAAGCCAGAGAAATGAAAAAACCATAGGGAGAAAAGTTACAGAGGGAAGAAAATAGCAGCAGGGAGAAAAGCAGGAGGAAGGGGGAGGAAAGAAAAGCGCTCAGTCACTACTGAATAATGTAGGGCAGGCTATCAGGGGCTAGCGAGAGCGACAAAAGCTCCCAGCCTTTTCTTTTTTCGTCATTAACAGATGGAGCCGTGCATGAAAGCAGGGACGTAGGCTCCAAACCCGCAGCTCGAGCAATCAAAGCGTGCTGCAGACAGGAGCGCGCCAGCCTCCGCTGCAGCCAGGCGGCCTGAAGGGATGAGAAAAGCTTTTGGAGCCCATGGGATGTGGGAATGGACAAAAAGGCAAAGGCAACCCCCATCCCACCTCCACTGCCCCCCACCAATGCAGCCGGCTTCGCTTGGATATGAGCACAGGCAGCCCAGGGTGGGAATTATTCCTGCCAGAAGGATGAGAATTAACCTTTCCACTTGCCTTTCTTTCCCTCCTGCCATCCCTCCTCTGCCTTTCAGCCTGCTGCACCAGCAGGTCTCCAAGACCCCCCTCAAAAATAAGGCTAAAGCCCTCTCTCTGTCAGCTAATCCATCCCTGATTTACAGAGACCAAAGGCAGGATGCCCTTTGCTGGGTGATTTTCCCTTCCCAGAGGGGTTTTGCTCCCTGTGAGAGCATCCCCAGCGCTGCTGGAGCAAGCCGGCAGTGGGAGCTGGTGTTTCGTCAGCGCTGGCAGTTGTCCCCTGCCCGGACTCTTTTCTTGCCAGGTTTTGTTTCTCCACATTGTTTTTCCTTGCAAAACCTGTGGGTTTGTCCCGGCAGACCCCACTGGAGGCTCTTCCAGAGCCCAGGGCATCGCAGCCTCCTTATTTGCAGCCTGGGTGTGTTGCTGCCCAATGTGGGGCTGTTTGTGCTCACACCGACACCACCTTCTCGCTCCCCCTCTCCCTAATACCTTCTCCCTGCTGTTCCCATCCTCCAAGGCTGCATCCTGTCCGGCCAAACCTGGTTTTCCTCCAGCCTTCCCTCCACTCCATTGTTCATGACGGATAGCAAAGATTGAGGGTCACATGGGGGGCATCCTCCCTTTCATCTTTGTGTGCATGATCATCAGGTCCAGTGCACCTGGAAGAGCAGGATTAGGAAGGAAAAAACACCTAGAAACCATAAACAGAGATGAACATGGTGACCTCTTCCAGGCTAGCTGTGAGACCAGGGTGGGGTCTGTCCAGGTTGGCAGGGATGGCATCACCCTGTGTCCCACCAGCACAAGCCATGCAAATGTCCAGGGCTGAAGCAGCCATTCAGACCCTTCTTGGTGCCAGAGCAGCCGTGGTGGCAGAGGCCAAAGCAGGGGCCACCAAGGCTGCTCCAGCACTTTCAGGAAGGTCTGGCAGCATCTTCCCAAGCCCATGGCTTGAGAAGAGCCTAATGCCCTAAGGACACGGGGAAGGGAGAGGGCTGCTATTTACAGAGAAACCCCAGGAGCAAAGGGCCACCTCCTCCCTTACAGCCTTCCAGCTGGGATGGGGTGTCCCAGCGAGGTGTGGGGTCTGGGATCTTTGCAGGGTGCAGTAGCAGCTGGGAGGATCTTTGCCAGGTGCTGGGTTTGGGATCAGCCAAGACAAAAGAGTTTTGGTCTGGGTTTTAACCCTGATGTGCTCAATATCTTCAACTGATGGGTCATGTCAGAGGACCTACCACTGGCCCCATTTCTCTGTGGCATCCTGATGGCCTGGGAGAGGCTGGCTTATGCTTACAGAGAGCTACCTGCCTGGCCTGGCAAGTGTGCAGCACCCCTGTATGCCAGCTGAGCTGGGCTAAGAGGATTACAGCCCCGCGATGTGATGTTAGCATGCTGGCCATGGCAAAGCAGCCTCACGCACCGTGGGAAGGGGAGCTCCAACCTCTTTCCCATGTCATCCCCTCCTTGTGGGAGGCTGCCTGTGGGAGGAGAGCCAAAGGATGACCTGAGCACCCTTGCATCTCATCCTTGCTCTGTCTCTGAAGCAGCAGAAAGTCATTAAGAGCAGCCAAGATTCATTTTGCAGTAATGAACTCAATGGGGGCTCTGAGAGGGGAGGTACAAAGTCAGCTGGAGGCCCTTGGAGAAGACCCTGTTGTGGCTGTGGTGTCATGATCCTAGCACTCCCTGTGGTAGGTGCAGGCTGGGCATGTCCTTTTTTTTGACCTCTTACAGTGACACTGCGCTGAGTTTTCTCTTTTGTCCCTCTCTTCCCCCTCGGCATGGTTACTGCCGAGTGCAGCAGGAGCTGCCAGCCCGTACCAATGGCTCAATGCCCACTGCCCCAGCGCTTGCCCGTGATGCCCTCCACACCAAGATGGAGCAGCTGGAGGAGCAGCTCCTCTCCAAGATCCTGACCCTGCAGAAGGAGCGCCAGGCTGCCAGCACTGACCGCAGCCAGCAGCAGCACAACGTAGAGAAGGAGCTGAACTCCCTCCACAACCGGGTGACGGAGCTGGAGCACGGTGAGTCCTGCCTGATGGGGATGGAGGTGGCACAGGGGATCCTGGGACAAACGACCCTCATCCCAGCAATGGGTGCTGACCCTCTTCTCTCCTCCCCGTCCTTGACACCTAGGACCGCCAGGCTACAGCCCTCCCAATGCCTTCAAAGTGACCATCCCAGTGCAGAACAACTACATGTACGCTCGCATGAAGAAGAGCCTGCCAGAGCTCTACGCCTTCACCATCTGCATGTGGCTGAAGTCCAAAGCCCTGGGGGGGCTTGGCACCCCTTTCTCCTACTCTGTCCCAAGCCAAGCCAACGAGATTGTGCTACTGGAGTGGGGCACCAACCCCCTAGAACTGCTCATCAATGACAAGGTCAGTCCAGCTGGAGGGGGGACGGGAGGGAAGCCCTGCCCTCACCTCCCTTGCTTCAGTCCTCCCGGGAGATGATGCTTCTGGGGGTACCAGGGTGGGAGAGCTGGGAGGAAGGGGCCCAGGGTGGAGAGGGGAGGCAGGAGGATGGGGAAGATGGCTTGCCAGCCTGGGTTTTGAGAGGGAGAAGCAGTGTATCCAGATGTCGGTAGAATTTGGGGTGCTACTGCCATGGGGGTGCACCACTTGCTTTGCAAGGGGCTGAGGGATGCTGGGGTCCTCTGGCAGTCCCACCGAGCACTAGACTCTTGCTCTTCTCGCAAAGGTTGCCCAGCTGCCTCTGAGTCTGAAGGACAAGGCCTGGCACCACGTCTGCGTGGCGTGGACAACCCGGGATGGCAAGTGGTCGGCGTACCAGGATGGCGAGCAGCGGGGTGCCGGTGAGAACCTGGCCTCCTGGCACGCCATCAAGCCCCAGGGCGTCATCATCCTGGGCCAGGAGCAGGTATGTGCTGGTTGGCATCGCTCTGGCATGAAGTTGGCTGGGTGGGGGCAGCCCCCAAATGGGGTGAGGGCAGGGGGCGGTGCAGGCAGGGTGCATTGGCAGCATGGGCGAGGGGCTTTCCTGCCTGCTCAGCTGACCTCTGGGTGGGCCATGTGTGCTCATCATCTTCTCCTCTTTCCTCTTTCCATCCCTCTGTCCCCCATTTACTCCCCACCTTGGCTTCTTGCATCTCCCCGACACATCCATCCCCTCCCCTCTTTGCCATTGGGCATCTTCTTCTGCTTCCACCCAAACGTCTCCCTCTACCCCCTGCCCTGTTTGCCCACTGGATGCATGTCCCTTCTCCCATCGCCGTCCCTGTCCCATCACCTCTCCTGCTCTTTCCCAGGACACGCTGGGTGGCCGCTTTGACGCCACGCAGGCCTTTGTGGGGGAGCTGGCACAGTTCAGCGTGTGGGACCACATGCTGGCGCCGGCGGAGATCCTGGGCTTGGCCAACTGCACATCCCACCTCCAAGGCAACGTGATCCAGTGGGACGACCAGGCGGTGGAGGTCTTCGGGGGAGCCAGCAAAGGGAGCTTCACCGCCTGTGAGGAAGGGAGGAAGGCGTGAGCAGCCTCTTGCTCCTCCCCTGCGCCAAGGAACCCAGCGGCAGCCCCAAAGCAGGGAGCCCCCTTCTCCCCTCCCAAACTGCCGAGCCTCACCACCGCACCGGGGCGATGCTCAAACCCCTCCATGATGGCATTCCAGGAGGGAGGTGGGCCCTGGAAGCCTCCCTCTTGCTCCTGGCTTGCCCTCCCTCCTGATACATCTGCCCTTGGGTCTTGCCTTGCCCTGCTTCTGTTTCGCAGGGACCTCGCCGTACCTGCGTCTCTGGTTTGGCGAGGGTCCCTGCCTTGTCTGCCCCAACAGGGAGTGGGAAGGAGACTTCTGTCTGACTCAAGTGCAGTCCAGCCTCGGTGGAATGGCAGCCTGCAGGCATCTTCTGGGAACATCCCCTTTCCTTATTTATTTCTAGCACCCTGCTGTCTGGTTTTGTGAGCCTGCACTCCAAATGAGCCCAAGGGCTCAGCCAGGAGCATCTTCCCCTCCAGCACCATCTCCTCTTCTCCTGCCACCCTGTTTTTCAAGCACAGCCCTGGGGAGGCTGAGGGAAGATGGCAGAGGGTTAGCGGGGTGGCATTCCCCCCAACCTGCACCCCTTCCCCTGCCTCTGCTGCCTGTTTGGGCAGGGCTGCCCAAGTAGAGGCAGGTTTTGGAGGCAGTGGGAAGCAGAGAGGGACTCCCCCATCTGAGGGGTCAGTCTGGGGGGAAGGGAGCACAGCATCTCCCCCAGCGCTGGCAGAGGAGGAGCAAGCACAGCACTGCCACTGAAGGGAAGAAAGGCAAGAAAAAGAAATGAGACTGAGTTTGGTGGTGGCTGGAGTCCTGGCAGCCATCCCCCAGCTTTTTGGGCACTGAATGGTGCTGCTGCTTTCACCTCTGCCTGGATCCCCTGCTTTGGGCTGCTTCCAGCCAGGGACAGGGCTGCCGCTGGCCTTGGAAATGGGCGGGTGGGGGGGGTTGATGGGGTGTGCTGGCATTTTCCCCATGGAGTGCCTGAGAATATGCTGTTTCCATGCCGCGTGGTCACCGATGTCTTGATACGTGAGTGTGTGTGTACGCGCGTGTGTGTCTGGGGGGGTGGGAGGGTTATTTCAGGGGTCTCATGGTTGCTCAATGCGGTGTCCAGCTTCCAGTGCTCCCCCCTACCCCAAGTCCCACTTTGTGCTTTCGGTGACGGCTGCCCCCCCTGCCCTGGGGATGTGAAGCGGGCAGAGGGGACAGCCCGGCCACCCCGCATCGCCCCCCCACAGCATCACCGCCAGCAGTGGGGCAGCTCAGCCCACTGGGGGGGACACGGCAGGGACAGGGCGCAGCCCTTGTGCCAAGTGGGAAACACTGTGACCTTCGTGCACCTTGCCGAGCTGCCTCCTCTTCCTCGCTCGCTCGCACGCTTTCTCTAATGCACGTTCGTGAAAGAGGCCCCTGATGTGCGCTTGTGTTGGGACATTTCTTTTGTAAAGCTGATTGTGGACAATAAATGTGACGTTTTCTGTTCGAGCATCCTGTGGGGCATGAGGTTGCTGCGGGGACGATGGGGACCAACCAGCCCAAGCCAAGGTGTCCTTTGCCGGGATGCTTGGGGCGGCATCCCTGGAGGGAGACAGCTGGCCCACAGCTGTGTAGCTGCATTACAGAAATATCATCACAAGGGTCTGGGTATTGTTGCCCTGGGGAGGGGTGGTGGTTTGGACACCTCTCACGTACCCCATCATGGAGCAGTCCGGGGTACAGACTGTTGCTGTGGGGCTTGGGGAAGCACCTCTCCATGGAGGAGGAACCCCCATCCCAACAGCAAGGAGGCAGAAACCAGCAGGAAAACACAGCCTCCAGGTCAGACCATGATGGTGAGGAGCTCACGTGGAGCATAAATCTAATTAAGTCCTAGTAATGAGTTCCTGACCTAGCTAGACATGGGCTGGTTCACCCTCAGCACAGCTCTTGGAGCCACCTATTCCAGAGCAACCTGTGGCCAGGTCTGCATGATGCTTTTGCCCCTCAGTGGGTCCTGCCCCTCCTAGGAAAGGCACAACCTCACCAATATTTGGGGAAACTATTCTGTAAAGCCAGAGGACCCAGTTTTCCCCAGGGCCCTGCCATTGCTAGGGTGCTGGTGGGGTCTCCTCGCTGAGCCAGCCATCCCTCCAGCTCCCACTGCTCCTTCTGGAGGGTATGTAATGCCACAAAACAAAGTCTGGGCCGCTCACCTTCAGCCCTTCAGCACATCTCCTCAAGGTTGAGGGAGCTGTTTTGAAGCAAAAAATAATTCTGAGTACGTACTTCTGCTGGAGCATACGTTCAAGGGCTTTGCTGAGCTGGAGGCCCACCCCTGCATCACTACAGGAGGGGGTTCAACAGGTGACCTCTGCTCATGTGCCCAAGAGCAACATAATTAGGAAGAATGGTACCTTTTGCAGGAAGAAATGTTCAAAACCAGTGCTGCGGTCACAAACTTGGAAGGAAATTAAATAAGGGGGGGGGTGATTGGTCCAGAAGACCCTCCTAGTAAAACTCCAGGAGCCCTGCGAGGGGCTTTTGGGGCTGCTGGCCAAGGCAGAAGATGCAGGAGGATGAACAAGGATGGAAACCACCTGGCCACGGGTGTAGGTTATTGGCATAAAACCTCTTCTTCTGGAGCCTGGAAACCCAGCCCACACCAAAATCTCTGTGAACCCCCATCAGAAAAGCAGAAACAAAGGGGACACCAGGAGGTGCTTGGGCAGGGACTTCAGTGCTGCCTTCCGCCTCCCTGCCAGTGCTGGCGCCATCCCAGCCCCAGCCGTGTCCCCAGGACGTGTGGGTCTGTCACTACTGGGACGGGAGAAATGGGGGAGCCCGGCAGCATGGCTTCTGCAGGACGACCTCCTCTCCTCCCAGAGAGTCACAGACAGTTGGTTAGACTGGGGGTGGGGGGACACAGGAAAACTTGATGTAATCTATCCAGGCATTTTAAAAGCTTACGGCAAACACCTCCATAAGGCTCTTCAGGAACCGAAAGCATTATGAAGAGATTAGGAACTGGTTGGGAGACAGAAATTCATGAATAGGAATAAATATTTGATTTCCATCCTGCGCTGGCTCTCTGCAGGGAGTGATGGCTGCTTCTTGCCCATCTGGAGAGGAGGAGAGCAAGAAGGGACCATTTATTTTTGGTAAGCCAAGCCTTGCAGGAGCTGCAAACCTGCGACAGGGCTTAAAAGGTGGAGGAGACAACAAATCAATGGTGTTGCTGGCTGGAAGGAGTAATTACAATGACTTCCACATATTGCTTGCTTCTAAATTAGCCACGAGCACTCAGGAGGAGCCCTGTGTCTCTCTAAGGGCAGCCAGATGGAAAACACATTGCGCATAGGAGAGACGAGGAACAACAAAGTCCTCCGTGAGCGTAAAGAAGGAAAATTTTACCAATGGCGTGGAGTAGGTTTTGCAGTTGGGGTAGGTGCGTTCAGCTGGGACACTATGTTGCATCTGGATACCTAAATGGGGAGGGGGGAAGAAACAGAGGAAACCCAAGAGGTGGGCAGAGCAGAGGCAAGGGCACCGTCAGGCTACGGCAGGTCATTGGGGGCTGGCACAAGAGAAGATGGCAGGGGAGGCAGGCAGATGCAATGGCTACCACATGTGTGCTCCCCTCTGTCTCCCCACCAAGGGGCTGTTAACATGCTTCGAGGGGAGGAAAGGGGCTGCCGTTTCTTTCCTAATCCACAGAACTCCCTGCTGCTCGGCTTTCTGCGGGCCAAGGGCTGAGCCAGAGTCAACAGCTCCACCCCCCAAAGGGCTTCGGCTTGCAGCAAAGCCCAGGTCAAACATAGGAACGGGAAAACTTCAGGCATGACAGCTATTTGAAAATAAAACACTGCAGTTCCTGAACCTCTCCAGCCCCTGCCTGACTTTCCGGAGGGCACCACGAGCCATGCGGTCTCTGCTTCCTCAGGGACACGGGCAGCCCTGGGACCCCCGCCTTGGGGTGGGCTTTGGGGAGCTCCTGTGCTCCCTGACACCTGCAGTCTCAGCTCTGGGCTCCCTGTGGTGTGTCAACCTCCTGGTCCCCCAAACCAGGTCAAGCCAGCCCACACTTCGTCCCCAGGAGGTGGCACTTCCGAAGCCCCCTATTACTCGCAGTGCCCTAGCAATGGGGGCCTGCCTTAATTGCCTTCCTGCACCCCCCCATCTTGCTGGGAGCCTCCCCCGCTCCCTCCCCAGGAAGGCTCATTAAGACTCGTGCTGTGCTCGCACGGGGAACACGCCATGCTTCCAGAGCATCTGGCACCGGAACAGCCCCCGCGCGGCTGCTAGTGCTGTGGCGGCGGCAGCTCTTACTAGAGGTAGTAGCTGCGGCATCACGCATGGAGCACTGCCTTCCCCAATACACCAGAGGATCCAGCTGTCCCGAAGCGGGTTGCTCTCTCCTCTGGAGTAGAGGGCCAGGCTGCTTTTGGCTGCCACACATTCCTGCATGCCAGCGTCCCTGTCTCTGCCTTCCCTCAGCTCAATGCAACATGGTGGGGCTCTGATCCCTGCAAAATGTGGTTTCAGCATCCCCATGGGGCCTCCTCAGCGCTCCTCCTGCCTCCAGAGAGCTACAGCCACCTTACCCACCCCGGGCAGCTGCCGGGTGGATGTCAGAGTGTCCCAAGTCCCCAGCCCAGGCCCTCTGGTACTACCCAAGATGGTGGGGAGCAGCACCCAGCCCCTGGGCTGCAGCCAACAGGCAGGACAAATCTCTAGCCCCCTTCTTTATCACAGAGAGGAGATGGGGCACAGCAGAGCCTGTGCCCATGGGGACAATAGGGAGATCTCAAAACCTGGCCAGAAGCAGCCAAGAAAAGAGAGTGTGTGGATGCCCTCGACCTAATGAAGAGTCAGCCTGTCATCCAGTCTCCTCCTCCTGTAACCGAGGGAGACGGCTAAAACAAAGCATGGGGCAGTACACATATTACATATACATATATTTTGCAGTCAGTGGTTACATTGCTGTTTCTCAGAGAAGCAGTACAACACAATCTAACATCAGGTGGCAAACAGCACTTCTTTGTTTTAGTGCATTTCACCATAGCTGCCAAAGACAAAGGGCTGAAAGAGTTTCCATCTGTGATTAGTGGCAAAAAAGGAAGGGCCAGCCAGAGCAGAGCAATAATTAGAGTTTCTCACACATCCAGAGGAGAAAATCAGCCTCTTGCTCTGGACTAGCCTTCACCTACAAATGGGCACTCGAGTGCTCAGTATGGAAACTAAAGACCAGGTAACGTGAAGCCAGCCGTGTATCTGCCTTTTGTGCTAGCAGCTGAGGGATCAGTACGTGTTAGCTGTGTTGGCCCAATGTGGCTTTGATTGGCTTGCGGCGCTGTAGAGAGGCAGCTTGTGCAAACCCAGCACTTAAGGGTCCAGAAACGAACCGCCTGCATCTTGCTAAGCCATAGCAGATGGAGACAGGTCAGCAGGATGCTCTCCTTCCTCAGGAGGCTCCTCTACCTTGCAGCACTGCTGTATCACCCACCACAATCACAAAAAACACAGCATTCCTATCTTTGGGTCCTTTGCAGTTTGGGGTTTGGCCATTTTTCTGTAGCTTTTCACCTAGGAGCCACTGATGAATAATCCTTACAACCAGTCCCAGCATCTCCCAAGGGAAACACTCCCTGGGGACACATTGATCAAACCCAAAGCATATTTAATTGAACCCAGAATCACATACGCATGCGTGCTCCCCCCCTCCATGAACAGAGGCATACGCAGACAAACACACCAGCTCGCGCCGACTTGCTGTTTAATAGCAGAAGTGGGTGAACTACATAGGGATTAAAGCATTAAAAAAACCACAGCAAGAATACAGCGCTTGAAAGCACTGTGTCCCTGGAGAGATTAGAGTAGTTGCCTGGAGATAAAGTAATGATGATGGAAAGTCTTCTTCCTCACAGAGGTTCTATTCCTAATTATCTCCCCTAAAAAAAAAATCTTCCAGCTTTTGTCTGTCTCTTGACAATTTTAGCACTGTGCCTGCCTTGTTGCAAGAAGCCGATGCTTGCCGAAAGGAGGAAGGAGAATGACAGGGACAGGAGGCAGCGCTTCATTTCTGTCACCACTGGCAGCGAAGGCAAAGGGAAAGACAAATGATTACTGCAGTGTTGTCTTTCTGAGCCCAGAGACAGTTCTGCTGCCTCCACCACTGCTTTAGAAAATGTCCTCCCTATGGTTATAGGGCAGAAGGGGGTGCTTGGAGGTTATGGTGTGGGAAAAGGACTTCTTCACAAGCTGGCAGGGACAGGAGAGTGCCCAGCTTGTTCCTCCCCCACTTTCCTTCTCGGATAGCTGGAAAGAAATTATTATTTCAGCAGGCAGCCAGCAATGAGGATGTTTCGAACATCCATCAGCCAGAAGACTGCACAAAAGCTCTGGCCCATGAGCCACCCTGCAAGATAAGGATGGGTCCTGATGGAAATCCTGGCATCACACCCAGCAACTGGGGCTTTGCATAGGAAAAGCTTTTCCCCTCGGTATTATCCTGGAGCTTGCTGCTTCTTCACTTGTTTTAATTTCAGACTAATACAATCCTAGACCCCAGGAAACTGCTTAAGCTGGTTTAGAGGCAATCAGTGTTTGGCTAGCAAGATGCAGAGACAGCACAGGTTTCCTAGAGAGCTGAGAGACAAGGAGCACCTCAAAGCAAGCAGACATTACAAATATAAAGGCCATGGAGGGCAGGGGTGATGAGCTCACAGTGATGGGGTTAGTAGGAGCTGCTTGCAAAGTCATGACCCATCCTCGCCCTCCCAGAGTCATTTTCTCCTTCTTTCCAGTTGTATCAACATGCAAACATGGGTGGTTGCTTCTCCTATACACATTAAAAAAAAAAACAAACCAACCTTTAAGTACCCCAATATTTACTCTTGTTTAAAACAAAAGGTAGAACTAGGCCTCAAAGTCACAGAACTAGGCCTTTTAAGTCACAAAAACATTAAGTCCCCGGATACCGGGCAGTTCGGCTGTGGATTCAGTTCAGGGCCTGTCGCTGCAGCCGGCCCAGCCGAAACCCACCCCGAAACCTTGGACAGGGCGGGAAGGCCGGGAGCCTCCGGGAACCCCCGTTTCCAAGCCCAGGACAGGGGACACACAGCTCCTCCTCGCCACCAGAAACCGGCCTGTCCTCCCGGCAGCTCCTAACCCAGCCCCGGAGCGTCCCGCGAGGGGCAGCGCTCAGGGCCGGGCCGGGCCTGACCCCTCGCGGGGCGCCGCAGGACCGGGAGCGCAGGCCTTTCCCCTTCGCCAGGCCGAGGGTGTTTGGCGAGGTCCCCCACCGTGCTGCCGGCCCCTCCCCGGCCTCAGCCCCGCTCCCGTCAGGGGCATCGGGCCGCGAGCACTGCCATCCTACTCGAGACCGAGGCCAAGGGAAGGGAGGACAGGCAGTTCGTAGACACCCCATCGCTGCCTCAAGCCCCCGGGCAGTAGCCGACAAAGCTCTCTGCCAATCACAGACCCCAGGCGGCGCGCTTACAGCCAATGGGCGGCGAGGTAGATGGGACTTCCTGCGCCGGTTGCTACGACAAGCGCGGCTCTTCCTTAACAACCGGTGCTGGGGCGGTGGTGTGGGCTGCAGCGGTGGAGGTGGTGAGGCCGCGCCCGGAGACCCCTCGTCCCCTTCCCTCTGCTGCGTCTGGGGCCGCTTGTTGAGCCCCTTCCCCGACCCTGGGGCTGAGGGTGGGGGGCTGGTGCGAGGGGGCTGCTTCGGATATGCGGTCTGCCCGGCCCGTGTTCCGCCACCCCTCGGCGGTGACGTGCCGAGGACATAGCGGGCTCCTCCGTGCCGTGCCCCCTTCCCCTCCTCTCCGGTGGCTCCGCTCCCGGCTGCTCCGCCTCCCGCCGCTGGGCCTGTGGTGGGCCTCTGTGGACCCATGGCTGGCGGACTGCTGCAGGCCGCCTCCCTGCCCTCTCTTCAAGCGGCCGAAGTGCCTGTCGGCAGCTCCTCCCCGGGAAAACCGCCGCTGGCCCATGGGGCAGCCCCCAGCGGCCTGCCTTGGTCTGTGGCCCCGCATATGTCTTGGGGAGAAACTGGGTATTGAAGTGGGTCCCAGGTTTTGCCCCGCTCTGGGAGGCTGGTGCCAGCCTGATGGTGGTTCTGTCCTGGGGAGGTTGTGGTGGGGACGTCTAGAGGTCCCGTGGTCACTCGTGTGAGAGCGGATAGTCCGTTACGCTTGGTGCTTTAGCCAGCAACTCTACACATCTGGTCTGTGTGGAGTTGCCTGACGCTGTGTTGATTTTGTTTTCCCTTTAATATGGGCTCACCCTTGCTTCCTCTGGGCAGGAAAGTGGGATGAGAGAAAGACAGGGAAGACCACGTTAAAACTTTCTGAATCTGCCAGTCAGACAGTGCTGTGCCTCTGCATTGCCCAAGAAGAGGCTGGTTAGTAATTAGGCCCAGAGGCATGGTCCAGCCTTTTTCCATATGGTGCTCCCCAGCTGACAAATGCTTGGGAAAGTAAGGAGCAAGTGCACAAACCAGGCCAAGATGTTCCCATTAAACATATTCTGTCCAGACATGTACACTGATCCTGTTCCTAAAATAATCTTCCCCTTGGCTTGTCATGTACAGCTTGAAACCCTAATGGATAATACATCCTGGGAAAATCCTTTTGGAATTAATCAATAGACATAATGATGGGTGTATTGTTCTCTCCTCCCTTGTCGGAAGCTGTACCCTGACTCGGCTCTTCCCTTAAGCTTGACTGGTGCTTTTGGGAAGTACTGTGCTCTTGAAGCCCTGTTTATGGAAAATTATATGGTTTTTTAAATTTGTTTACATTAGTGGTCTGTAAGGTAACACTCTTAAGTGCGTAGTGTGTGAAGATGGTACTGAGAAACAGCAAGTAACTGAGATGGAACATTATTCTTATAATAGTTTTATTGGCCTTCTGTGTTAATTCAAAGCTTGCTTTCTCCTTCCTGGGTTTGTTTTTGTTCAAGCAGTGTCCTCCTGGCCAAGAAGTTTCCCCTCCTGCTGAAGCTGCTCTGCCTGTGTTCACAAAGCCGTGTTCCTCTCAGCTGACTGTGCTGCAGCACCTTGCTGAGCTCCGGGCAGCCCCTCCGCCCCTTCCTGGGGTCACTGTGGAAGGACCATGGCAGACACTGGGGAGGGGAAGAAGGAGGAGGCTGATTATAAAAGACTTCACAGCTTTCCACTGATTAGGGTAAGACGAGGAATGGATTATGTGTTTACCAGTGTTATGGATACGAAATTCTCATTTTCTAACAACTTTCCAAACTAGAATTTCTCCCACTGAATAGCTGCTTGGAGAATGCATGTATTGATGGTTCTGCAGAGGGATCCTGGTCGTCATGGCTGCTTTGTCCCTGTCCTTGACCTCTGCCAGGGAAATTTATTAGCACCATTGTTCCCTCCATCAGACAGGGGAAGCCCGGGGCAAAGTGATCCATCTGACAGACTGAACATGCTGCCTTTAGAGCCCTCTCCTGTGTTTGGATGCAGCTTGCTTTTTTTCCTAGAGGAGCTGGAGTAAAATATCTTGCTGGCCAGCCAGATAGCAGAAGACAAAGCTGTGTAATTTACCCATCTTTGTTTATGCTTATAGCAATAATTAAGGACTGTGGTTGGAGCAGTATTAACATGTTTTCCCTTCATCTTATAACAGAAAAACTGAAAAATGTATTTATCTTCTCCTTTAAGCTGTGCTTAGTGCTAGTCTTAATGTTAGGTAGAGAAGAATTCTGCATTGGCTGGGACAAAGGAACAAAGGGGTCAGCTGTAATGCAATAAGCTATTTTCATATTTACTGTTCTCTGGAACAGTGGAAATGCTCAGTGTATGGACAAGCCTGCACTGCTGGTGATGCTCCCACCTTGAATCAGCAAGTGTTAAAAGCCCCAAGGAGTAGCTGCCTTTTGCCTGTGCCCAGCAGTGGAGGCCCCCACTATGGCCTGCGCACAAGTAAAGGCTATTTACTGTTGTCTTGCGTCTAGCTCTTACTTTTGTGCTTAGTTCCTCTTTTTTGTTTACTCTTTCCAGCACACAGACATGCCGGAGGAGATGCGTGTGGAGGCCATGGAGCTGTGTGTCACAGCGTGTGAGAAATATGCCACCAACAACGAGGTACTAGTCAAGTCCTAAAATGGCCAACCTTCTGTTGCTGCAGCTCAGGGAACCTGCAGGAGCAGGGCTAAGGGTGCAGGGCAGAGTGGAGTCAGATCCTGACATCCTGTTACTCTCTTTCTGCTCTGAGCAAGGGTAAAAGAAGGCAAAGAGCTTGGCTAAAACTCAGATTCAGTTCCCTTTGTCAGCAAGATCCATGATAGCACTTTCCTTTCCTGCAGGCAGCAGGTTAGTAGCAATGCCGCCTCCCAAGCCTTACCTTCTTCATGATCCTGCTTTGCCTGTGATGTGCTTCCGCTCTGTTCATAAAATGCCCTGTGTCCTGAGGGCTTGGTTCAGAACTGCGTGGAGACGGACCCTTCCTGTCTGCTCTTCAGTGTTGAGCAAGGCTGTCCCTACCAGTGTGGGGAAGAGACTCTTTTGTTTTGGGGATGAGCACATGAAAGTCTTTGAATTTTTAGGTACAGTCTGTTAAGTCAGTCTCTTGAATAAAATCATATAAATGGTGTGTGATGCAGAAGTTACAGTTTTTGGAAAGGTAACTTAATTTTGAGAGCCAAAAAGAACACACCTTGCTCCATGGGCAGGGAACAGGCTGCTTGTTGTTGGAGCAGTTTTGTGTTGGAGCAAGGCAAAGCTTCAAAGCTACAGATCCCTTCTGTCCCATCCTGCCCTGAGACACAACATATCACTGCAAAACCTTCCTCTCTCCTTTTTTTAGATCAAGCAGGGTGTGATCTGGGAGAAGTGAGCCTTTTAAAAGTCAACCTAGTTTCAGTGTTTTGGTAATTAGCTGGAGAAAAAAAAATGGACTCCTGTAAAAATAGCCACAGCTTAGTGACCTGAATCTCCTTTCACGCTCACTGCACCCAGCATAACTCCATCAGCATCTAAATGAGAACTCTTGCTTCAGATTGTGTGAACAAGAGAGTGATTGCTAGATGCAATCTAGCAATTCTCTCATTTCTCCTAGCTGCTGTGTCTGAGGCTGCTGAAAACAGAGACTTGTTTTACCCTTGGGCGTAGCTCTGAGGAGCTCCCAGTTCCTGCAGTGCAGCTGCTGTACCTGTTGCCCATGGCTTGAGCTGTCTGTTAAAGGGAGAAGAAGACTAGGGGGATGTTTGCATAAAAGCTGACTGCTTGCTCTGTCTCACTTTATGCTCTCATTCTTGCCATTCTCCAGAGCGCTGCCAAGATGATCAAAGAGATGATGGACAAGAAATTTGGGTCTTCCTGGCATGTGGTGATTGGAGAAGGTTTTGGCTTTGAGATCACTCATGAAGTGAAGAATCTGCTGTACATGTTCTTTGGTGGCAGCCTGGCCGTGTGTGTCTGGAAGTGCTCCTGACATCTGGCCAGATCCCAGACTCGCCGCATACAGGAGATTTCTTCCTTCTCTTGACAGGTTTTGTACAATCTGGAGGTGGGGTTTTATTTTTAATAGTTAAACGTCAAGTTGGTATTTTTTTTCATAGTGACGTAACAGTTCTGTGGGATACATACAGTTGGTGCATGTGTGCGTATAAGCTTGCTAAGCTGTCCTGTCCTTGCGTGTGGGATTTCTCCTCTGTCTGTGGCTCTTTCCTTGGTGTCTGAGCCAAAGCAGGGAGGAGGTGGGGAATAGGTAATCTCACGACACGCTGCAGAGCCATACAGCAGTGCTAGGAGGGGGAAGCGAAAGAGAAAAGGTGCTATCTAGCCTTATGGGTTTTTTTCCTCCCACTTCTTCCACATCGTGTCTTCTGTTCTCTACTTCTCTCTGGTATGGCTCTGACCAGCGCCTGTCTCTCCTCTCTCTGGATGCCAAAGAATGCCTTCATCCCCTCCTTCCAAGATGTCCACACACAATTGGCTGCGCCAAGGGTCTCCCTATGGGCTGCCCGTGGAGATGTTAGCCACAGGGAAGCAGACTTGGCTTGCCCTTCCCCGCTTCTTTTGGGAGGGTACAACAGCTGAGCTGCCTGGGTGTAGGAGGTTGCTATGCAAACCACCCCCTCCTTTCTCACCCACCGCACACTGAGATAGCATGAAAACACGGGCGGCTGACGACGGCTGGGGAGTGGGTGAGAACTATTCATATGGCTTGAATGCCTCCCTGTCAGTTCTCGGGGGTGTTGCAAGTGCTGTGTACTTTCAGCATCTTGTTTGGAGGCTGGTAGAGGAAGAAGGCTCTGCGTGAGGTACCACTTGGTCATCAGAAACCTAACATCTTTTTGGACTTGTGTTCTTTTAGCCTGTTTTATTTTTTAAAGCTGTCAATGTTGGCAGATGGAGTGAGCATAATTGTATGTTATGTATATGGCTTATTTATATAAATCTGGGGAACTGTTGTTTTACAATAAAAAATTAGTAAAATGTCCTTTTCTGTGTGTGTTCTAAAATGAAAATCCCAAACTGGAGGATGAAAAAGAAAAGCAATTCAGGAAACACAGAAGTAAGTAGGCATACTTCCTGGTGACTCGTAGGTACCAGAGACACGATATCTCATCCTCCCTGTTCTGTTCCTTTCACCAATGCAAGCCACAATGCTGAGGAAGGTGGCCAGGCCCACAATGCTGCCAGCCAAAGTCCTCAGTCCACGCAGCTGTTGAAGTAGCAGCAAGGCAGTGTACTCGTGTCCTCTGCCCAGGCACTGCCTCTGCTCTGACTGACCTTCAGGCTGACCTCTTGCGTTTGTGGCTTCCTTGATTTTCAGACTTCCTCTGAGAACATGACCAGCAGTACCACCTCATGTTTTATGAGAGGTCA
This sequence comes from Syrrhaptes paradoxus, assembly GCA_013400615.1. Taxonomy (NCBI): domain Eukaryota; kingdom Metazoa; phylum Chordata; class Aves; order Pterocliformes; family Pteroclidae; genus Syrrhaptes; species Syrrhaptes paradoxus. Next base: position 555,686 of record VZTO01018847.1, read on the forward strand.
CAGTCTAGTCCATAGCTCAATTTCAAAGGACCTTTCTGCACCAGTGCCTGCAGTGGATCAAACGGATGGAGGGTTTTACAGTTCCTTTTGTTTCTTCTCTGAACCTCAGCATGATGCTGGAGATGTCCTTCCTCCATTTCAGCATGTCAGGAGCTCTTTTATAAGCTAGGAATTGGAGTAATATGAAGACAACTAGAAATTATTTCAAATTTGGACCATCTGTGCTGGCTGGGCCCCATGTCCTCTTTTATAATTCCTTACTGATCAGGTGACAGGGAATTGCAAGGTAGGGAGGACACATAACTGGTACCATAAGGTAGCTGGTACCATGGTACCTGCCCTGTGTGATAGACCATGGTGGCAGGATCATTGTGCAGTGTAGAAGAGTCCAAATCCTTTGAGCTGTCTCTCGGTGTGCTTGCTTACTCACTCACTCCAGCTAGCTGCCTTTAGGTGAAGATAGCACTGTTGACTGGCACTTTCTGCAGCTGGCAGGTGGAAAAGCTGATTTGCTGTTCCATGACTTTCTGTCTCCTCTAGGTTTTATCCCTGTAGGTCCAAAGGAAAAGGTAAAGACGCTGTCTTTGGAAAGCCTTGTGCTGAAGCGTGATGATACCGTTAGCCGTACCACAGTTGCTTTTAATCGTGCCTCTTTCACGCTAATGAATAATTAACTGCTGTGTGCAAATGCACAGACACACTGGTCATGGGCATCTCTACAGGGTTGAGCTGACCTGCAGATGGCCACAGGGAGCTGCTTACCTCAGCACACGATCTTTTGGCCTTGCTGCCAGTCTGTTATCTCCTTGGCTGCCAGCTGACCAAAGCTAATGTCTCCATGACCTGCATCGGCAATGGGCGAACGTTGACCACTCCCTAGCCTTCTCGAAGCATGCGCACTAACAGATGGAGGTGAGCGAGGTGTGAATCTGCAGCAAGTCAGCTCCCACACTGTAACTCCCTCAAGGTAAGTGCAAGGTGGCTCACAGGAGAGCGGCAGGCTATTTTTGTTTCCAAGGGTAACAGCTTTCCCACAAGAAGTTACCATGAAGAAGCCAACCCATCTTAGCTGCTTTCTGTGCCCGTCATCAGTGCCGTACACGAAAGCACAAACCTCAGCTTCCCAAAATTCAGCTGTGTGGGTCAGGCAAGTGTTCAACACAACAAATCAATTTTCCTGCCCATTGCCAGTTGAGCCATGTTGTGCTGACCCTTGTGTGATAGAAGACCTTTGTGTGTCTCCTTTTGCTGTGGAACCGGCACATTTTCAGGCACGCCTGTAACTTTCAGGGGAGCATAGTTTGTGGACCAGAGATAGTCCCTTGTCCTGTGTTTTCCATTGTCCTGTGTTTTCCCTCAAGAGACCCCTCTGTGGCTGATGCTTTGGAGCTTCCAGAGCCTATCTGCTTTTGTCTATAAAACTGCATTCTCCTGCTGAAGGTTTTCACCTTATGAATTTTCAGAAGAAAGCTGGGGAAGGTGGCAACAGGTGGCTTGCTATTGTGTTCTCCTCTTCTCCTCTCCTGCTCATTTCTTGCCCCCGGCATATTGCTGCCATTACCCATCAAAGCCTCAGGCTGAGTCAGATGTAGAAAAGGAGATGAAAAACACAGGGTGATGCATCGGTGCAAAAATGACCCTTCCTATCTGCTCATCCCAGAAAGCTGCGTTAGCAGCTCAGAGGGCTGTGCTTCATTACTTCATCCCTCCCTGCTGAGGGGTGATGGGTAACATCATTATCGGCTGCCACGGAGTCCTGACTCGGTGCCAGCGGTAGAAATGTTCTTGGATGTATAGCTCCTCCTCTGCCCCAAGGGTGACTTGAACCTGCTGGGAAGAGGAGAAGGCACTGGGAAGAGTTGGGGAGATGGGAAGAAAGAGGTGGAAAGTCAACCGCTTGTCTGCCATGATGTCATGGCAACGAGGTACAATGACGTGCTGTCAGGCAGTAGGGGCAGACTTTGAAGCTTTCCAGCTCCTGCCTGTTGCTGTGGGCTCGTGTTTGAGTCCCTGAAAAATCTTTCAGTTTATGTTTAAAGTTGTCATTGAAGTGCTACAGGTGGCAAGTGCCCCCCTAATCCTCCTGCCTCCACTTTCCAATGGGATGCTAAATCGGGGCAGGGGGGGAGGACTGCGAACCTGCAGGGATGGGAGTCCTGGTCAGAAGGATGGCTTCAGCCTGTAGGATCCCTGTCCTCATCTGTCTCTCAAGACATAGGAGGGAGGCTTCTAGCCCCTTTAGCCCTGTTCGGAGCTGGTTTGGGGCAGTAGAAGAAGGAGGGTCTCCCTCTCCCCTCACTCTGCCAGGGCTGGCTCTGGAATAAAGAAGTCTGCGGCCCTGCTCTGAGAGCTGAGCCCAGCTCCTTTGATGCGAGCGGTTAGCACGTGGTTTTTGTTGGTGTGTTTTTGGGTTTTTTTGCTAAGCAATGACCTAACGATCCCGTGTTCCAGCTATAAACCCTCCTAAGGCGTCTTCTTGCCAAACCGTACATCCGGACAGGATCCAGCAAACCTCCTGGGCCAAGACACCGTGTTCCATTCTGTGAGGATGCCATCTGTGCCTGTCTGCCCAGCTCCTTCTGCAGGGCTTTGAGCTCACCAGACAGGCTAGAAAGCTCTCCTCCTCCTCTTCCTCCTCCTCCCCACAGGCCCAGCTCCCCTCAGCCATCTTGTTAGCACCAGGTGGAGGAAAGGGAGCACAGGGCTGGCTAAATCTGGGGCGGCTGACGGTGTCAGCCAAAGGCGGTTTCCAGGCAACTGTTGTGCCGTGGGACATGGCAAGCCGAGAACATTGGGAACGCCGCGTTCCTGTCGTGCCGCCATCCCACTGCACTGCCTGGGAGGGGACGGAGCCCGGCACAGACCAAGCCAGAGAGAGCAGCACGAGCAAGAGGGTAGTGCAAGGATGGCAGCAGAGGAGGGGATCTCTGGCATACACCCCCCTGGCCCGTGGCTCATCCTGCCCTCCCTGGCTCAGAGTGAGGATGTCCAAGCTGGCTGCTGGCACACCACACCGTGAGGAAGGACTGTGTGATGTATGGGATTTCATGTGCACTCTGCATCCTTTGAGAATTCAAAAAGAAGAAAAACATTGCTCCGGACTCTGTATCCAAGCCCTCTGAGCTTGTCTGAGTCCCCTGCTTGCTGTGGGTACTCCCATGTTTCTTTGTCTCTTAACAAATCCAAAGCTCCCACCCTTCAAGTCACCAACTGTTTTTGCCCAGGCAGCCCAGCTCTGTAACCCCAGCTGTCACTGGAAAGGTGAATTTCTTGAAAAATGGGCTGCCCTTCCAGTCCACAAGCTGACAATCCTCCCCAGCTCTCAGTGGGTCCTGTTGCCCCTCTGTGCTGGTGCCTGAGGCAGCAGACCCCATCCCAGCTTCCCCGCCTGCCTCAGAGGCCCGGCAGCACCCCTGCCCCTGGCAGCTCTTCCTGACGCTGCCCGTCCAGCTTTTCCCCTCCCAGCAATGCTGCTACTCACAGCCCCTTCGTTTCACCTAATTCAAGTGGTTTTTGAAAGGTGGTATGTGTATAAACGACCTTGAATGTATAGCAGGGGGTGATAAAATTGCTCTGGCTGAGCAGTAGGAGAAAAACTCTCCAGGACTGTGAGTGTGAGGATATGATGGACACGGGGAATGGGGCTGCATAGTGCTGGGCAGGGGGGGTGCTGCAGAGGGGAGGAACCACTCTGATGCCCTGTACACCCAGAAATGTCCTGCAATCCTGCATGACATTATGGAGGGATGGAACAGTGCGTGGGTTATCTGTGGTCATCGCTGTCCCCAAGCCAGCCCTGCAGCTATTGATTTGGAGCTTGCCCTGTTCACACTAACCTTGGAGGTGCCAGCTCATCCCTTATCAGTGCTGATAAACCCTGCCGCAGCCTCCTGCCCCATCGCACTGCCGGCCCAACGGCGTCACCCCACAAGGTAACAAGTCTTTCTCCCAGCTCTGCTCTTGCACCAGTTGCTTTTTTGCTGCGATGCTCTAAATCCAGGACGCCTCGCTCCTATTTTTCCTCAGAGGAAAGACAGCCACAGGCACATCGACTCTTAGCCCCGTGTGGGTGCCACCCCTTGCTGAGCATCTTGGGCGAGGAAGGATGCGGCGCCGGTTGCAAACACTTTTCCAAAGGAAATTTAAAGTGGGCCTCCTCTTTCTCCTGCTCTTGGCCCTCCTGGTGCACCTGGCAATGGATTTGTCTTTCCCCACAGCCCACAGGCCCTGTGGCTGCAATGCAAAAGCAACGAAAGCGTCGGGTATCCCTTCAGGCAGCACCATGCTGGGTGGCCCCAAAAAGCTGAGTCTGCGAATCCTTCAGGATTTCAGCGGCAGCAACGGCTCCTTGGAGAAAAGTTCCCAGCTGCAGGGAGTGGGGCCACAATCAAGGGCCGGAGAACTGGGGGTCCAGCACCAGCACGGAGATGGGAATCCAGGGTGGACCAAGGGATCAAAGCTGGCGGCGCTCTTCAAGCATCCTCTTTACAACACCCCAATCCCGGAGGTGACAGAGAAAGACAAACTGTTTGTCGTCAACCCCCTGGAGAAGTTCAGCCTGCGCAGCAGCGGGAGTGACGAATGGTGAGGAGGGAGCTCAGCCCTGCTTTGCTTTTGAGGGATACATGGGTTTGAGGGGACAAGCAGCAGGGACCAAACACATCGTTTCCCTGTGCAGACCAGCACCCTGCCCCAGAGGGGGCCCGATTGCTGAGCACGCTCTTCTTGTGCCTCATATCCTCTCTTTCTGGGCTGCTATTTGGGAGCCCATAGCACATGGTGAATCCAAAGGAGACTCTTGAATTATTCATAGTATTATGTACAGTATCTTTTAGGTCATCTCCTCGTCTCCTTTCCTTCCCCAGTGCTGACTCTAGCCTTTGGTCTCGCTAGATACGAGGAAAGCCCCGCTCCAGGTTTCTAACCAGTTTTATCCCCCTCTCCTGACATGCTGGAGATGCAAAGCCCACAATATAGGTTATCTCTAACCGTGAGACTGTTCCTGTCCTGCATTTCGCAGGACATCGCCTGACCTCTTTAGGTTCAGCCGTATGGTGAGCTCACCACTGCTGGCTGCCTATTTTTATCACTGGACTACTAACCTCTAATTAGGAGGGAAGCTATTAAAAGCTTTAGCGTCAGTAACATGTAGCAGCTTCCTTATGGAAAGCACACCTTCCAAATGTGGTAGCTACTAAAAATGGGAGAGAATAAAAGCTGATTTAAGAACTGCTTTCCACTGCATTTGCCTTGTCTCTGCGGACTACCTTGTCTATGGAGAACCAGGGGAGATGGGTCTGGTTTGATGAAATCGGGGCACAGTCTGCATTTTCCTAGAGAGAGAGAGACATGGATTTGGGTTATAGATGCCCTAGGATAGACTGTCCCATTGCAGTGCTGGTAGGCATTGGTGCAGAGGGGTGCAGATGTTCCCAGGACCCCCCCCCCCCTGAATGCCAGAAAACTGCAAATTTTCAGAAAGCACAGAGACAGTGTTAACACAAACTCACCCCCAAAGGGAAGGCAGGGGTGTGCAATAAACCTGTCCATAGGGAACTGGACGTAAAGGGTGGGAGTTCATGTGGGTGCTGGGGATGGCTGGGAAGCCCCTGGTCCTCCACCGCTGTTTTACAGACACATGGGTGTCCCCGGTGAGCACATGGGGGGGTGTAGCTGGTTGTATTCCTGGGAGCTAATCCCTTGGGGTAATACGATGAGATGAGCTGCCCCAGCAGGGAAATAAAGGTATAGATGAGAGGAGTGGGATCAGCCTGGGGCTTTTCCACGGGGTATGTGAGGGAAGCTGCCAACCCACCTCCAGCTGTGCCTGCAGGTCTCCCGGGCCACCAAGCCCAGGTGCCAGGAGCCCCAAAGGAAGTACATGGGTCAGGGGGTTTCACCAATATTCCAGGGCTTGTGCTGGGCCTTCCCCTGCCTCACCCTCTACACGCCAGCTCCTGGGAAGGGCCTGGGGATGTGGGACCTGTCCCGTCCCAACTAAACACTGTCATTGTTGGGGTGGTGGTGGCTGTTGGGCTGCAGGGTCAGCAGCAGTAAAGCCGAGACGCTCCTCCCGACAGGGAAGACGGCCTACGACACCTACCCTGCCTGGCTCAAATTCCACGTCGGCATCAACCGCTATGAGCTGTACCCCCGCCGGGACCCCCTGATGCCCACCCTCCTCCAGGACTTGGCCACGCAGAGGATCGTCAGCTCGGGTACCATCTCCCTGCCTGCACCCCTGCCCGCACCCCTGCCCTGCTGCCCACTGCCTGTCTCCCTCATCCCCATGTGCCCCCTTTCAGTCCAGAAGTCCGGTGGGACCCAGCTCAAGCTCATCATGACGTTCCCGAATTACGGGCAGGCCCTCTTCAAGCCCATGAAGTGAGTAGAGCCAGGGACAACTCCATACCCCACCTGCATGGTCCCCTTAAGTGGCAAGGAACAGACAGAGGAGACCCTGGAGGGTGAAATGGTGAAATGCTTCATGTGCTGCCTCATTTCACCCCCCCACCCCAAAAATGGGGTGAGCGAGGTGCTCCCCTTCCCCTCACCTTCCTTGGTGGTGCTTGTGGCAGGCTGGGTGCAGCTTGTGATGGGGTAGTGACCTCCAGTGGTGGAAAGAAGAAGAGGTCCAGGAGCACCATCCGGGACCATCCAGTCCGTGAGGGCTTCCCAGCCCTCGGGGTGGGAGCAAGGGGTGCATGGGGGCATGGTTGGGGGGTTTGGGGCC